>CM044440.1:128337572-128356576 GCA_024363595.1 Xenopus borealis | reverse complement strand
CTGTGCTTGAATGGCTGCCCCCATGGCTACGCAGCAGCTTGTTTATATAAAGTATAGTAGAATTTCTGAAGCAAACACACCAGTTGTACCAGTGCAGGGCAGCAGTACTTTATATTTGCATTACTTTAAAACACTTACATTTTTTGGTTTACAGCTGTGTAAAACATCATATTAAAACATTATATACAATGGATTGCTAAAACGGAGGTTGGCGATTTGCAGTTGAATTTTAAAGTGGTTGTTCATTCGGTTTTAATTTTTTATTATTTGTGAGTTTTTTAGCTTTTTATTTAACAGTTCTCCAATTTGCTATTTCATCTGGTTGCTTGGGGAGAAACCATGCATTGATTTGAATAAGAGACTGGAATATGAATATGAGATGAGTCATAAAACTAGCAATAACAAAAGAGCATTTAATTTTTTAGATAGGGTCAGTGACCCCCATCTGAAAGTAGAAAGAGTCAGAAGAAGAAGTAAATAAGTAAATAATTTACTATAAAAAAAGTAGGCCAACTCAAAAGCTGCTTAGAATTAGCCAATCTATAATATACTTAAAGTTAACTTAAAAGTGAACCACCCCTTTAACCATCAAAAGAAATGAACACACATCTATACAAAACCAAAGGTCTGTCCGACAAAAGAACCATTTAATTAATAAAGCAATATCAGAAGCATATAAATACTGTACAATCAATAACACTATAAAATAAAAGCAAGGGAAATATTGAAAGCTCAGTCCCAGCTTCGGCAGATTTGGAAACTACGTCTGACTGTTATTCAGCTGACTCAGCCCTGAATTATTCCTCAGAAACATTCCCTGAACCCTCATCCATTGTCTGTGGCCACGGCAGCTATTGATATTAGGAATATTATTTGGCACATCCTCTCTATTTCTCTTCTGCAGATCAATACACAACTTATTGCTACACCTTATAGGCACTAGGAATAAAGGAAATGCTGTCTTTACATTTCTACCCTATTATGCAGTACAACTTGCTGTCTACACTCATTTCATTTTTGTTTTTGCAGTTGCTGAGTATTTTTTGGGGGGATACAAGTAGGCGCAATAGCCCCCCCGGCCCCTCAGATAATGGGGTTCTGTAACCCCAATGTTTCTATATATCTGTAACCTTGTTATGAGCTAAGGGGGCCCAGTCTGAAGGTCAGTTAGGGGGAGATTTGGGGTGAGTGCTTATTTGTACCCTGGGTACCCCTGGAACTATAGTGACACCCCAATGTTTCTATATATCTGTAACCTTGTTATGAGCTAAGGGGGCCCAGTCTGAAGGCCAGTTAGGGGGAGATTTGGGGTGAGTGCTTATTTGTGCCCATTACGCAGTAAAGGTTTTACAATGGATAAAGTGCAATGTCCTTTGAAAATAACCTTTCAGCATTATAAATTTACATGAATCCTGCTATGCCCTGAATGGAGCCTAACAAGTTTGCATGTATAGCCAACATGTAAGTTATGGAACCAAATTGCAGTGCATTATGAATTCACTTTTACAAATAGTTTATATTTAAAACCATTTTTTAGTATTATGTAGAGAGTGACACAATTTGCAATTGGTTTTCATGCTTTTTATTCAGCAGCTCTTCAGTTTGCAATTTCAGCAGTCCAGATGCTAGGGTCCAAACAACCATGCATTAATTTAAATAAGAGACTGGAATATACGTAGGAGAGGCCTGAATAGAAAGATGAGTAATAAAACGTAGCGATAACTATATTTAATATGTAGCCTATGTTTTAGATGGGGTCAGTGACTCCAATTTGAAAACTGGGAAGAGTCAGAAGAAGAAGGCAAATAGTAAAAACTTAAGGTCAACTGAAAAGATGCTTATTAACCATTCTATAACATACTAAAAGTTAACTCAAAGGTGAACCTACCCTTTATGATAAGTGAACTCACCCCTATCATGTAAATTTTAAAATAAATACATTTAGCAGTTTATATTATAAATATTATATGCTAAAGTGACTGAGGGTATTATTTAACGCATCAAGTGTCTTTTGTGACATAATTTCTGGGAAAATAAAGGTGCCGGTGCTTTATTTCCCTATGGGCAGTAATTTAGATGAACCGGAGAATGGGGGTGCTGGGAAAGGTTAATAGAAAATGCGATAGGCTGCTATTTTCTGGCAGCAAATAAAAGTGTGACTCTACCAGTAGGGACACGAGTTCTGCACAAGGATAAAAAAAAAACAGAATAATTTTGACCTGAATAAAATGTTATTGTCACATTAAAGAGCTGATACAGTGTAGAAAGGAAAATGAAGTCTCGGGATAATTATATTGTGGCGGGGGAGTCGTGGCTAACCTTTCACGATTCATTCCATTTACTGAAACACTTTATAGATAAAACTTTCCTAAAAAAAAATGAGTTTGTGCTTGGCAGTTCTATTTCTATAGGCTGTGTCTCCTGAATAATAGAGTTGTCCCAAAACAAATGAATTCCAGTGAAAAGTGCTGAGCTTGGTTTTCTAATACTGTCAATCTGGCAAACACAGCGGGAGCGGCTACAATCACAAAAATACACAGTAAGGGAAGGTCTACACGAGGAGATTAAGGGAGATTAGTCGCCCAGCGACAAATCTCCTCTTCTTTTGGTCGACTATTCCCACCAAACCGCTTCCCTCTGTGTTGTGCTGATTAAAATGAGAATCGCCTGCGTAAATTCACACGCGATGCTTCATTTGGGGTGAGTGCTTATTTGTGCCCTGGGTACCCCTGGAACTATAGCAGGGTGACTTTTACCCCAATGTTTCTATATATCTGTAACCTTGTTATGAGCTAAGGGGGCCCAGTCTGAAGGCCAGTTAGGGGGAGATTTAGGGTGAGTGTATATTTGTAGCCCGGGTACCCCTGGAACTATAGTGACACCCCAATGTTTCTATATATCTGTAACCTTGTTATGAGCTAAGGGGGCCCAGTCTGAAGGTCAGTTAGGGAGAGATTTGGGGTGAGTGTTTATTTGTACCCTGGGTACCCCTGGAACTATAGTGACACCCCAATGTTTCTATATATCTGTAACCTTGTTATGAGCTAAGGGGGCCCAGTCTGAAGGCCAGTTAGGGGGAGATTTGCGGTGAGTGCTTATTTGTACCCTGGGTAGCAGGGTGACTGTTACCCCAATGTTTCTATATATCTGTAACCTTGTTATGAGCTAAAGGGGCCCAGTCTGAAGGCCAGTTAGGGGGAGATTTGGGTGAGTGCTTATTTTTCCCCTGGGTACCTGGGGATTCAGTTGACTGTTACTCAAAAATGCTGATTCCATCAGCTGAAGCAGGACTGGTCTTATCAACTGCAAGGCCCATTTTGGATCACTATGTAAATAGTGCATGCCTCTTCCACTCACCTTCTGCTGGCTGCAACTCTAAAGCTACCTTTTCCCCTTGTTCCACTGGCCCACTGCATTTCACGGCACAGTCTACCCAAAATAATTTTATATCAAACTATGGCCCCCATACAATATATATATAAGCATTTCTTGGTACACGGTGGCTCCCAAGCATTTCATAACAAAGTGTGACCCCCAAGCATCAAATATATGATCAAGAGAAGATTAACCTCATGTAGTGAGTGTTTATAATTTACTACAATAAGAAAAATAAAGTATGTTCCATCTTATCAGACCCACAATAATATTACATTTTATACAATTTAATGAAAACCATATTTCTTAAATAACAGGAACCTACACACCAATCTATATAATACCAAATGCTTAACAAAAACTGTAATATAATAATATGAAGGGTAAATAAGATATAGTTGACATATAACTTTAAAAATTCTTGCACATTCAGCAAAATGGGATTAAGCCTTTGTATTTTCTATGATAATTAACCGCATTATGCGCCACGCTCCATGACAATGCGTTCCTCGTTTATCAATCTTGGCGGGCAGGCAGCTGACAGCGACATAAGGAGATCAACATGGAATAATTCCTTTCAGTCCATAGCATTCAGCAAAACATCTCCATGGAAGAATTTGAATATTTATAGAAAATAGATACCGGGATGGCAGCAATCAATTAGGAGAAAGATGTATTGAATTCTAAAGAAAACTATTACAATGTTGGGGGGAGTTTTGTGGAGGATTTTGATTGATGAAGATGATGAGTGGCATGCAGCAATGCAGTCAATCAATGAGCAGAATGATTAGGCCATAAGTAAAATGAGTTATACTTGCCCTGAGGTAGTCCACAAAGTACAGATGCCCAACGTAAATTATGTGCTGATTTGGCAAATTAAATGGCTTATGTTTATTGGGTGGACTGAAGTTCAGTTTACTATTAGAAAGTGAAGCGGACTCTTGTTGGAGAATGGATTTTCATCTCCAATGAACTGCATTATATATTGTAAATCCAAAAGTTTCTGGACACCCTTTCTGATTATTGGCCACCCATCATTGTGGACATATGTGTCTCTACGTTATACAAGTGCATTCATGGCAACAGTTTAGAGAAGGCCCTTTAATGTTTCAGGATAATGACCTACACCAGTGAGCTCCAACCAGCAGCTCACAAGTAACATGTTGCTCACTAACCCTTGGATGTTGCTCCCAGTTGCCTCAACGCTTATATTTGAATTCTTGTATCGGAGGCAAGTTGTGTGCCTAAAAACACATGTACTGCCAGTGCATGTTGGGGATACCAAACAGCCAAACAAAGCCCTTATTTGGCACATCTGGGATCTTTTTTCATGCTTGCGTTTCTCACCAACTCTTTTTACAATTGAATGTGTCAAATTTCCCGAGTTTTTCACCATTTTGCGGGAAATTCACAAATTTTTGCTCTCCAATCGAAACAGGAGAAATTCACCCATCACTAATATTTATAATTTTGGGAAATTCATAAAGTTCACTCTGGTCAATTTCACCTGTGATTATTAATTAACTGGCACTTTTTCTTAATTTTTCTAGGTTGAGATATTATCATTATTAAAAGAGACTTCAGATTAATCTCTTATAATTGAATTACTCACTGAGTAATTACTGTTTACTTTATTGGCATCAGTCAGTATCTTCATTTGCCCGATTGGAAATGGTAATTCGTTATTCCTAATGCTGAATGAATCTTCCTTCCAAGTATTAAATATAAATGACCCACATGACATTCATTTAATAGACGATATTCTCCATTCAGGATATTAGGGCTGAACTCATTTAACCCTAATGATGCTATGTCTTTGCATTTAATGCAGCTGAAACTAAGAGGAGATCTGCTTCCCATTTATTGGACTAAATACATTCCCCCTAAAGGAATGTATTAAAGGCCTGTTCGATGTGATATTGATTGTCAATTGGGCCACCCAACCTTCATTTTTTGTAATCCCGTTGTCTTTGTCTAATGGAGATTTCCATCCTTCTTTGTTTTCCATGGCTGCTATATAGGAGTTCCAGACTCCTCCTGAAGTTTCAGCCTTGCTTAAAGGATAAGGAAAGTGTAAACTAGAATAAGGGTAGAAATGGTGTATTTTGTATACTAAACATAAACATGAACTTACTGCACCTCAAGCCTAATCAAACAAATGATTTATGCTTTCAAAGTTGGCCACAGGGGGCTGTCATCTTGTAACTTTGTAATAAATCTTTGCAAGACCAAGACTGTGCACATGCTCAGTGTGATCTGGGCTGCTTAGGGATTGTCATAAATGATCAAAAGAGCACAAGTCAAATAATATCTGCCATAGAAGCTGATACAGCAAATAGAATCCCAGTTTCTCTGTTTAAATCTGGCTCCATGATCTTTGTCCCTGCCGCTGGAGTTGGAAACAGTAAAGGGGATTTATAAGCAAAAATAAAGTCACCGGCTGCTTTACAGGGAAACAGACAAAGCTGCTGGAGTTCTGCATGGCTGGGGCGTAAGGCAGGGGCTCCCCCTGCTGTTCATAAGTATGATTGGTTCTCTGCAGAGCAGTTAGGGGCTGTCTGACAATTCTTATCCACAGAAGTAAATGAAGGGAGAATTTCACTGCATACAGTCAGGTTTCTTATAAAAATTGTACACATTTTTAAATTAAAGCTTATTGGAGATTGGGGTTTTTTCATTAAAGAAAGCAAAAATGGGATTATATTTTTTTCCGTTAAGTTGCCATTGTTTCAGACTGGCTAGGCACAGACATTACTCTCTCCTTCCTTATCCCTCCTATTGAGTATCAATTACTGTACAATAAGCTAGCAGGTAGCTTCCATAAAGCCTCACAGTGCATGGTGAGGTGTAGTGGCGTAACTATAGGGGTCCAGGGAAAAGGAGGGTACAGACTAGAGTCCTGCGCTGGTCCTTTTTTTGGGACCCGTACCCGCAATCCGCAACCCGGACCCGCATTCTTACCTGCTTGGACCCGCGACCCGACCTGTACCCGCAACCTGAGATCCGCAACCCGGACCCGCAACCCGCTGACCATCAAAAATCAGGAAGTGCTGTCATTGTAAACCGGATGTGACATCATCAGTAGTAGAAATGCTGAGAAAAAGGATTAAAAATCGCTATAGCGAGGATCCGCGACCCGACCCTCAACCCACCAACCTGCAGAACCACCGGCCCGCTTCTATAACCGCACCCAGAAATTCTACGAGCAACCCGCAGGGTACCGCGGGATTTTGCCGGTAACCCGCAGGTACCTGACCCGCTGCAGGACTCTAGTCCAGACTGAGGTGTCTACTTTCTCTATAGCCAACCCTAACCATTCCCAGCCCCTCTCTTACATGTGGCAGAGAAGCAGAGCGCGTCTGTACAGTGTTGGTAGTGGGTGGAGTCTGGGTGGAAAGTCTGGGCAGGAAGAGGGCGGAAGGATGGGTATCGGAGGGAGCTGGGCCCCTCTTAAGATATTTTTGCAGGGGGGCATGGCACACTCTAGTTAAAACACTGGTGAGGTGCAAGTTGGGCATTTTGTAAACAGAACCACACAGATTAGTGTCAGGAATGCCAGGGCGATAGTAACACAATTGGTTTGTAATGGTTTAATTCTAAACCCCCTGCAGTGATATAAGGCCTAGCCTCTTGTTGGTTTCTTGTACCAAGAATAACTTTATGGACGGTTTCTAGGGGGCATATAGAAAGTTGTGGACATCATGAGAACCATGGAGTTTTACACAAGGCTGGAACTGCTTGCTAATAAAGACGCTATGGTTTGCAAAGCAAAAAGAAAACTGTTATGCATTAACCTGTTAATATTCCCATTAATCAAATGCATAAGGAAATTAAAAAAAAAGAAAGATATTGTGGACCTTAATTCAAAGCCAATGTGTATTATCCATTTTAATGGAACTTTTGTTTTTCTGATATTTTATGTTCCCCCAGCAATAATGTTTGCTGCTTGATTAAAATCATACATTAAATTGTTTCTTTTGCTATGCCTTCTTCTACTTCACTGGTTTATTTAAGGATATAATGTTACCTGCTGCTTTTTTTAATTTGCAGCTTGAGAAAAATTGAGTTTAGTTGGAGCGGGGATGTCAGTTGAATTTATTTCATTTTGGTAATTGTGGGCAAATAAACATAACAGAAAATTCCATTATATCTATCTGTTTATCTCTCTCTTTCTCATTCTGTCTATCTATATCTGTCTATATCTATCCATCTATCTATCTCTGTCTATAAATCTGTCTATCACATCTATGTTTCTGTCTGTATATCTGTTTAGCTGTGTGTTTGTCTATCTATCTGTCTATCTATTTTTCTGTCTCTCTGTCTAACTACTGTCTATCTATCTCTGTCTGTCTGTGTATCTGTCTATATATCTGTTCTGTCTGTCTACCTTTGTCTATCTGTTTATCTATCTTTCTATCTGTCTATCTGTTTATATCTATTAATCCATCTATCTGTGTATCTGTCTGTAAATCTGTCTTTATCTATCCATCCATTCATCTATCTCACTCTCTATCTGTCTATCCATCTATCAATCTCTCTCACATTCTCTGTCTGTCTAAATCTGTCTATTTCTATCCATCTGTTTCTGCCTGTCCATCTGTTTATCTGTGAGTCTATCTATCATCTATCTATGTATCAATCTATCTATCATCTATATCTATATCTCTTTCACTCTCTGCCTCTCTGTCTATATCTGTCCATCTATATATCACTGTCTATGTTTCTGTCTGTCTATCTGTCAATGTCTGTCTGTTTATTTGAGTGTTTGTTTATCTATCTATCATCGATGTATTTTTCTTCTATCCATCCATCATCTATCTATCTATCTATCTATCTATCTATCTATCTATCTATCTATCTATCTATCTATCTATCTATCTATCTATCTATCTATCTATCTAATCTATCTATCTATCTATCTAATCTATCTATCTATCTATCGCCCCTCTCTCTTGCTAGTTATCATCTTTCTATCTGTCTATAAAATGTTACTATCTATCTATCTATTCTATATTTCCTATTCTCTTCATGCCCTGCATGGTCTTTCAACTTCCCCTTTCCTGTACCTCTACTAGTGGTGTAACAATACACCTTTGGGAATCAACTTATAAATAAAAACTTCCAAGTAATGAACCATATTAATGGGATTGAACTCGCTAAAGGATACGTGAGGTCCAGGTGCACATGCCCTAGAGCAGGGGTCCCCAACCTTTTTTGCTCGTGAGCCACATTTAAATTTAAAAAAGAGTTGGAGAGCAACATGAATAAGTCCATGGGGATGTCAAATAAGAGTTCTGATTGGCTTTTTGGTAGCCCCTATAT
Organism: Xenopus borealis; assembly: GCA_024363595.1. Taxonomy (NCBI): domain Eukaryota; kingdom Metazoa; phylum Chordata; class Amphibia; order Anura; family Pipidae; genus Xenopus; species Xenopus borealis. The sequence goes on along the minus strand of CM044440.1, from coordinate 128,347,879 downwards.
GGACTGGCAGCCTACAGGAGAGAATGTTTGGCAGGACATCTGTTTTTTATGCAACCAAAACTTGCCTCTAAGCCAGTAATTAAAAAATAAGCTCCTGCTTTGAGGTCACTGGGAGCAACATCCAAGAGGTTGGAGAGCAACATGTTACTCGTGAGCTACTGGTTGGGGATCACTGCCCTAGACCTTAAATTAAATAAATTAAATACATTCAGGCCCAGATTTACATACCTGCTGCCCTTAGGCCAACTCCACTCTTCGTCCACCTCCGCTATCACCTCCCCTCCTATTAATCCTTTATTACCAGCCCCATCCACCCATATCCCTCAATCTCTTCACGTGGCAGTGTGTATTGGCCTCTTCAAAGTTTTGTTTCCTTCCAGGTGAAAAGAATTATGTGTCCTTTGTCTCCTTTAGACTCAGAGGCCCCTTTTGAGTTTCAGCCCCTAAAGCCCATGTTGCCACACCAATTGCAGCTCAAGTTCTCACCTGTACAAGAAGTCATCTTCTTGTTGCTCATCCACAAGTTCATTTTTATCTCGAGTTAATTTTCTGCCTGCCTTCTCCTTCGTTCCTTTTTACAATCACAAGCCTTTGTTTCTCAAGGAACCGGCGATTGTCATAAACTTTCATTAGTTAAACCACATGCGTTCCATCCCCATCTTTTCTTCTCAGCACGTCGGACAGAAAATGATTCGTATGCGGCATATGGAACCGACGCCAATAAATTCTTTTAATGACTCGGGCGAACGCCTGACTAGATTTAACAATTAAATGAATCTCTATTACATGAATTCAAACCCAAAGTGAGATTCTTGTTGTGATGTTTGCTATCTGATTAATTGGCTTGTCAAAATATTGCCCTGGAATGAAACTGTACATAGAAAAGCTTCTCGTACATTGCAAAAATGTGTCTCATTGATGCCAGTGTTATCCCTTAATATATTATATTCTGCATTGTTCTCCTGGAGTTGATCCACATAGCAACAGATGATGATTAATGTCCACCTGGAGATGCTTTGATGTTTGGCACTAGAAGATGTTGGTCCTTATACTGGAAGCTGTGGGTGTAACCCAACTGCCATGCTGTAAAGAATACAATAGGGGTTCATGCCCCAATGAGGCCATTTGGTTTAGATATTTTAAGGGGTTATGGAACAGAATAGTTGTAGGCAGAATTATATAACAATGATTATGTTATACAAAGACTAGAATCATAGGATAGACTTGGGCCTCTATCATGCCTTGAAGGGACCTACATGACTTGTTGCCCTACAGTAACCAATCCATATATAAGTTTGGGATCCATTTTCTGGAAATCTGTTTTTAGAAAGCTCCAATTTAGGGAAAGGCAGTCTGCCATGGACTACATTTTAACCAAATAATCCTATTTTTGAAAATGATTACCTTTTTTTCTGTAACAATAAAACAGTAACTTGTACTTGATCCCAACTAAGATATAATTACTCCTTATTGGAAGCAAAACCAGCCTGTTGGGTTTATTTAATATTTACATGATTTTCCAGTAGACTTTTAGGCATGAAGATCCAAATTAGGGAAAGATCCATTATCCAGAAAACCCCAGGTCCTGAGCATTCCAGATAACAGGTCCCATACCATGTATTGAATTCAATATAGTAACTGCTTTAGATCCAGAAAACACCAACTGCTGCCTGGTTGCTATGGGTTACTAGACCAGGATAAACTTCATCCCCACACTACTGATTTTTTTTTTCTTTACAATAAAACTGTTCATATTTCTCCTAAAATGGTAATAAAATTATGTTTCTGTGCTAAGAAGGAAGAATATGTTGTTTCTGTAATGTAAGGGTCATACAAAGGGCCCCGTCAAGCCTGGAGCAGATATTTATAATGGGTCTCTTCCCTGGAACGATTTAAAAGATACTGTAAAAAATATAAATGGAGACTCCATAAAGTATGTCTGGAACGTTTACAGGCCATACACCATGAATTCTAACAATTCAATCACTAAATGTACACTGTCGCCTGCCCTGCTTGAAAGATTTATATTACATTTTATAAATATATTGCCACATTTATTTTTCAGGCTGCATAAGGCAAGTTATTTCCTTTCACTTATAGGATTCTAGCTTTCTCTCTAGTAAAAACAGATTTGCCCTGGCCAGGGTTCTTTACCCATCTAAACAATGACAAAAACTTTATTTTACATCATTTGTTTTAAGTTTCCCCTTTAGCAGTTTTATACTGCCAGTATCAAATGCTTGTAAGAGTCGACTGCTTTGCAGTTATGTGAAGCTAGACTACTGATGCAGGAGGATATTTCTGCTATCTATGTTAGAGATGACATCAGATGGGGGGGGGGTAGACTGGGCCCTAGTGATGAGCGAATTTATTGGCCTGGTGAGAATTTGCGGCGAATTCCTGTGGCGATTCCAGATTAAAAAAAAAAACAGTGTCGAAAAAAACGGAAGCATTTTTTTTTACACTGGCGAATTTTCGCGGGCATTTCGGCATACTTTTTTTCGACACTGGTGTCTGTTTTTTTAAGACGCCAGCGAAAATGTGATAAAACGAGACGCCGTCTGCGTTTTCGCAAAAAAAAAATCGGCGAAGCAAAACGCCCCAGATTCACCCATCACTACTGGGTACCGCACTATCCCACTAATGAGCAGGAATTGGGTAATCAGCATCAGTGCGCAGCCCTGGTAATAAGAAAACTGAACCTAATTAGAATTACCAGGCTGCACCCTGAACCTGCCTGACCCTTGAGTCACTACTACTCACTCACTTTTTCTCTTTTAATCATGCGTACACAACACAGGGGGCTGCTTTAAATAAAGAATGAATGATATTCATAGTGCAAAACTGAAAATATCATGAACACTAAAAGAAATCATGAAAATAATACATTGCAAGGATGCTTTATTGAAACTTTTCAACGGATTTTGTTTTTCTTCCACATTTATGTGGAAACAATTTATAAGGCTGCAGGGATGTCATAAAAGGTATCATAGTGTTTTCAGAACTATTTTTGGGTGAGATCAAAGTAAAAATCCCAGGATGTGGATAGTAATAGAAGCCCAGGCAAGATATTATCTAGTGAATTTATACTCCCCTGGCCGAGGGAAAGAGAGAATGAGCAGCACCAGCCCCAGGGAAGCCACTTTGCTGAAGAATAAATGTAACGGGCTGAATTAAAATCATTAATCTACTATATAGAAATGTTATGTGACTGCATTTGTAGCAGTTATTTATTGGCCTGGAACATGTGCCGAGGCTTTTCTTCTTTGGACAGGACAGGAAAGCTCTGATTAAATGGAAGATGTATTTCCCTGCTGGTACCCAGAGGAGCATGAAGCAGTTATGTCTCAAGAATCAGGTATAGCAGTCAGATCCAGAAGTACATGGATTTACACGTAGCAACTAGTGATGGGCGAATCGGCGGCGTTTCGACTTCGCTTTGGACGCCCATTGCAGGCGGCGAAAAAACCCGACGCTGGCGATAAATTCGCCCATTACTAGTAGCAACAAATAGTCTACAAGGGACATACATAGTACATACATAGGGACCAGATAGGTTTGATTCTCTATGTGTTGGCAGAGAATGGCTGTAGGGGTCATTAGGAACTCATTATGCAAGGTCTTTTCCCATAATTCCACAGTAACACACCTTTGTTGGGAATAGAGCCTAATATACGGCATGCATTTAGTTATATTTAAAGGGTTATTGTCATGGGAAAACACATCAGTTAATAGTGCATTTCCAGCAGAATTCTGCACTGAAATCAGTTTTCCAAAAGAGCAAACAGATTTTTTTAATATTAGATTTTGAAGTCTGACATGGGGCTAGACATATTGTCAGTTTCCCAGGTGCCTCAGTCATGTGACCTGTGCTCTAATAAACTTATATAGTTAGTTACATAGTTAAATTGGGTTGAAAAAAGACAAAGTCCATCAAGTCCAACCCCTCCAAATTAAAATCCAGCATCCACACACACACATCTCCACTCTTTCACACACTCTTTACTGCTGTACTGCAAGTTGAAGTATATCACCCCCTCCTTACACCCCCCCCCCCGAGTAGGCCATTAGCAGAACAATAGGATGGTAACCAGATAAATACTCCCTGGTAGATATAAAAACAGCACTAGTGATGATCGAAAAATGTCACCACTGTTAAATTTGCAGCCAATTTCGCAGTTTCACTGCAGGCAAATTAAAAAACCAATGCACGTCAAAAAAAAAAACAATGCACACATTATAAAACGGTGCACATGTAAAAAACGACATTGCAACAAAAGATTTCGGGATATATTATACTCCAAGGATGGGAAAAAGTTTGAATCTGAAAATCACGCCTCTCAGACCTGCCAAGGTTGTATATAAATTAATTGGAGAGGTCCCTGTCATACTTGGAAATTTCTGCGGTCTGCTCTGGAATAAGCCTGAAATTCCCACTATTTGGTAAAAAAAAAAAAAAATTTCAAGCTTTTCAGGGAAAACCCAGGACAAACAGAGCAATTATTCAGGAAAAAAATGTACAATTCAGATTTTCACCACAATTTTTGGGTTTGTCCCTGGTCCTATTAAACTGTGATTAAATAAAATTGATTTAATTATAAATCAGTTCCAATCATGGATTCTAGTTTGGTCTGACTTTTTTCATTTAAAAGTCAGATAAATTCGGACTTTGATAAATAAGGCCATTAGTCTACATTAAATATCGCTGAAAGTATCGGACCCCCACCCAAGTGCAGCTTCTCCAAACTTCCCCCCCTGTGGCACATTGCGTTCCACATAACTTACTTTCTCCTTGCAGACTCGATTGAGACCCAAGAGGGCCAGGGCCCACAAGGCATTTTCCTGCTTTCCCGCAAGCCCAGTCCAACCATGATGGCAGAAGGCATATATTAAACCCTATAACCTGTGGAATGGTTGTAACTAATTTGTTGATAGTTTTAGCAATAAAAACAGGACATTATTGTATTAGAGAGGGTACAGAGAAGGGCAACTAAGCTGGTAAAGGGAAAATCTTAGCTATGAGGAAAGACTGGCCAAATTGGGGATGTTCACACTGAAGAAGAGGCACTTAAAGGAGAAGTCTCCCCACCATAGGGGGGATCATATAATAATCTCTCTAATGCTTTATTTACCATTAGGTCTTTCCAGCTGACACAAGGTCACCCATTCTGATTAGAAGAAAAGAGGTTCCGGCTAAATATTGGGAAGGGGTTTGTTAAAGTGAGAGCTGTGAAGATGTGGAATTGTCTCCCTGAATCAGTGGTACAGGCTGATACATTAGATAGGTATAAGAAGGGGTTGGATGCTTTATTCACCAGTAGCTACAGGAGGGAGCCAATGAGATTAGAGGAAAGGAGGGAAAGGGGTGTTACAGGGAGGGAAGTGAATCAGTGGTACAGGCTGATACATTAGATAGGTATAAGAAGGGGTTGGATGCTTTATTCACCAGTAGCTCCTCCCAGCAGACAGGAGGGAGCCAATGAGATTAGAGGAAAGGAGGGAAAGGGGTGTTACAGGGAGGGAAGTGAATCAGTGGTACAGGCTGATACATTAGATAGCTTTAAGAAGGGGTTGGATGGTGTTTAGCAAGTGAGGGAATACAGTGTTATGGAAGATAGCTCATAGTACAAGTTGATCCAGGGACTGGTCCATTTTGGAACTGGGAAGGAATTTTCCCCCTCTGAGGCAAATTGGAGAGGCTTCAATTTTTTTTTGCCTTCCTCTGGATCAACTAGCAGTTAACAAAAGGAAAGTTAAATAAGCTAAAAGGTTGAACATGATGGACGTGTCTTTTTTCAACCTAACTTACTATGTATGTCACTATATTACCTTCCATAGGGAGGAGCGAATTTGACCTGTTTTACTTTGCCAAAATTTAGCGAAATGGTGAAAAATTTGGCAAATGCTTTGGGCATCTTTTTCGCTGCTAAACCTGGCTCATCAAACACCCTCCATAAATAGAATGCCCATAAGTAGGTTTCTTTTCTCTTCCTTATGCATCATGGTTAGATGTGGAAAAGAAGGAATTTCATCTGCCCAATCACCTTCTACTTTTTATACAGATGAAGCTACCAGGATTTTATATTTTGTCACAGTGTCCAGATACCATTTTTTAGTGCTAAGTCCTGCCTGTAGAGTGTGCTAGAGAGCAATGACAGAAGCAATTTAACGAATAAAATGCACTCCAGCACCATCTAGGCAGGACTAAAAAATGGTGTCTGGACACACAAAATGTGAAATTCCTATGGCTTAAAGGGCATGTAAATGCAAAAAAATAAAATCCCATTTTTACTTTCTTTAATGAAAAGTAAAACCTATTTCCAATAAGCTTTAAATTAAAAAATGTGTACAATTTTTATAAGAAACCTGACTGTATGCAGTGAAATGCTCCCTTCATTTACTTCTGTGGATAAGAATTTTTAGACGGCCCCTAACTGCTCTGCAGAGAAACAATCATACTTATGAACAGCAGGGGGAGCCCCCGCCTTACGTCCCAGCCATACAGAACTCAAGCAACTTTGTTTGTTTCCCTGTAAAGCAGCCAGTGACTGTGTAGAGATTTGTATTGGATTTTATTTTTGATTATACAGTTCATCCCCTTTACTGATTCCAAATCCAGTTGTATCATGGAGCCAGATTTAAACAGATAAACTGGGATTCTATTTGGAGGATTATTTTGCTGCAGCCACTGGTTCTGCAGAGTTGGAGAAAGTTTGCATTAAACAATAGAAAAACTATAAAATCCACATTAGATTACATGACAACACAGGACCCAGTGCAGTCTGTATATTCTAATTATTAATAAGTCTTGCTGTATCGGTTTCTGGCAGATATTATTTGACTTGTGCTGTTTTGATCATTTATGATGATCCCTAAGAAGCCCAGATCACACTGAGCATGTGCACAGTCTTGGTCTTGCAAAGATGTATAACAAAGTTACAAGATGACAGCCCCCTGTGGCCAACTTTGAAAGCATAAATCATTTGTTTGATTAGGCTTGTGGTGCAGTAAGTTCATGTTTATGTTTAGTATACAAAATACACCATTTCTACCCTTATTCTATTTTACACTTTCCGTGTCCTTTAAAGCTGGCCATAGACACAAAGATCCGATTGTTTGAACGATCGGACTTATTCTATTTTACACTTTCCTTGTCCTTTAATCTGTATCAATTTTACATCGATTTCCCCTAGTGTTTTGAGCTCCCTGTAATATATAATACATAATTCCTTTCCCTGATTTTACATCCCCAGATATTACACCATTTTTTCTTGTCCTCTGAAAATAGTAAAACGGGTTCTACAGTAAAAAAGTCAGGTCTAGTCAGTGTGAAAAGCAAAATCCCAACAGTACTTTATCCTCAAGGTAACCAAGCTGCAAAAAAACACATACAAAAGCACATGGCTTGACTGCCCTGAAATGTGAAGCATTTCCCCCAAATGTAACCCCCCTCCATTCCTGCCATTGTTATTCTCCATTTTTTTGCCGCCCATTGGCGGGTAATTCAAGTGTGAAGCTCCGCTGGGAAGGTTTCCATGTGTTCAGCTCCTTCACTTCTTGCTTTGATTCCTCCCAGTTCTGCTTGGCCTCCTTCTCTTTGTATGGGACCCTGGTGATAAAGTGACACACAAAATGCACTTATCATCATCAAATGTCTTCTGTAATGATTCTTGGTTGAACAATGTTATGTTAGGGACTGTTCCTTTAGAATTGTGCTACGTATGGGAGAACTGGAAAAGCTCAAAGTGAGTGAAAAGACCAGCAATTAATAAATGCAGTAGCAAAATTGGCAACATTTAAAAGTATTTATTAGGACATGTATAGCCTAACGCGTTTCATGCCAAATGGGCACTTACTTATAGCCTATTACTTATATTGCCAATTTGGCACGAAACAGATGCTATACATGTTCTAAAAAAATGATTTTTAAATTTTACCATTATTTTACTACTGCGTTTATTAATTGCGGGTCTTTCCACTCACTTTGAGCTTTTCCAATTTTTGGTCACCCTTGGACTGGGGTTTTTGGTGAAATTTTCTTGGTAAACTTTATATGTACAGTTGGTTTTGTTTTAGTATCTGGCAATCAGGTCATGGGCTGTCCCTGCTTAATACAAAAATATACAGGTATGGGACAGTTATCTGGAAACCTGTTATCCAAAAAAGCCTCAAATTATGGAAAGGTCATCTCCCATAGACTCCATTTTATAAAAATAAAAGTTCTCCTTTAATTTTCAGAATGTTATAGATTTGCCAGTGCTTAGCAACTCTTTCCAGCTTTCAAAAGGGGGTCACTGACCCCAGCAGCCAAAAACTATTGTTTGTATACGTAAAGCTACAATTTTGTTACTTTTCATAAGTTCTCTTTGGACCCTTCCTTATTAATGTCCAAACTCTAGTTCAAAGCACTGCCTAGTTTATAGGGTAATTTAGACCCTAGTAACAAGATAGCTTCTGAAATTCCAGAATGGGGAACTGCTGAAAAACACCAATTGCAAATATCTCAGAATATCAATCTCTACATCATACTAAAAATGAATTTGAAGGTGAGCAACCCCTTTAATACTCCATGACCTGGATGAACGAGAATCTACACAAACAGCCCCTTTAAACAACATTCTGAACATGCATGACATAGAAACTGGGGGGAAAAAAAATACACACATATATATATATATTTATATATATCGCTTGGCGCTATAGAAATACATGTTAATAATATGCACGAGTCAGTGGGCTTTTTTCTTGTCTCACTGACTTTTTTGTGTCAGTGACTTTTTTGTCAAAATGCTTTAAAGTCAATGGGTGTTTTTCTTATGGCAGCTTTGTTGACTTTTTTTGTTACAGCAAAATTTTTGCCTGGAAAATTTTTGTAGATGGCAAAGTGTGGAATTTCTCAACTAATCCATGCCGGGGGAAAAACTATGTTCATCACTATTTATCACTAGTAATGGGTGAATTTATTCGCCTGGCTCGAATTTGTGGTGAATTCATCCAAAACTAGATGCCAGCGTCCAAAACAAGACGCCAGTGGCGTTTCACAAATTTTTTACAGTTTTGTGAATTTCTCAGGATTCACCCATCACTGTTTATCACTTATTCCTAGTAGAAAACACAAAGGAAAAGAAAACAAAGATATCGTCACTCTCTAAATGCGTTTTAGCTCTGATACAGGACACACAGGGCTGAAACGTTGGCAAATCTCAAATACAATACATAGAGAACCTTACTCAGAAATTATTTACAATTACCGCTTGGAGCGAAGAAATGAACCGAATGCAAACAGTCATTAGGCAGAGAAAAGTTGCTGGCATCGATTCCGTGGAGTCTTAAATTAATCACGGGAAACCAATGGAAACAAGGATCTCATTACCTTTTATAGAGCTGGCGATACATGAAGTCAATTAGTAGGTATGAACAGCGCTACTCAAGCAGAATGTAAATGGCTTCACAAAGTAACGAATAGGCAGGGCTTTTTGTTTACTCTCTCATTTAAAGGAAGATATATTCTCATTATCAAAAAGGATTTTTTTTCTGCAGTTTCATTTCCATGGCATTGACAATCAAGCTACGAAGATGCACTTTAATGCTCTTCCTTTTTCCATTACTAGCTCATAAGAAGCTGACATATACTGTAAGTAGGATTGCCACCTCTTTTGACCCAGACAGCCGGTTTTTGAAGGGCTGTTCGGGTCTAAACTGGCTGCCTGGTTTTCCAAATTAGGAAAACTGGGCAGGATTTACCTTGATTGACTAAGCAATCAGCCAATCGTCGGTCACTACATCATAACCACATGTCACAGTCCCTCCCCTGTCATCACAGACCCCCCTGCGACATCACAGCCCCTCCCATTGCATCACAGCTCCGCCTCCCTCCGGAGTTGGTCAGGGGGAAAGGTGGCAACTCTGCATATAAGAGACATTATTCATTAATCCTTTACAGTTCCAGGAGGCATCAGGTACTTGCATAGGGTTGTCCATAACAATTCACAAAACCAAATATTCCATGTTTATATAGGAAAGCTAATCAGCATTGACAACCTCATTTTTAACGGTTTCAGTTAGAGATAGGGTTGCCACCTTTCTCTGCTGAGAGCTCCGGGCAGAGAGCGGGCCATTTACATCATGGGGGTGGGACAATGATGAAGTTATGGATGGGAAAATGGGTATGTGGGAGGAGCTATGTCGAGTTTTCCAAATTAGGAAGACCTACAGATAAAGCCACTTTGTATTGTGCATTTGACACAGAATAACTTAAAGAACAAGTAAACGTTTTTTTTTTCTATCTCTAAATTTGCTCTAAACAG
>CM044440.1:128319369-128331618 GCA_024363595.1 Xenopus borealis | reverse complement strand
GCTGACAACAACAAAAGTAGACTATAGAAAGGACAAGGAAACACCGAATAAATATTCACCTGTAGATGAATATAACATATCAGCATACAGATAACAGGACCTGTTATCCAGAATGCTTGGGACCTGGGGTTTTCCGGATAATGGATCTTTCCGTAACTTTGATCTTCATAACTTAAGTTTCTAGAAAATCATGTAAACATTAAGGGGCACATTTACTAAGGGTCGAATTTAATTTTCGAAATAAATTCGAATTTTTAAAATTAGGACTTCAAAGTAATTTTGGGCTACTTCGACTATCAAATAGCCCAAGGTTCGATTCGAAATGAAAAAAATTAGAAAATTAGAGAATTCGAATTTCGAAGTACTGTCCCTTTAAAAAAAAATTAGAATTCGACCATTCGCCACCTTAAACCTGCCGAATTGCCATTATAGCTTATGGGGGACCTCCTTTAGCTTTTACAGGCAATTTGGCACATTTTTTTTAAGGAAAATCGAACAATCGCATTGTTGGATTGGAATGATTTGAATTCGATCAGAAACGGTCATTTCGATTGATCGAAAATGACCCCCCCCCAAAAAAAACCTTCAATGGTTGAAAAAACGTGAACCCAATAGGCTGGTTTTGCTTCCAATAAGGATTAATTATATCTTAGTTGGGCTCAAGTACAAGCTACTGTTTTATTATTACACAGAAAAAGGAAATAATGTAAAAAAAAATGTGGATTATTTGATTATAATAGAGTCTATGGGAGACAGCCTTTCCATAATTCAGAACTTTCTAGATAATGGGTTTCCAGATAACGGATCCCATACATTCTATGCTCATTTCAAACAGATTTCTCTCAGATGTTTTTGCAAGATCTTATTCTTGCATGGCAATTCATTTTGTTATACAGGTATGGGATCTGTTATCCAGAAACCCGAATTCTGGAAATCTGCCTCTCATAGACTCCATTGTAATTAAATAATCCACATTTTTAAAAATGATTTCCTTTTTCTGTGTATTAATAAAACAGTAGCGTGTACTTGATCCCAACTAAGATATAATTAATCCTTATTGGAGGCAAAACCAGCCTGTTGGCTTTATTTCATGTTTATATGATTTTCTAGTAGACTTGAGGTGTGAAGATCCAAATTACAGAAAGATCCATTATCCAGAAAACCCTCCGGTCCCAAGCATTCTGGATAACAGGTCCCATACCTTTAGTTGGAATATTAAAGGTGCTGTTCACCTTTAAATTTAAAGTTAGTATGATGTAGAGAGGGATATTCTTAGACAATTTGCAGTTGGTTTTCATTTTTTATTATTTAAGGTTTTTAAGTTATTTTGCTTTTTATTTAGCAACTCTTCAATTTGCATGTTAAGCAATCTGGTTGATAGGGTGCTAATTCCCCTAGCAACCATGCATTGATTTGAATAAGAGACTGGAATATAAATAAAAATGGTTTGGTTGTGAGGCGGTTAGAAAAAGAAATAACATGCAGTTTCTGATGTATAAAATAGATAATCCACAGGTTAACCTTATACTGACTAGTTACAGGGCATATATTGAGTACCCCTACTATGTATAATTACTAGGAACTTGTTTTCACTGATTGGTTTTAAATGTATAAGGGGTGGGATCATCCTGGTTTTAAAAGTGTGGTTGGAGTAATTACAGACAGATGTACCTATGATTAAGGTGTGAAATGCGTTAGGTGGATCATTGGAGTCAGTATGCCTGTATACTAACTTTTTTTTATTATTGATTTAATAAGCTTTTGTCATTTTTATTGAGAATTGGCTTTGGGACAAACTTTCTTCATTATATAAATAGGAGAGGCCTGAATAGAAACATGAGGAATACCAAGTAGCAATAACATTGAAGAGCATTTGATTTTTTTAGAAGGGGTCAGCGACGCCCATTTGAAAGCTGCAAAGAGTCCAAAGAAATAGGCAAATAACTATAAAAATATTAAAAATAAATAAGGAAGACCAATTGAAAAGTTGCACAGAATTGGCCATTCTATAACATACCAAGTTACCTTAAAGGGAAACTGTCATGGGAACACGTGTTTTTCAAAACACATCAGTTAATAGAGCTGCTCCAGTAGACTTCTGCACTGAAATCCATTTCTCTAAAGAGCAAACAGATTTTTTAATATTCAGTTTTGAAATCTGACATGTGGCTAGACATATTGTCAATTTCCCAGCTGCCCCTGGTCATGTGACTTGTGCCAGCACTTTAGGAACTGCTTTCTGGCAGGCTGTTGTTTTTCCTTCTCAATGTAACTGAATAGTAAGCAGTGGGACATGGGTTTTACTATTGAGTGTTGTTCTTAGATCTACCAGGCAGCTGTTATCTTGTGTTAGGGAGCTGTTATCTGGTTACCTTCCCATTGTTCTGTTGTTAGGCTGCTGGGTGCGGGAAAGGGAGGGGGTGATATCACTCCAACTTGCAGTACAGCAGTAAAGAGTGATTGAAGTTTATCAGAGCACAAGTCACATGACTTGGGTCAGCTGGGAAATTGACAATATGTCTAGCCCCATGTCAGATATCAAAATGAAATATGAAAAAATCTGTTTGCTCTTTTGAGAAATGGATTTCAATGCAGAATTGTTCTGGAACAGCACTATTAACTGATGTGTTTTGAAAAAAAATTTTTTTCCCATGACAGTATCCCTTTAAAGGTGAACAACTCCTTTAACGTTGGCCTGGATAATAGTAAAGGAGGCCCTTTTAGGGCCCTTCTTTGCCTCCCTGCTATGGCACAATACAGACCAAGAAAAATACGCACCTGAAATGGACAAGTGGCCGCGTAGATCCGAATTTGTGGAAGCTGGGGCTGTACTCGGGGCTAATGAAAGACTTGTCCCCGGGGTTGGATAAAGGGATTCCATTCCTGGGGTCGCAGACTGCAAGGTAAGCACAAAGCTGATCTCAACGGCACAAATCCTATCCAACAGACGGAATGACTTATGAGACCCAGAGGGAACGTACTGCTGCACCGAGACTCAAACCATCCAGTTAATTTATGGCCGGGCCCAGCCGTTTCTTTGGGATGAAGATGGCTACATGAATAATTGATTGTGACACACATACCCAGCTCCTCTTTATGGGAAAGATTTAAACTCTCCTTTATGTCTCCTGGGGGGCAATAAAGGCCCAAGGACGCCCACTGAATAATTGTCAGAACATTAAGCCAGGCGGCAAACAGAAATGGCACTTAGTGGTCTGCAGGGGAGAAATGCGCTGGGCTTCTCTCTCGCAGCAGGATCATAAAAACTCGCAGTGCGTTAGTGGCTTAGAGGAGAATGTTTCAGGCAGATGGGGCCCCAGGGGCCAATGTAGGGTTTTAATATACTGCAGTGCATAAAGGGAAGTTATAATATATCGTATATATAACAAACACATATGAATGCAACTTGCAAAGCTATGGCGTATATAAGCTCTAATTCACGAAGCAGCAGTGTTAACCCTTCCCACACTTTCCCCTATGTATATTTATATAATATATATATATATATTAGGTACTGTATCTATCTAGTGCTGTCAGTTTCTGTAGAGGAACTGAATGCAGAGCAGGCAATCATTCTTCCCCAACTAGTGATGGGCAAATATATATTCGCCAGGGGCAAATACACAGTGAATTACAGCGTTTTGCCGCCCAAACTTTGGACGCCGGCATCAAAATTCGTAGTTTCGCCCTAAACGCTGAAAATTCGTCCATCACTACTTCCAACCCGTGTCCCTATATCCAGTTCATTAGGAACCAGGGCCAGAACTAGGGGTAGACAGCGTAAAACTGGGGGGCCCCAAACCCGTACCTTCTCTGTCACCTACCCCATGTCTGGTCCCCTCTCCCTGTTTCATTTGGCCAATTTCCCTTGTCGCTGCCCTTATATATTAGGTACCCATCTAGTGCTTCCAATCCCTATTTCTGCTAATGAAGCAAGAACTTTAAATCCGGTTCCCCGGGTCTGAGCAGGTTTCCTCTCAAGCCGTATGAGCAGGTTAATTGGCTCAATGATGGGGCATTAGTGCATGTGGATGATGTGAAACTCTGCATAAAACATTGCTAGTGCTGCTCTATATAGAGGATGGCAGTGCCAATAGACACTAGTTAGAATGTTAGCTCAGGGTGCCCTCTGCTGCCTGTCTGGTACCATTACTATGAGATAAAGAGGGAGAATGGGAGATTTTAATATCAGCTATTTCTGAAAGACGTTTAAAAGGAGAAGGAAAGGCTAAAACTAAGAAAGCTTTATCAGAAAGGTCTACCTTAATATACCAGTAAACCCTCAAAGTAATGCTGCTCTGAGTCCTCTGTCAAAAGAAACACAGCATTTGTGTCCTTCTATCAGGACTGGACTGAGAATTAAAATAGGCCCTGGCATTTCAGGTACACAGAGGCCCAAGCAGCCCCGCCAACCCACTAAATACTGACTTTCTATGGCACATTATAGCAGCCCCTCTGGGTTTTGCCAGAACCCACAGATTGCCAGTCCGGGCCTGCCTTCTATTGTGTACACATGGGCTTCTGTATCAGACTTCCTGTTTTCAGTATAAAACTCCAGGGCTAGGGCTTGAGCATGCTCAGTCTGCTCCTCCCTCCCTTCTCCCCTCCCTGCTGTAATCTGAGCCCAGAGCTATGAGTGAGCAGGGAGAGACTCAGGCAGGAAGTGATGTCACACCAAGCTAATATGGCAGCTGCTATCCTAAACAAACAGAGACAGTGTCTAGAGCTGTTTACTCAGGTATGGTAAAGCATTCTACAGAATAAATATAGTGTTATAGCTTGCACTATTGTGGCTAATCTATTGGCAAGAACCTGTCTCTGTAGCTTTCCTTCTTCTTTAAAGAGCTGGGCATCTGAGAGTGATGGGTATTATCCCCCCCCCCCATGCAATAATGAAAGCTATGACTAACCTCAGGGATCAGAGCATTATTGCCTACCTTTACTTACCCTTTTTCTTTGTCCCAATGCTCGCCTCCAGCTTCTGTACATCCAGCGACGTTTGGTTTCCCAAGTGCGCCCCTTCAAAACTGCAGCGCTTCCCGATGTGGTATGTGAAGGGTTTCCCCGAATTGGGATAAAAGCTCCACTCGGCCCCCATATGCCTGTGCCCTGGTAGAGAACAAATATCCACAATTATTATTAGAGTGCAGGCAGAAACCCTAGCTACCGTACAAAAGTCTATGAAACGTGCAGCAACAGGAGAGAATCTCCCCTAAATCCATTCCTGACCCCCCTAAATAAACCCCTCCTCTGAGTTGCTAATTCTTGCATAATAAACACCTAGGGGCAGGTGATACAGAGAAGCTATATGCAAATGGGAGTAGTATATTAGTAGTATATAAAATGGTTAATTTCTAAGCAACTTTTCAATTGGTCTTCATTTTTTTTTAATAATTTTTGAATTATTTGCCTTCTTCTTCTGACACATTTTCGAGTTTTCAAATGGGGGTCACTGACCCCATCTAAACACAAATGCGGTGCAAGGCTACACATTTATTGTTATTGCTACTTTTTATTACTCATCTTTCTATTTAGACCTCTCTAATTCATATTCCATTCTCTTGTTCAAACTAATGCATGGTTGCTGGGGTAATTTGGATCCTAGCAACCAGATTGCTAAAACTGTAAACTGGAGAGCTGCTGAATAAAAAGCTAAATAACAAAAAAAAAACACAAATAATACAAAATGAAAACCAAATGCAAATTGTCTCAGAATATCACTCTGTACATTGTACTAAAGGACAAGGAAAGTGTAAAATAGAATAAGGGTAGAAATGGTGTATTTTGTATACTAAACATAAACATGAACTTACTGCACCACAAGCCTAATCAAACAAATGATTTATGCTTTCAAAGTTGGCCACAGGGGGCTGTCATCTTGTAACTTTGTTATACATCTTTGCAAGACCAAGACTGTGCACATGCTCAGTGTGGTCTGGGCTTCTTAGGGATCGTCATAAATGATCAAAAAACAAAGCCGCTTGAGTTCTGCATGGCTGGTAAGTAAGGAGGGGGCTCCCCCTGCTGTTCATAAGTATGATAGTTTCCCTGCCCAGCAGTTAGGGACCGTCTGACAATTCCTATCCACAGCAGTAAATGAAGGGAGAGTTTCTTATAAAAACAGTACACATTTTTTAATTAAAGTATATAGGAGATAGATTTCTTTTTCATTAAAGAAAGTAAAAATGGGATTTCTTTTCTTTGCCTTTTCTTGCCCATTAACTCAAAGGTGAGCAACCCATTGAAGTGCCTGTTGACCCAGAAAGGTGTGCCGACATAGAGCACTAGGGGGAGCACATGCTCATCTTAGCGCATTTTTGAAAATTCTTGGCTTTGGGGTCTGGCTGCCCTCTGTACCTAGTATCAGACTCAAATCTGGCACAAACGGGTCATGGTGGGTTTGGGTTGAGCTCTACTGCCTGCTCTCATTGTCCTCGACCTTAAACTGCCGGCTTCTGGTTTTAAAGGTGAGTGCCTGCCCCTTTAGTATCGAGGTTTTCCCATCACGTGCATCACTAGCACCCTCCCCACACACCTTTGCTCCCTAAGCATGTACCTCTAATGCTTACTCCTATTTCAGGCCCTGGTGGGAACACCTACATCCTCCCCAACATGTCTGCCTCCATGGGGTACATTTCCCCACTTCCTTTCATTAATTCTTAGTGCTTCTGATCTGCAGCTTTACCTGGGGAACTTCACCTTTACACTAACCGTTATTATGCTTCAGCTACCAGAAGCAACATTTTTGTTGGTCTCTCTTTTCCTAATTTTCCTTTGCAGGCCCTCCACTTATTCATCTTCAATTTCGGTGCGGCTTCCTGGTTGCTAGGGTAATTAACCTCTGGCGTCATTTTAAAAATGCAAATTGTCTAAGAATTCTGCTTTTTTCTATCACCTTTAAGTTAAGTTGAAGATGAACTTTTCCTTTAAAACACAAATTGTGTTGCCAGGATTAGTTGTGTGTATGAATTTGGCCGCAGGGGCCGGGGCATGAATAATACAGACAACGACAGGGGGTAGTTAGGATACAGGCACAGGCATTTGCTGCCAGCTATTGTGTGCATTGTGACGTCACTCATTAGTATCTAATTACTGTGCATGGCATACCTCATTTCTTATTAACCACAGTGACCATAGTTGGCTGTCTTTGTTCTCTGTAGTAATACAATAGCTGAGCAAAGACTCCAGTCAATTATATTCTGGCCTATGGTCTAATTATTTCTATAAATCTATCCGACCTAAACTGCCAGCCAATTGGATTCTGGGAGCATTTTCTAACCCCCATCTACTCACTTGGTCCTGGGCGCATTAATCTGATCCTGTCCGGAAACTTCATGTCTTTTATATGAGGAAAGGGAGCGTCGGAATATCGAGGGGATGGCAACCAACGTGCACTGGGCTTGCAGTCCAGATCCCAGCTGTCAGGAGAGAGAACATGGATGCATCAAACCTGTAGCTGTTCATGTGAGAGAGTATAACCGCAAAGAACATGTAGCATGCAGTTCCATCATAAAGCATCTTGTGCAGCTAAAGTTATGGCCCCCATTCTCTCAAACTGCTTTCAGGAGTTGGTTCTTTTGTTGCTTCCCCCATTGTGATATCATCACGCTTGTTACCGGAGCAGCACTGGCAGGGGGAACTGTGTTTTACTGGGTTAAATCTAGGACTCTAAAGAAGAAAGAACAGACTTACTTGGGATAAGAGGGCACAGGGCAGTTAATAGAAGGCAGAGCGACTCCATGTTTTCTCATCCCAGTGCTCGCATGTTCAGCAGGCTGCAATGATGCCGATTCACCAGCAGGGGGATATGGAACCTTATTGTCTTCTGCAACTGCAACGTAGTAAAAAAAACAAGTTTTGAAAGTTGCCATTGGGGGGATGGGTTTTTACCCATTAACATATAATAGTTTTGGCTACCACAGTACAGTGACTTTATTTTTTAATGGAAAACCAAATTAACTAAAATTAACTAAATTAATCATATTAACTTAAAGGGATACTGTCATGTCATTCAAAACTCATCAGTCTGCTCCAGCAGACTTCTGCAATGAAATCCAATTCTCAAGAGAGCAGATTTTTTTAAATCTGACATATTGTCAGTTTCCCTGCTGCCCCCCAGTCATGTGACTTTTGCCAGCACTTTAGGAGGGAACTGCTTTCTGGCAGGCTATTGTTTTTCCTTCTCAATGTAATTGAAGGAGTCACAGTGGGACCTGGGTTATTACTATTGAGTAAAATATCTACTAGGCAGCTGTTATCTTGTGTTAGGGAGCTGCTATCTGGTTACCATCCCATTGTTCTGTTGTTAGCAGGGCCGCTCCGGCCATGATGGAAAGGTGAGACCCTTGCCTCAGGTGGCACGGAGCGGCCTGTTACCAAGGGCGGCAAAAAGCTGCCTCTGGTAACATTAAGAGCCGAATTTCTGTTTTTTAAAACGGAAATTCGGCTCTTCTAGTGCAGGGGAGGGGTGATATCACTCCAACTTGCAGTAAAGAGTGATTGAAGTTTATCAGAGCACAAGTCACATGACTTGGGGCAGCTGGGAAATTGACAATATGTCTAGCCCCATGTCAGATTATTTGCTCTTTTGAAAAATAGATTTCAGTGCAGAATTTTCCTGTATCAGCACTATTAACTGATGTATTTTGAGAAAAACAGAGCTGTGCCGCGCCTATTGGAATTAGAGGTTTTCAGTGGCGTAACTACCGGGGGAGCAGGGGGTGCGAGTGTACCAGGGCCCGCACCCCCACAGGGCCCCCCGGCAGATTCCGCCTCGCTGCAGCCGTCATAAGACGGCTGCAGCCACAAAAAAAAAATTGGAACGGAGGGGGTGGGGCCCGGCTGCGCGGCCGGCCCCTGGGCCCGCCCCCACCTAGTTAGGTTACTTGAGGTTTTCTGACATTTTTTTCACTATGAATTGTTCAGACTTTTAAGAGGGTTTTGTTTGTTCCTACTTTTCATTATTGGATCTTTTAATCAATTCAACGACAATCGTTGTTTTAGAGAATTTAGTCGTGGTTTCAAAAAAAATCACAAAAATTTGACCTCCAATATATAAGCCTCCACATAGAACGTAGAAACTCATATTGCAAGACAATATGCAATCGG
Organism: Xenopus borealis; assembly: GCA_024363595.1. Lineage (NCBI taxonomy): Eukaryota > Metazoa > Chordata > Amphibia > Anura > Pipidae > Xenopus > Xenopus borealis. The sequence goes on along the minus strand of CM044440.1, from coordinate 128,322,510 downwards.
TTATAATTTTTTATTTTTTGTCCGTTTTTGGGTGATTTGGCTTTTTGTTGAGCAGCTCCCAGTGTGGGATTTCAGCAGCTACCAGGTTGCTAGTGTGCAAGTTACCCTAGCAACAAGTGGTTTGAATAAAAAAAACTGGAATGTGAATAAGAGAGGCCTCAATAGAAAGATAAGCAACAAGAATAATTGTTGTCTCACAATGCAATAGTTTTTCTGGCTATCAGGATCAGTGACCCCCATCTAACAGCTGGAAAGAGTCGTAAAAGACCAATTGAAAAGTTGCTAACAATAGACCCTTATATATAATATACTAAAAAGTGACCTACCCCTTTAAAGAAATGAATTCCCTTTTAATAAAATAGTTGAAAATTTAAATAGTAAAAAGCTGTATGTTAGTATGAATTCAATTATTGATTAATATTGAATTATTTTTGTATTATTTATTAACAAAAAAGTACAGGTATAGGACCCGTTATCCAGAAAGTTCCGAATTATGGAAAGCCCGTCTCCCATAGACTCCATTATAAGCAATTAATCCAAATTTTTCAAAATGATTTCCATTTTCTGTGTAATAATAAAACAGAAGCTTGTACTTGATCCCAACTAAGATATAATTAATCCTTATTGGAAGCAAAACCAGCCTATTGGCTTTATTTCATGTTTATATGATTTTCTAGTAGATCCAAATTACAGAAAGATCTGTTAGCCACAAACTCATTATCCAGAAAGCTCCGAATTATGGAAAGGCCATCTCCCATTGATTCCATTATAATGAAATAATCCAAATTTTTAAAAATGATTTCCTTTTTCTGTGTAATAATAAAACAGTAGCTTGTACTTGATCCCAACTAAGATATAATTAATCCTTATTGGAGGCAAAACCAGCCTATTGACTTTATTTCATGTTTATATGATTTTCTGGTAGACTTAAGGTATGATCCAAATTACAGAAAGACCCGTTATCCGGAAAACCCCACGTCCAGAGCATTCTGGATATAAGTCCCATACCTGTATTAATTTTTTTAATTTGACTTTTAATATATGGGATACATGGGAAAGGTACTCAAATTTAGAGAATTCAAACCCTAGGACCTGGGGTTTTCCAAATAAGGGATATTTCTATAATTTGGATCTCCATAGGTCTATTAGAAAATCATGTAAACGTTAAATAAACCCAATAGGTTGGTTCTGCTTCAAATAAGGATTAATGATATCTTAGTTGGGATCAAGTACAAGGTACAGGTATGAGATCTGTTATCCAGAATGCTCAGGACCTTCTGTTTTCCAGATAAGGGATAGTTCTGTAATTTGAATCTTCATACCTTCAGTCTACTAGAAAACATTGAAACATTAAATAATGCCAACAGGCTGGTTTTGCTTCCAATAAGGATTAAGTATGTCTTATTGAGATCAAGTACAAGGTACAGGTATGGGACCTGTTATCCAAAATGCTGTGGACCTGGGGTTTTCCGATTAATGGATCTTTCCATAGTTTGGATCTTCACACCTTAAGTCTACTAGAAAATCATATAAACATTAAATAAACCCAATAGGCTGGTTTTGATTCCAATAAGGATTAATTATAACTTAGTTGGGATAAAGTACATGGTAGAGGTATGGGACCTGTTATCCTGAATGCTCTGGACCTGAGGTTTGCCAGGTAAGGGATCTTTCTGTAATTTGGATCTACACATATTAAGTCTACTAGAAAATCATGTAAACATGAAATAAACCCAACAGGCTGGTTTTGCTTCCAATAAGGATTAATTATATCTTAGTTGGGATCAAGTACAAGTTACTGTTTTATTATTACACAGAAAAAGGAAATCATTTGAAAAATGTGAATTATTTGATTGGAGTCTATGGGAGATAGTCTTCAGTAATTCAAAGCTTTCTGGATAAGGGATCCCATATCTGTATTTATATATATATAAAAAAAAAGATTGCAAAAACAAACAAACAATCCCTTATTTAGGGGCATATTTACTAAGGGTCAAATTTTGAGGGTAAAAAACCCTCAAATTTGACCCTCTAATTTAGGTCAAATTAAAACCTCTCGAATTCGAATTTCGAATCCGAGGTGTTTTAATGCAATTCAAATTATCGAATGATTGAATAAAAAAAATTTGATCGATAAAATCGTACAAACCGAACGATTTTAAGCATTCAAAATCCTATGGGAGCTTCCCATAGGGATATATAGCAATTCGGTAGGTTTAATCTGCCGAATTGTTATATCAAATTTTTTTTAAAGGGCCAGTACTTCGACAATCGAATTTGAATTTTCGAATTTGACCAATTCAAATAGAATTTTGGGCTATTCGATAGGCGAATAAGCCCAAAATAAATTCGAATTTTGAATTTTTTTAAATATGAATTTGATTCGAATTTTCACTTCGAATCAATTCGAACCTTAGTAAATGTGCCCCTTAATGTAACCATAGTTCAGAGTGAACTTTTTAACATTTTATATAGAGGAGACAGTTCATTGAAAATGTTCCTGCCAGTCGGGAGGATGATGAGAAATGGAAGAATAGAGGCAAATGCTGGTTTGTATTAACTCTGCGCTGTAGTTTGAGATATGAAAAGAAATGAAATGGAGGGGGAATGTTACCTTTGTGTGCCAGTTTTGTCATGGCTTCAGCAGCTTTGCACTTGCACAGGGTCAGGAATCAGCTTCTCCCGAGCGTCGGGCAGACATGTGTGCAACGTGTTCATGTAAACAGAGCTGCTACTAACAACCAGCCTGCCTGCGAGACAATGCAAGGGACTCTCCAAGGAAACCGCAAACTGAACCAAAGACAATGAATGAAATGCTGATAGCCGGGTGTCGGAAACTACACAGTAATGTGATAGGGCTACACACTTCAGAGCCCCAGGAGCCCGAATGATGCAGAGATACTGTTACAAATGCCCACAGGATATTATGGGGGTCTTATAGTAAAGGGAAACAATTAGGGTTGCCACCCAGCCGGTATTTTACCTGCAAGGGCCGGGGCCGGTATTACAAGTTTACCGGCAATGTAATTCCCTTACAAAAAGCCCTCCGCCCTTCACTGTAAACTTATTTGTTCCCCAACGCTGTGGTGGCTCCACCCCCTTAAGTGTCATGGCCCCGCTCCTTTTGTGTGCCATTTCCAT
>CM044440.1:128291668-128317190 GCA_024363595.1 Xenopus borealis | reverse complement strand
GATAACAGCTGCCTGGTAGATCTAAGAATAGCACTCAATAGTAAAAACCCATGTCCCACTCCTTTAGTTACATTGAGAAGGAAAAACAACAGCCTGCCAGAAAGTTCCATCCTAAAGTGCTGGCAAGTCACATGACTGGGGGCAACTGGGAAACTGACAAAATATCTAGCCCCATGTCAGATTTCAAAACTGAATATAAAAAAAATCTGTTTGCTCTTTTGAGAAATGGATTTCAGTGCAGAATTCTACTGGAGCAGCACTATTAACTGATGCAGTTTGAAAAAAACGTTTTCCCACGACAGTATCCCTTTAAGTTAACTTAGGAGGCTCATTTATAAAATGTATCTCAATATTTTCTGAAAATGCATTCAACCAAATCCGCACTGGTTTTTCTCCTTATTTATCAATGCACTTTCCCGAAAATATTCTTTGCAGGGAAAAAAAAAAGAAAAATTAATAAATCCTGAAAACTTTGTGGGTGTTTTTTCCACTAAAAAAAAAAAAATCAGATTTTATACTAAAAAAATACAGGGGGGGGTTTGGCATTCGGAGTTTAGTAAATCACGAAGCAACTTTTCAATTGGCCTTCATTTTTTTCTTAGTTGAATTACTTGCCTTCTTCTTTTTCCCTCTTCAAATTGGGGGCATCTAAAAAACAAATGCTCTGTACAACTACAAATGTATTATTATTGTGACCTTTTATTACTCATCTCACTATTCAGGCCTCACCTATTCATATTCCTGTCTCTTATTCACATCAATGCAGGGTTGCTTGGGGAATTCGGACCCTGAACAACCCCTTAAATTAAACCCAGAAGTATTATTTTGCCTCCAGTCAATCCAAAGGATTAATTATATCTTAGTTGTGATCAAGTACAAGCTACTGTTTTATTATTACACAGAAAGAGAAAATCGTTTTTTTTTGTTTTTTTTAAATCTAAATATTTGATTATAATGGAGTCTATGGGAGACAGCCGGTTGGTAATTTGGAGCTTTCTGGATAATGGGTTTACGGATAACAGATCCTATACCTGTATATCTAGATAAATTATGTTGCATTATATTTATATATATTATGTGGCAAAGAGCTCTGTCCTAGTAGGCTGCCTGTATATGATGGGAGGTACTGTATATAGCACCCAGCCTGAGGTATTTGATCCTTTAAATCTCCAGGATAACACAGGCTAGGAATCTGGAGCAAGGATAGTTGAGTATGCTGCCCAATTAGTCTGCAGGTGGGGGCTGTTTAAAGGAGAAGGAAACCCTGTTGGCGCAAATGCCCCTAACATTTTACTTACCCCTCCTTCTAGGTCCTCTCCAACGGCACCTTCTTATCACCTTCTTCTTCCTGGATCCATCGACATCTTCTGGTGCATGCGCAGTAGGAGGCATTTGCCGGTTCCTGATCTACTGCGTATGCGCTCGATGGTCACAAACTCATGCACAGTAGATCGGGAACCGACAGGGTTTCCTTCTCCTTTAAAGGCATTGTTCAGTATAAAAATAAAAACTGGGTAAATAGATAGACTGTGCAAAATAAAAAAATGTTTTCAATATAGTTATGTAAGGGAGAAGAGAAAGCCTTCCCCTGTTTCTTTGTCTGTGACATCATTCCGCCTAGTTACAGGCTGGAGAGTAACCTGATTGGGGGGGACACCGCAGTGCATCCTGGGAAGAGAGGGTGTGCCAGACTATGGAGCTGTGTGTGTAGGCCCTGGATCTGTTAGTGCAGGCCGTGTGACAGAGTTGATCCCAGCCTGTGAAGTGAAAGATTCAGCTGCGATTGTTCAAGCTGTGACATCATTCTGCCTAGTTACAGGCTGGAGAGTGACCTGATTGGGGGGGACACTGCAGTGCATCCTGGGAAGAGAGGGTGGGCCAGACTATGGAGCTGTGTGTGTAGGCCCTGGATCTGTTAGTGCAGGCCATGTGACAGAGTTGATCCCAGCCTGTGAAGTGAAAGATTCAGCTGCAATTGTTCAAGCTGTGAGATCTGCAGGAGTGCAGAAAGAGGGTTCCTGTTCCCTGGCACCGCACGCAGCTAAAGCTTCAGAGGAGAAAAGTGCCATTGGTGGGAGTGATTCTGCAGCAGAGTTACTTGTGACTCCAGTTTGCTCTGCCTCTGAGAGAAATCGGTGAGCACGGATACAGTGTTGAGCCTAACAGCAAGACAGGCCGCGAGTAACTTTTGCCTGCTACGTGAGAGAGCTGCTAACTTCCTACGGAGAGGTACTTTTGGGGAAGGTAGCGCTACCTGGGGGTTAGGGTTGCCACCTGTTCCGGTTTTGACCCGGACAGCCCGGTATTTTGAAGGACTGCCCGGGTCAATAATTCCTGCCTGGTTTTCCAAATAAGGAAAACCGGGCGGGATTAGCTTGATTGACACAACTCGACAATCGCTTTGTCATAGCTCCTTCACGGGTCCGCCCACTGACATCACAGGCCCGCCCCCTGTCCGGAATCAGCCACAGGAGAAGGTGGCAACCCTACTGGGGGAATAAGAGCTCTGGGAAAGGGACATTGCAATCTGAACTGCATACTTACTAACCCTTACAGAGGGTTGGGATTGTGATATTAAACGGACTGTTGTTGGAGAATCCGTTAATAACCTGATAGTGATTTTAGGTAGTGTCCCACATATCCCCGTGCAGGAGTGAACTGTGTATTAGTTGTTCATTACTGTTTTATATAAAGTTAATATTTGTTTCATCTGCAAACTGTGTGTTTTCCTAGGGGATTCCTCTGAGGTAAGTTCCTCAGTGCTCCCTAGGTGGAGGCACTGCGCTGTAATTCCCAGTTACCAGTACTTTTCATATTGCAAAAGGGCCCCTGAATTGCCTAGGACGTTTCTATTTAAAGGGACAGTAGCCAAATTAGGGTTACAGTTAGGCAAAAATGTAATGTATAAAGGCTGGAGTGACTGTAAGTCTAACATATTACTGTACAGTGCTTTGCCCTCAAGGAGCGCTATATAAATAAAAATATACATACATACATACATACATAACAGAACAGAACACTACTTCTTGCTTTTCAGCTCTCTTTTGTTTACACTGACTGGTTACCCTGGTTACCATGCATTAACCAATCAGTGTGTTGAAGGAGGGCCACATGGGACATAACTGTGAATCTGAGCTGAATGCTGAGGATCAATTACAAACTCACTGAACAGTTATGTCCCATGTGGCCCACCTTATAGTCACTGACTAACTCAGATTTAGAGAGCTGAAAAGCAGGAAGTTGTGTTGTATCCAGCCTTTACAGCCACCATACCACGTCAAGGTAAACCCCGAATGGCGGTCCCTAACTTGTTTTATTTATTACGTGCATTCTAGCATTACCTGTATTCAATGTCCATTGAACGCTGTTTATTCGGGGTTTACCTTGACGTGGTATGGTGGCTTATCAATTTTATGATCATAACTTTGTAACAAAATAACCCCTGTTTTGGGTGTATATGCATTAGCATTTATAATACTTATATATACTTTAAAGCCTTTAGAGTGCTCCCACAACCCCCCTGTTTGTGATATTATATATATATATATATATATATATATAGGACTATAATGGCACTCACCATTCATTGAGTTCTTTGCCAGGTAGTCACCAATAATATCAATAATAGTCCAAAGAAAGCACTCACGGCATTATCCATCAGATGTATAACAACGTGTATTTATTCGTGCATGGCACATATACACCATGCACGAATAAATACATGGATGGATAATGCCTAATGCCGTGAGTGCTTTTTTTGGACTATTATACATATGGCCTTTTATGAGCAACACAACATCATTCCTAAATTCGGTGAATCTCTGTTATTATATTTTGGCTACATTGATGACATACCCATAATTTGGCTGAGATTGAGTTATCAAAAATGGTTGAGAATCTCAATTCTTTAGATTCTCCAGTAAAATTTACAGTTACTTACGATCCACAGCAATTTTTGGACATTGAGATATTCAAGTAAAACAACAGCTTGGTCTATAAGTTATACCGTAAGCCCACAGATAGGAACACACTTTTATATTTTACCAGTTTCCATCCACCAAACTCAAAGAAGGCTGTTCCTTTTTCACAGTTCTTTCGGACCCTGAGAAACAATTCGGACGAGGATATTTGTGAAAAACAATTGTTAGAAACCTCTGAACATTTTAAACAAAGAGGTTATAATCAAAATAGAATCACTAAATTTTTGGAAAAGGCCCGAACGCATCTAATGGATGTTCCTGCGACATAACAAAATTTGCCTTTAAAGGATCAAAATTGTTTTATTATAACAAGTAGCTTTACCACAGGTTCCTGCAAAATTAGAAATAGTGGAGAGAACAGTTGGCCCATTTTACAAAGTGATAAAAAATGATCTCAATCTGTGACACAGAAACCTCTATGCGGATACAAACCAGGAAAAAACTTGTGCAAACCGATCCTGTTAAATGTTATGAACAAAGTGGAAATATCCTCAGTAAACTTAAGAAAGGTTGTTTCAAAGTGCAGGATGTACAACATGTAGATATATGATTTCAGGCACAGCCTTAAAAAATCCCCATTTGGGTAAAGAAATTCCAATTAAACGTAGAATTTCTTGTGCATCTACACATGTTATTTATATGATTACTTAACCATGCGGATTATTTTATATAGGTAAAACACATAATACATTACCAGAAAGGATGGGTAATCATAGTTCTTCGATTAAACGAGCTTTTGAAAGTGGGGAATCTGATTTACCTTTACCGCAACATTTTTTAAAAATGGGTCACAGATTACCTACACTTAGATTTATGGGCATTGATTTAGTGCCAGAACCAAACAGAGGAGGAAACTGGGATCGTATGTTATCACAAAGAGAGTTTTTTTTTGGATTAAGACACTTAATACAGTAGCCTCTAGTGGACTCAATGAATATTTATAATTATTAGTCTTATTATGTCTAAGATGAATTAAACGAAAATGATTTGCCCTATCTGTAAGTGCTAGATTCTGATACAGTGTTTTTGATTATACTATAGTATTTATGTATTGTATTGTATTCTATGTATGTGCATTTTAAACACTTTATACACATATTTATATCCTTTTATATTTACAAACTTTATGTACTTTGTCTTTCAGATTTCTATGCACATTTTATCCGCTATATCTTGAGGTCCACCGAGAGTTAATCTATACATGAGAAAATCTGGGTGATGGTTCACTGGTGGGTGAGTCTATATAACTCTGGTCATTCTATGTTTGTGTTATCTTGATTTTTCTAAATGCATTTTGTTAAATGAATATTTATTTTTAAAATAAATACCTATCTTGGATCCGTTATCCGGAAACCCATTATCCAGACAGCTCAGAAAGGCTCCCCTAGACTCCATTTCAATCAAACAATTCAAATTTTTCAAATGTGTTTCCTTTTAATCTGTAATAATAAAACAGCCGGGGGAGGGACCCCTGATGTCTTGCTGTTCCCCTGACATTGTACAGATTAGTCAGACACATTGACTGGTCAAAAGCATATTTTGGTATCGGATGTTTCTTCTCCAGCTGAAATACATTGAGCTTTACAGCTGAACTGTGCAAGGAAACAAGCAGGGAACCCAACTTGGCAAATGAAGTGTTTATTTAATGACACTGCATTTTATATATCATGTAAGCACTGGCATTTGATTCAAATATTTTATTATTTAATTAATTTACTTAGTTTGACCTTTAAATTGCAATCAGGCTGCAAGACTCATCCATTACACTAAAGTGGCCCATGGCAATTTCTTATAAAAGAGCCTGGCCAAATTGTATTTGCACCCACTTTCTCCAGCACCCGACTTGTTCCTCCCCATTCACTCAAAAAATCACCCCACCACTCCCAATGCTCAGGTGACAATCTTCTGACCCCACCTACTACAGGTTTCCTCTTCCCCATCCATGTTTCAAGTTTCAAAAATGAAATCAACTGAAGAGCAGAATTCACTAGTGATGGGCGAATTTATGCTCTAGATGCAAATTTGCGGCGAATTCCCGTGATTCACGGCTGGTGAATAAATTTGCGAAACACCAGCGAAAATTCGCCTGTCGAAAATTCGGTGGCATAAAATGAGACATGGGGCGAAATTTACGCGACATGACATGCTTCGTAATTGACGTGACGACTCAATTCCAAAATTTTTCAGTGAAACGGGATAGATTCACCCATCACTAGAATTCACTAGTAAATTTTCACCAGCGTCAGCTTCGCAACCCTCCCATCACTTCACCTTAATAAAGGCAAGAGAGTTAATATGATGCCCTACACATGAGCCCATTGCAAAATGAATGTTTCATTCCATAAAATGTCTTAAGAAAATCGGTTACCCAAAAAAGTTTGTTAGGACTTTTGCAGACAATCTCACTTCAAAAAAAGGAAAAGTCGCCAGCATTTTTTATTTTTTTTTACTTTAATGCATTTTCGACACAAAGGATATGATGTAAGTGACATAAGATTGAGGAAGATTTCGCTCCATTTTAGCACTTCGCCTGGTCTGAGGTGGTGAAGTCAACGATCATTCACCAGAGCAAAAAAGTCACCGGGGGAATGACCGATAAAAATGGTTCTGTTCACTAGCGAATTGGTGCCTGCACCTGTTAGTAAATTGGCAATGTCCCTGTGGATATATATATATATATATATATATATATATATAAATGTCTCACAGGTGTCTGCACTCTTACCGGGTTTAATACGACTGCAGGGTGCGATGGTCAATATTTTCATTCATATATCAATAGAGGGACCAGCACTCCATGTATTGTTAATAATTGGTGTATTTATTCATGCCCATCCGACGTTTCAACCCTCATTAGGAAAAATGGATGGCATCGGATGGGCATCAATAAATACACCGATTATTCACAAGACATGGAGTGCTGGTCCCTCTATTGAGATATATATATATTTTAAGAAAATGAAGGAGCGATGTCTGGTTTTTCTAAATGATACAAGTGTTTCTATTTGAGTCCATGTTGTTTTTTTTCCAAATGCAGATCAACAGGTTCTTATTGGGTAAATTAGGGACTGGGTGTAAAATCATTTGACTTCATTCTTAGATCCTATTTGATTCCTATTAAAGAAGCAGTAGCAAAAAAAATAAATAAAAACAAAGCAAAATCTATTTGGAACTGTTGAATGTTGAAATGTTTCAGTCTTTGGAACCCAAAAGTGTAACCCCTAGACTGTTATGTTACTTGATGGCAATACTATATTCATACAGTATGTGAAAGTCCTAAAAAAAAAACTTTAAATTAGTGAAAAGTACCATTCGGAGAGAAGGGAACAGGTATTGAACGAAATATATGGTGGTGCTAAGCAGGTGGAGAAACTACCTAGAGTGGGAGAATATTAGGAAAAATTATTCCTTTAGATAAAGAATATTCCTATCATTTTCATCCCCCCCTGTACAAAACACCTGCTTGTTTCCAACTTGTGTCTAAAAACTGTGTTCTTTGGTTCAAAACAATCCTATTCTTGATGTCATAAAGGCACACTATTGAATGAAATGGGAATCATGTCTCTGTATAATGCAAAAAGGGGAAACAACATCTTGCAGCTGACAGTGACAACAGAAGCAGAAGATCTGGATCTCTGGTCATGGTGAGTCTGAACAAGCAAAAACTTTGGCTGTAGAAATAATGGGTTTTGTCTAGTCAACTGGGGATGTTGGTATCAAATTGCAAGTGACTGTTTCTGAGCAAATACAGAATCCTTTTACCCTATGGTTAAGCTTTAACTTTATGTGCAGCTTCTGAAACAATGGTTGTTGCCCAATCTAAACTAAGATTGTGCCGCCTGCCCCAGTTCCAATAACAATTTTATTACATCATCCAACGAGGGCTGCCAGAACTAAGTATTCTAGTACCTAATCCAATATTTCTGCATTATGGTCAGTACAGATGCACCAAATCCAGGATTCGGTTCGGGATTCGGCCAGAATTCAGCCCTTTTCAGCAGGATTTGGATTTGGGCGTATCCTTCTGCCCAGCCGAACCGAATTCGAACCATAATTTGCATATGCATGACTTTTTGTCACTAAACAAGGAAGTAAAAAATGTTTTCCCCTTCCCAACCCTAATTTGCATATGCGTATTAGGGTTTGGATTCGGTTCGGTATTCAGCCGAATCTTTCTTGAAGGATTCGGGGGTTCACCCAAATCCAAAATAGTGGTTTCGGTGCATCCCTAATGGTCATATTCATTGACAACACACTAACCATAAACAAACCAAAGATTGGTTCATTAACAAGTCACTAATTTGGGGGTCACCATGTATGTTGCAAGATGGCCCTAGTTATGTATCAGTGGTATTGTATTCTGTCCCGGTTTATTTTATGCAGTAGAATTTCCTAAATGACCCAATAAAAGTCATTATTCAAACTAGGAAATTTCCAGAAAGAATGGGCTTCTCTACAGATCAGGGAAATGTAACAACTGATGGAAATGTGAGTGTTTATTTTGTGTGCTAGAGAATGTTCTGTCTCATCTCTATCATGATTTTGAAGTTGCCAACAATTTCCAAAAGTAACTATTTCAGATGACCTGCACCACTCATTAAACTAGATACAACTCCCAGACCTTTCATGTATCCTGCACAGAAATATTATGTCTATTCAAACATATCCATTCTAAAATACTTGAAACAAGTCTGTAATTTGAAAAATTAACTGGCCTTTAAGATTTATGTTGCCAAACCAACTTAATGCTGAAAGATGCCAAAAATGTGTTTTATATTGAAGCCAGCTGCCACGGGAAACTGCACGGGTAAAACGTCTTACTATCAAGTTGAATCTGTAAGTCTGAAGAAGGAGGTGAAATTTTCCCAAAACCATTGTGCATGGTAAAAAACAGAATAACCTTTTTTTAAATTTGCTACTGAGGTCTCTGCTTGAGGTTTATGACTACACATATAGTTCAGCAGCGTGGATCAGTCAACAGCGGCAAAAACAATACCAAAGGGGTCCTTTTTCTGTAGTATTGTGACCGTTGGGGGTACAGATAGAGTCACTTGGATTTGTAAGTTAAATGCGTCGTGACTCAGCATTAATTGAAGAAACTGTGTTATCTAAAGTTATCTTAACTCATTTAATGCATTTAACCTTTTCATTAGCATTACCAAAGCCCCATTGTTTTCAATGGTGAACTCTTTAATTGGATGGGATGCTGTGACACAATATTCTGTGATAAGTGAGATAAATGAGATAAATGAGTTAAGTCGCGACGCATTAAACTCACCATCCAAAGTGACTGCATCTGTACTTTAAAAAGTACATCAGAACAGTCTATGGACAAGCTACAGACATGACACTGATGTATTCCTATAAGGAACTTGTTTCACAAGCTTATATAGTCCTAGCCTCACTACGCACCTGTTTGCATGTAACCAGTGCATGGTTAAGGGAACATGGGACTTTCTGACTGCTGCTGTAATGAGGCCAAATATAGTGATGTGTAGTTAATAATGATACCCATAGAAATCATGGTGGTGACAGGGGAACCTGTGTTTAGCAGTGGTGAAACATACTTTTGTTTGAATTAAAGGACATGTAAAGCCTACATTTTCATACCCTGTATATAAGTTGGGCATATCTTCCGCACCCAGACTGCATCATTTGTACTGCATATACCCCCTCTGTTTGCCAGCGCCATCACATTTTCCTAAAACAAATACAGTAGAAACCCCATTTTACGTTTTTCAGGGAACCAGAAAAAAATGGTGTAAAATCAGGGAAAACTTAAAATCAGGGAAATGTATTATTCATAATATGTAGGTGGGACCACAAAATAACAATGTAAAATGAGGGAAAACTTAAAATCAGGGGATGTAAAATGGGAGTTCTACTGTAGTAGCTTTCACCTGGCGGCCATTTTCCCTCTGATACATTATCATCTGAAATAAGACATGCATGCTGTAAAGTCCATGTAATGCAGAATGCAGGTTTACACAGACACAACATACTTTGATAAAAAAAAGTTCTGCTGGGTTTGAGCACTGTAATTATTACGCTGAGCTCAGGAGAGGTGGTTAGGAGAAAAAAATAGCATCAGACAGTTTCTATGGCAACCAGCAATGCGCTCTCTTTATTGGCTGTTAGTCTGGAGGGTGTGCTATGTAATCTGAGCTGAGAGGAACTGAGCATGCTCACTGGGCCAAGAGCCAAAGGAAATTCCTGAGGGAGGGGGCAGAGTGGTTTAATGTAGTAGAAGGATTTGTAGCTGATTAAGGGGATACTGCAGCCTTACTGTTAACCTATTAACCAGAGTGGCAGTTACGTAGAGATTTCAGAGACGCTGTTCATTGATTACATTTTTGTGAAAAGGGTTGACATGTCCTTTAAAGGGCAAGGAAAGGCGAAGAAATAAAATCCCATTTTTACTTTCTTTAATGAAAAAGAAATCTATCTCCAATATACTTTAATTAAAAAATGTGTACTGTTTTTATAAGAAACCTGACTGTATGCAGTGAAATTCTCCCTTCATTTAGTGCTGTGGATAGGAATTGTTAGACGGTCCCTAACTTCTGGCAGGGAAACAATCATACTTATGAATAGCAGGGGGAGCCCCTGCCTTACTTACCAGCCATGCAGAACTCAAGCAGCTTTGTTTTTTGATCATTTATGACGATCCCTAAGCAGCACAGACCATACTGAGCATGTGCAGTGCCAGTGTCAGGCAAAGATGTATAACAAAGTTACAAGATGACAGCCCCCTGTGACCAACTTTGAAAGCATAAATCATTTGTTTGATTAGGCTTGTGGTGCAGTAAGTTCATGTTTATGTTTAGTATACAAAATACAGCATTTCTACCCTTATTCTATTTTACACTTTCCTTGCCCTTTAAGCTGTTTGATAACCCAACTGCAGGATGACTGCACAAAGGGAAATGTGAATTGACTAACTAAAACTTTCTGTAGAAGAATACGTGTGGTTTAAGCTGGCTAGGACTTTGCCTCAACTCCCCATGCTCTTGGTTGGTGTTTGGGCAGAAGAGAAGATCAAGTGGTGAGAGATATCTGCCAACCCTGTTGTGCTTCTATAGAGAAATAGAAGAAGTTCAGGGAAGGACAATAACTCTGTAATAAAGAGTCATTGGTCTCAGTTATGAAGAAAGCCTAGTAGAGCTGTGAAGCTGTAGAATTCTCTCCCAGACGTGTTTATACTGGAAGACACATTAGATAACTTTCATTTTTTTATTCCTTATTTGTATAGCACCAACACTTGTATGCAGTATCTTATAGCTCCTGTGCCAATGGAGCTTTCAATTAACCTGCCTGTAGGCTTAGTGTCTTGGAGTAAACAGGACTACTCAGAAGAAAACTCTCAGAAGAACACACAGACACAGGGAGAACATACAAACTTCTTGAAGAAAGTTGGGAATAAAACTCAGGACCCCACTGGGCACTTTTAGGAAAAGTGAATAGAGCTACAATTGTTAGCACAAGGAGCTAAAAAACCTCCAGTAGACAAAAAGAGCAAAATCATCTTGTGTATCATCTCCCTTACACCTATAAATGTGTTGTATGCAAATTATCTGCAGTAAGCTCATCAGTTTAATGAGCTTGTTCATGGATTTACCAAAGGTTTCTCTTCTCTAGAATGTGCTTATACATTATTTATTCCCCTGCAAGAGATGTTACTTCCCCAGCATCCAACTAATAAAAGTTTTAACTTGAATTGCAGTTGCACCTCCCAGAAGTGTTTAAGAAGAATGAGATCTGTCTGTGAACATGCAAAACACAACTGATTTCAATGAGATCTTTTATTGCCATTAGCAGAGACTTGAGAAGGTATTAAGACCATAGGAACTGCAAATCACTGTTTAAGTTGAGACAATCCTAATAAACCCCTAAAAATCATTCTGATAAATATGGAGCTTTGCCCTATAGCACACATCTAGCATTAGCAATTATAATCACACAAGCAATATATGTATATATATATATATATATATGTATATAACTGATGACTATTATTCATACATAATTCATATACTATTTATTAAAATAATAACATATAAATACAAATAAAGAACATTTACAGGATTTATATAAAATAGCTGTAGTTCCAGTCCTTGGATTTGGACTAAACTGCTAAAGTTCATCTTTGTCTCCACCAGGGGGAACAACTTCAGCAGTAGATTCAAAGTCCCGGAATTCCATTAACTTCCTCATAACTGATTGCAGAAATAAAATAAATGCTCTGCTACATGAGTCCCTCTTTACTTTTCAGTTTCAAGAGTTGACTGTGTGACTCCCTTGGGGGTGTATCATATAGGTGTTGCATAAAGAATAACAAATAATACCTTATCTGGTCACTAGAGGCCGCCATTCATTAATATTTCCACTTGGAATATTGAAGGTAAACTTAATTGTTTCCGAAAGGGTATAGAGTTTTTGGTTGGTTTCTTTTTTCAGTATGCTGAAGCACATATACATTTTTCATTTTTGCATACTTCTCCTTTAACTTAAATGAGGAACCAGTTAATGAAGGTTTCCTTGTTAATAGCCCCAATTCTAATACATACAATGATGCATGGTTCACACATGAGGAAATTCAAAAGAGACTAGAAATTGTTAAGATAAACAAAGGTCCAGGGCCAGATGGGATTCACCCCAAGGTACTTAGCGAACTTAGCTCTGTGATTGCCAAACCTCTATCCTTAATTTTTCAGAATTCATTGAGGTCTGGCATGGTGCCGAGAGACTGGCGAATTGCTAATATGGTGCCGCTATTTAAAAAGGGATCCCATTCTCAGCCTCAAAACTATAGGCCAGTTAGTCTGACGTCGGTGGTAGGAAAGCTTTTTGAAGGATTAATAAAGGATAGGATACTGGACTTCATAGCAAATAACAATACTATGAGTTTGTCCCAGCATGGTTTTATGCGTAATAGATCTTGCCAGACTAACTTAATTTCTTTTTATGACAAGGTAAGCAGGGACCTCGATTCTGGGATGGCAGTGGATGTGATTTACTTAGACTTTGCTAAAGCATTCGATACAGTGCCGCACAGAAGGTTACTGGTTAAATTAAGGAATGTTGGCCTGGAACATAGTATTTGTAACTGAATAGAGAACTGGCTAAAAGATAGACTTCAAAGAGTGGTGGTAAATGGAACATTTTCTAATTGGACCAGTGTTGTTAGTGGGGTACCGCAGGGCTCTGTACTGGGTCCCTTGCTTTTCACCTTGTTTATTAATGACCTGGATGTGGGCATTGAAAGTATGGTTTCTATTTTTGCAGATGATACTAAATTGTGCAGAGCTATAGGTTCCATGCAGGATGCTGCCACTTTGCAGAGTGATTTGTCTAAGTTGGGAAACTGGGCAGCAAACTGGAAAATGAGGTTCAATGTTGATAAATGCAGGTTATGCACTTTGGCAAAAATAATATAAATGCAAGTTATACACTAAATGGCAGTGTGTTGGGAGTTTCCTTAAGTGAGAAGGATCTTGGGGTTTTTATAGATAACAAGTTGTCTAATTCTGGGCAGTGTCATTCTGTAGCTACTAAAGCAAATAAAGTTCTGTCCTGCATAAAAAAAGGGCATAAACTCAAGGGATGAAAACATAATTCTACCTCTTTATAGATCCCTAGTAAGGCCTCATCTGGAGTATGCAGTGCAGTTTTGGACTCCAGTCCTTAGGAGGGATATAAATGAGCTGGAGAGAGTGCAGAGACTAAGTGCAACTAAACTGGTTAGAGGGATGAGGGAAGACTTAAATTATGAGGGGAGACTGTCCAGTTTGGGGTTGTTTTCTCTGGAAAAAAGGCGCTTGCGAGGGGATATGATTACACTTTACAAATATATTCGAGGACATTATAGACAAATATCAGGGGACCTTTTTACCCATAAAGAAGATCACCAGAGGCCACCCCTTCAGACTAGAAGAAAAGGACTTTCAGTTAAAGGAACAGAGTAGGTGGTTCTTCACAGTGAGGACAGTGAGGTTGTGGAATACACTGCCGGGTGATGTTGTGATGCTGATTCTGTTAATGACTATAAGAGGGGGATGATTTTTTTGGACAGACATAATATCAAAGGCTATTGTGATACTAAACTCTACAGTTAGTATAGCTATGGGCATATATGGTTTGTGTGAAAGAGTGGAGATGTGTGTGTGGATGCTGGGTTTTTAATTTGGAGGGGTTGAACTTGATGGACTCTTTTTTTCAACCCAATTTAACTATGCAACTATGTAACATGCGCAAGACATATTGTAGGTGGGATCTGGAGACAAGACCTGGGAGATCTTATTACTGAGCATGTTGGTAGACATCTGCTGCACTAATATGCATTGAACCAATAATTAAATAATGTACATAATACCCTCTACCACCCACTGCACCTTATGAGACCCAAAGGGACGCCATTGGCCAGTGCTGAATGAGGAGTGAAGACAAGGATGTGGAGAGCAAGATGAATGGAGAACAGTAGTGCAAAGGGGGCCCCAGTGTCCAGAGTCCATAAGGGACTAGTTACAGTGCTGACAAGTAAATGCCTTTCTTCCCTCACACCAGCCCTGGGTATATAATACACCTATGTATCAAATCCAGGTGGTTAATTGAATGACAAGGCTCTGAATATCAAATTGCCTCATCACATTCATAACAAAGGATAACATATTCTCCATATTTTAAGTGGTTTGATATAAATCTCTTTGGATAATATTCTTCCCAAATGCCTGGCACATAATGGGAACACCCATGAAATGCAATAGCATTGTGCATACAAAATAAATCCACTCTTGCTGATGTCAGATCCCCCCACACATTTCTTAGCATAAGTGTGATGCATTGGGAGGATGGAATAAGTCTAGATGCTGAGGGCCATGTCAAGGCCAGCATAATCCTCGAAGGACTCACAAGTGCATTGTTACTAACCCCTGACACATGGATTAAGAATGTAATGTTGTTAACCTGGTCACTGCACAGCTTATGTACTCTTTATGTAGCAGTTAGACAACGGAGAGGTGTATGTTACTGGCAAAGTAATGGAGGAGCCAATGGAAAGGTGTTTGTCGCTGGTAAAGTAACTGAGGAGCCAATGGAGGCATGTATGTCACTAGCACAGTAATGGAGGAGCAAAGATGGAAGTATATGGCACTGGTACAATAATAAAAGAGCAAAGCTGGAGGTCTATGGCATTGGCACAGTAATGGAGGAGCAATGACGGAATGCTTTGACTTCAGCAATAAAAAGTGATAAAGGCAATAGCCAGACTGAGTTGGTGTGCTCCATCCATATATGCAGCTTGGATAATAATGGAGTAGCCAATGGAGAGGTGTTTGAGGAGCAAAGATGAAGGTGCATGTCACTGGTACAATAATGGAAGAGCCAGGATGGAGGTGTATGTCATTGACACAAAAATGGAGAAGCAAAGTTGGAATGTATGTCAGTAATGGAGGAGCCAAGATGAAGGTCTATTTCATTGGCACAAAAATGGAGAAGCAAAGATGGAGGTGTTTGTCACTGGCGAACTATCTGTATGCAATCTGTGTGATCTCCCTGTGCTTGTGTGGGTTTGTAGATTCCTCCCACACTCCAAAAAGATACAGGCAAGTTATATGGCTCCTGATATCATTGGCCCTGATGTAGGCTCCACAGACAAATGTACCCAAAGTGCCAATGCCTATAGGAATATGAATTAGCTGCTGGGCTATTGAATATGTATAGAAGCATAAAGGAGCTTTACACCCTTCATCACACCTGTAGGTTAGCTGATTCAGCAGTTTCCCAGGCCAATGATTAAAAAGGGGGACAAAATTGGGTAGCGAACTGCTTGTTTGGAAACTTTGCCGAATGGATCTCACTATGTATGGTCATCTTCAGCTGCAGTGATAGCAAACCTGTGCAGTCCAACTACGTTTTTTTAAATTCTCTTATCTAGTTGATGGTTCTGGGAGTTGTAGTTTAACAATAGCTTCTATGGTGCAGTTGTGCTCCCTGTGCAATTTAATTCAGACTTTCCCAGGATATGTGGGATGCCTCCTTCAACTCGACTAAAAACAATAGAGCTCATTTATATTCCAGTTGAAGTGCTGCTTTGGATCCTGGCCAGGACATACATTTTCTCTACGTAACCACCGCTTTAACCCACATAGATCCCACATCAATAACTAGACAAACATTAGCATAAGCTTCTGTCAAACACAGTGCCCTGAGGCTCATTCTAATATGAACAGTCGCCAGACTTGTTATCCTAACTGAGACACCAAGACATGGGCTGGAGATATATCACTGCAAGCCTGGGACGCTGCATTAATTGTGCCAGTGTGGGGCTCACAGCAATAGACTGTATCTTCCTTTACTTCCCCCCTTGTATCTGCCAGACAGAAAGGTTAAGGGAGGTCTATAATTATTTCCATGTTAGCTCTTTTCTCTAAATCTCTAACCTCTAGGCTGGAGAGCAACACCACCTTTGGCCTTTCGCTGGTGTTCATGAGCAGTGCTGTACACAGAAAAATGACTATATTGCACTTGCATCTAACCCAAGTTTGCATAGGGAGACATGGGGGAAGCTTGAAGATGGTGGGTCACCATTCTGTAGGGTTGTCACCAGACTGGGTCCACATTACAAATTTATTGTATTTCCTCCAGCCTGCCCATTACCCACTTCCAACTTAGGGGTATATTTATCAAAGAGTGAAGTTCCGCCACTAGAGTGAAATTCTGCCGCTCTCCATTCATTTCTATGGTATTTTGAAAGGTCTATTTATCAATTGGTGAAGTGAAAGTAAAATCCCATAGAAATGAATGGAGAGCGGCGGAATTTCTCTCTAGTGGCGGAACATCACTCTTAATTTCACTCTTTGATAAATTTACCCCTTGGCCTCTTCTTCCCTGATCTCAGAATCGCTACCTAATCAGCCCCTTTACATCATCATTTTGCTCCTTCTATGCCAATACATGTTTCCTTACCATCCCATCCCATGTAGATGACAATCCTACCATTTTTCTGGACAGACATTCAGACCAATGTAATTTTTATGGTAGCGGAACTCTTTTCTGGAGAAGAAGGTTATACATTTTAGTCACTGCTGTTGTCAGGGCCATATAAATAGTCTATATATACCAAGGGACGGGTGTGTCCCTTGGATGCCAATATAGGAAAACAATGCTAAAAAAAAGGACAGCTCACCGACAATATTTTCCATTGTTGGAAATATTTACAGGAACTTAAAGGGAATTGTGGAGACAAAATCTAAAGGCCATGCAGATTGGATATATTATGGGGTTTACATGGCATCAAATCCATATGGTCTATGACACATCACCTGCTCCCTTCTGGGTGCTATAAAGTCAGGTAAGACACCTAGCCTACTCCTTGGTGTTATGGGATCTATATGAAACAGAAAATGAATCATTGGAAAATTCATATTTCAGCAATCCTTACTAATATGCAGGGAATGCTTGTGTTGCTTTATTATGAAGGGCTGCAGGTAGAGTGCCCCTTCTCTAGGCTAAAGTGTCTGTTTAGCAACAACTATAAATCCAAAGAATTGGTCAAGGGGTTCCTGGGCTATTCCACAACCACAGACAGACCGTTCTGACAGTAGTACAAATGACAGAAAGGGTTGGCTTCTCTCCGTCCAGTGATACTCCCTACTTCTATATACAGAATTACAGAGCAGGCTGAATGGTTGCAGGGCCTCACTGGATATTATATAATGTATGGATCTTTTTTATTTAAAATCTGTATGCCCAGATGGGCGAGCATCTTCTGCTTGTTTATATTCAGAAGGGTTAATGCCAGAGTAAAAACACAAGAAAGAAATGAGAATGGTGGTTCCACCAATATAAACACAATATTATCATAATATAACCACTGCATTTTTCTGGTCTGTGGTTTGCTATTGGTCTGTGTAGCTCTGTATAGTGCCACCCAAAAGACCTTCATAGTGTAATAAACCAGGGTGAATGATAGTTTGTGTTTCTCCACACCAAAGGCAGCCTTTTTTCTTTGTTGCCTATCCCCAATTTTCTAGGGGTGCAGAGATGCCTGAGTGAACGCTAATAGTTTTTGCGACAGCTGTATCTCCATGGCTTGCTTATTCCTGTTCCATGATCTTCAGTTTAACTGGACAGGATACATCTGTATAATAGTACTGTACTGGTCTTCAGCATATAGGTATATTATATAGGCACTCAGCCTAAGGTGTCTTGGGCTGTCAGTTGAGCTGCTGTATAACTGACACACACATTTTGTTCTCGTGTTTGATTATAGCTCCCTGGGGCAGCAGCTGACTAGCTGGGGTGATACAAGGTTAGTGAGATGCTTGTGAGTGAAACCAAAGTGAAAAACACATGTTCCCTCCATTCCCTATAAAACAAAAAAAAAAAATCATCTGCATTGTAAATAAGTTTGTATAACTGCTTTACAACTGCTGGTACCAGAGAAGACAGTGCTCATACAGGTGCCTGCCCTGGGTCCAACACATTGGAACACCAGCACAGCAGCAGGTACAAACGGTGGTGGATATTCGGTATATTAGAGCAAGATTGTGTAAGTAAAAAAGGAGGCAGCTGGAGGGAAAGAGGTAGACATTCATGCTAGATGGTGAATGAAGAGCAAGATGGAGACAGCAGGAGAAGATGATGCCAGTAGGGCAAGATGGAGTCAGCAGGATGGAAAAAAAACAGTGCTAGATAGAGGCAGTAGGCAAGAAGACAGTAAGATAAGATGGTAATAGCTGCCATGGGTACAGTAGGGCAATATTCCTAAAGTAGGCCAAGAAGAAGGCATCAAGGAAAGGTTGTAACAGTAGGGCAAGGTGACAGTTGTAGGGTGGTAGTTAGTCAAGATCACGAAAGTAGGAGAATAAAGAAGAAGTGGGGAAGGATGGTAGTGAAGAAACACAAAAGGGACTCTGGTGGCAGAAGGACAAGTAACAAAATGGTGACAGTAGGACATGAGCTGCTCCTTCCATATAAAGCTGCTGAACAATATGGGCCTATGCTGCAAATGACATGTTTGAAATTTAGTATTTGTGTGCAACACAGATCATATCCTGGAAGAATTAGATGATGAATAAAGAGATGTTAAGTGTGGGGCCCTGTGAATTCTAGTGATAGTAGTAAGAGTGGAGCATTTACCCAGGAGATGTGCCCATTCCTTTTGTGCTGTTACATGGAATAACATACAGTGTTACAGACTATCAGCCTTTCTCCTTTTCTGAAGTGAATAAATCCATATTGGGATGGAACAGCTTCTGGTGATCTAAGAGGTGGCAAATAAAAGCTGGCAGGTCATTGTTAATGGTGTGAATAGTTTTAGTCACTTTTATACATGAGAAACGTTATCAGTAAAACCAAATACAATAATAAACAATTTAGGAGCATTTACAGCCTGTAAAGAGGGGGGCTGATATTGGTCAGGTCACAGTGGTTCTCAGACAGGCTATTGATAGCAGAGGAAGAGGCTTAACTGCTCTTCCTCTTCCTTTAACTGGGATTCTCCTGTTGGGGAGGACCGTGATGACAAGTTGATAAAAATCATAAATTTGGAGAAATACTCTGTTCTGGTTCCTTTCCAGAATTCCTTCTTTCTTAACTTTCCCAGGAATCTCTCAGCAGCTTGGACTTTATCAGTAGAGTACAATTTTCAAATTAATTTGCATCTGACATCTGGAAAATGTAAAAAATTTTGACAAATCAATTTTTTTTCCCTAGACTGGTGAATTTTCTTTCCAAAAATGAGTGCCGGCCTGGGAAAACAACAGTGAACAAATTCAGTTTGCACTTGTGTTTGTTTGTTGATGTATAACCATGAATATTTGGATTATATTTGTCTTATTTAATTATGGTAATGTTGATGATACAAATAGTTAAAATAATAAGTTACAGTAGGTTGGAAAAAGACACGTCCATCAAGTTCAACCATAATTCTGTATATAACCTGCCTAACTGCTAGCTGATCTATAGGAAGGCAGAGGAAGACTCCAAGATGCAAAGGGACCAGTCCTTGGATCAACTTGTACTATGAGCTATATGTCTTAACCCTGTATTCCCTCACTTGCTAAACACCATCCAACCCCTTCTTAAAGCTATCTAATGTATCAGCCTGTACCACTGATTCAGGGTGAGAATTCCACATCTTCACAGCTCTCACTGTAAAAAAAAAAAACCCTTTTGAATATTTAGGCAGAACCTCCTTTCTTCTAATTGGAATGGGTGACCTTGAGTGGAAGATTTTGTGCTCTCCATACCTTTAGGTCAGTGATTCTTAAACTGTGGGAAAGGTTCCCCTTGCTTGGAGAAGGGCTCAGTCTGAAGCACACTTAAGGTGAGATTTGGGGAGAATTCTGATTTTCTGCCCTAGATAAACCTAGCTTGAAGGTCAGTTAGGGTGATGTTTGGTGAAAATATATATTCCTAGATATTCTGAAAGTATGACTGAATGACTGATATCTTGCTATTTCGCTATGGCTGTACTAATTCCATGAGCTAAATGGTACCCTGGTCAAATGTTGGACCTTTAACTGGGACTTTGGTGATAGGTTGGACCTTCAAGTGGCGATTGTACGGAAAAACGGAGCTTGTTTGGAATTCATTCACAGGATTCCTTTTCTTTACAATACTCAATCACAGCCTTTATTTGGCACCACCCAGGAACATTTTTCATGCTCGTGTTGCTCCCCAACAGTTTTTACAGTTGAATGTTGCCAGGGCTGGATTTGCATAGCAGGCGCCCCTAGTCCCACTGCCGTTCGTCGCCCGCATACTCTGCTCTTTATTCGCAAATTTTCATCATCAGGACTGGAACAATGGGGATTGGCGCATGGGATATGTAAAAAACTATTGTATCTCCTGCATATCTCCAGTGTTTCTGAGCCAATCTGGGCCTGAATGTTGCTCATGGGTAAAAAAGGTTGGGGACCCCTGAGCTAGGATTTTCAAATATGTGACCAATAATTATGATAACCAATATATTATGTAACCAATATGCTCAAATACATAGATTAGTTAGGAGAAAATGGAAAATGCCAAACGGTGGAGTTGTCCACAAGATTACAGCCTAATATTTTCTAGGCCTGGGACACCACAAAGTTGGATTAAAGACAGAGTAATCGGGACTTTGGTTTTTGTATTTTAACTTGCCCTAATCTTGAGAGAGGCTAAGCTACACCTAAAAAGCCACAGCCCCTTAGAATTGAAGGAAGTGTCAGGATCAGCCCGGGCAGGCCCGGACTGGCAATATGTGGGTTAGGGCAAATGCCAGAGGGGCTGCTATAAGGTCCCATAGAAAGTCAGTATTTAGTGGGCTGGTGGGGACTGTTTGGGCCTCTTTGTGGGCTGATTGGGCCTCTGTGTACCTGAAATACCAGGGCCTATTTTGATTCTCAGTCCAGTCCTGAGCCCGGGGCTTGAACTCTAGGAGGTGCGCTCCCTGTCTCTTGCACTTACTTTGTCAATGGAGGCTCATGGGGCTGGTCCTGACCTCTTTATCAATGTTCCTGACTCTGCCTGTTCTCAGTATTGCTCCTCCCATCTCGATACCCTCGTGTTTCCCATTCCCCATCACTGTCCCTTTACAAACCAAGTCCTGAGCCTTGCTTAGGGCTGAGTCATTGATTGTGATTGTGTTCCATGATCACCTCCTATATGAATTGAAAACCTTGTTCCTGAATTTGTACTTCAGAATTCCTGGTTCCTTGCCTGTGTTTGTTCCTTATCTTTGTGGATTTCCTTGGCCTGGCCCTGATTATTGCTTTTTTTGTCTGATCCTGCTTTCTGTTTATGGTTTACCATTAAAACTTCAACCTTATGTCAACCATATGTCTTCAATTATCTATGGGTACACTGCATTAACTGCAGTAACTGTTAACTGCAGTAACAGTGGCTCCCAGCTGTAAGCCTTACAGAAAGTATTTAAGAAGCCAAATAAATAATTAATGCAATGGTAAAACCCACACCCACATAGGCCCCAAACCAAACTGATGGTTAAAAAGTAAAATAGGCTTAAAAACAAATGAAGCAATAAATAGCCAACACGCGTTTCGCTTATTATCTTTCTCAAGTCGAAAAAAGGCGGGGTATTTGATTTCCAACCAATTAACTGACAATTGTCAGACCTCTGCAGCATCTAACAGGATAATAGTTTTTTTGTTAAAATAAGTAAATAAGGGTTTATCTTTTCACTGCTTCACACATCATGGAAGGACGCTTGGAAAGAGCTGAGATTACAGTTGCCAAAATGGAATTATCCCTGATGTTTTTCAGATATCTGTGTAAAATGTTTTCTTGTCCCCAGAAGAATACAGCGCAATCATTTTGCGTATTTACAACAACTGTTCCTGATTTGAAACCAAGCTGGACCCTCTCCAAGCAAATATAGAGCATCTTTAGAAGAATAAGGAAACCTTCGGAAACGCTTCCCCTGCAGATTAATGAAACGCTGCCAAACATTTACCTAATGGAATTTTTTCATTTGGACTGTAAATAACATTTGGGTTTTAATAATGTATGAACTTCTCTGAGCATATGCAGGATTCTGCCCCTAATACATAAATAGAGATCAGAAATCATGAAAGAGGACTTTATTGGTTGATTATGAGTAATTGTCTCCTAACAGATGAAGCTGCTGCTAGCCCTCAGGCTCACTGAGGTCATAGTGCTTAGAAAGCCAGATGCATTTTGGATGTCTTTTCAGTCGGGGTTTTGGGATAGGCACCCGGGTCCCAGGAACAAAAGATCATACCTCATTTACGGAGAGGAAATTCATATTCTTAATTTATCCCAGCAAGAGCTCACTCCTGATTTATGTTGTATATACAGCACCACAAACAAGCTCACCAGATGCCAGAAAACAGAATCCACATTAAGGGTAGAGGCACACGTTTCTATGTGACAACAAATCATCTCTTCCTGGGGTGACTAGTCTCCTCGAACTGTCTCCTCACAGGCTGCAATGTAAATAGCCGGCAGGATGGTACTCGGAGCACTTAGTTTTGAAGTCATCATGAGGAAACTTCTGAAGAGTTTGGAAAATGAAGCCACCCGTGTGTCACATTCTTGCCATCAGGAAGGCAGTTCGGGGCTATTGACACCTTGAAGAAGAGGAGATTTGTTGTTGGGCGACTAATCTCCCCGAATCTGCCCATGTGCCTTTGATGGGGAAAAATGTGAATATGGGTATCTCCTTCCCAATGTGTAAAGCAGAGCAATGGACAAAACATGTCAACATTCTGATGTAGAATGTATGTACTGAAATACTTTTGGGAACTTATTACTGTTTTTCCTGTC
Organism: Xenopus borealis; assembly: GCA_024363595.1. NCBI lineage: Eukaryota > Metazoa > Chordata > Amphibia > Anura > Pipidae > Xenopus > Xenopus borealis. Next base: position 128,293,923 of record CM044440.1, on the reverse strand, counting down.
TATAAGTGTGTTTATATGGTTTTAAGTCACTCAGGAATGCTCTTATCTCATCATTCATTATATTTCTTGCATCAGTGCAACTATATGGCAAGCAGGTTTGGGTCTAACAGTATGGCGTCCTCGTGGTGAGTAACACAATGTCTGACAAACCTATCTACCCTTAAAGTTATAAGGAGTATGATGGAGCATGGGCAGTGGCTGGGATCTAATGGTGAGGCATAATGGGGTTGAGACATCTTATGGCTAAAATCTCTGATATTCAGTCTCAAGCAGGTTGATTTCTCTGGAATGGGTGTTGCATAGTTACATTGCTACATAGTTAGATTGGGTTGAAAAAAAGTTCCATCAAGTTCAATCCCTCCATACACTTACACAAACTATAGATACTCACTTACTATAGACTAACTATAGATTTGTGTATGACAATAGCCTTGGCTATTATGTCTGTCCAAGAAATCATCCAAGCCCCTCTTAAATTCATTAACATTATCAGCATCCCAACCTTGCTGTCGTCACTGTGAATGCTGCTTCAAATGAAAGTCCTTTTCTTCTAGTCTGAAGGGGTGGCCTCCTGTGATCCTCTTTATGGGTAATATTTGTCTATAATGTCCTCTAATGTATTTAGTGTAAAGTGTAATCATGTCCCCTCGCAAGAGCCTTTTTTCCAGAGAAAACAACCCCAACCTGGACAGTCTCCCATTCTCATAATTTAAGTGTTCCATCCCTCTAACCAGTTTAGTTGCACTTAGTCTCTGAACTCTCTCCAGGTCATTTATATCCCTCTTAAAGGAATACTGTCATGGGAAAACGTTTTTTTCAAAACACATCACTTATTAGTGCTGCTCCAGCAGAATTCTGCACTGAAATCCAATTCTCAAAAGAGCAAACATTTTATTTTTTAATTTTGAAATCTGACATGGGGCTAGACATATTGTCAGTTTCCCTGCTGCCCCCCAGTCATGTGACTTGTGCCTGCACTTTAGGATGTAACTTCTTTCTGACAGGCTGTTATTCTCCTACTTAAAGGGATACTGTCATACTGACTTTAAATTTGACCCTTTGCCACTGTAAAACTTGCCGAATTAGCCTATGGGGGGGCCTCCTGGAACCTTTAAAGGAGAAGGAAAGGTAATTTTTTAAACCTATCTTTAAATGTTGCTTGGGTGCTCCCCTCCTGAACCGCATTACTTTTGCTGACCAATTCATTCTCCTCCACTCGCACTGTCCCATTTAATCTTTTGCTGTTTCTAAACTTTGCGGCCGCCATGTTAGCAGAGTCCCTGTCTAAACTGCGCATGCGCTAAATTATTCTGTACACGCAGAAAAAAAAAGAATACAGACCCAATAGCTGGCTGACTTTTTTTTAACTTCCCTTCCTCAGCTCCTGCGCTCGCTGACAGACTGTTAATTAAAACGAGAGTGAGCGCAGGAGCTTGAAAGCTTCCCTTTGATCCTAGCAACAGGGAAACAGGATCAGCTATTGGAGCTTGAATTGATGAGGTGGGGGCAGAGAGGTCAGCGATGATGGAACAGCTGCCTCACGTGACTGCATCTACATCGCAGCACAGGGAAGCCACAAGACTCTCCTGCGCATGCACAGGGCACAGCTTGTACCTATTGCGCATGCGTGTGCCCTATCAGACGGATTTTTTCTCAGCAGCCAGGGTATGCTTTTACATACATGTCTAAACTTTTAAAAAAATTGATTGCAGCACAAAGATTATGGGAAAAATTAGTGAGGGAATGCTTAATGGTACACATATATAAATTCTTCATTGGCAACACTTAGAGCTTTAGTTGTTTTCTGACTTTCCTTCTCCTTTAAGAATTGTTTTTAAAAACAGGGGGAAATCGTTCGAATCGAATGATTCAAACTATTCGAACAATTTTTGTTCGACCGAAAATGGACCTATTCGAGTGAAAGCTCCTTTTGAAAGAAATTTGATGGTCGAATTTTTTTCACTTCGAAATTCGACCCTTATTAAATCTGCCCCTGAGTGTAGACTTATAAAATTTACCTTTTATCCCAGGATTGTACAGACTGTCCGCACCAGTGATAATAAAGGAGGATTTATTTAAATACTAGCGAGAATTTTGCGAAAATGTGGAACTGCTTCTTGTCATTTATATGTGGCTTTATTACTGTTTCAGACAAGCTCATATGCTTAGGTTAGGATTAACCCTGGTCACAGAACCTTCAATATCCTTATCATTTACAGTAGGGGGTACATTATCCCTTATAATACATGAGTGAT
>CM044440.1:128268234-128285142 GCA_024363595.1 Xenopus borealis | reverse complement strand
TATATAGATATTGTTCTGTAACTGTCTAGTATTGAATTTAAAGTCTTGTCTAGTCAAGTGAGTGCATGGCCAGGTGGTAGTTTAAAAAGTACATTTTATCCAACTTTAATTTTTTGTCAGTACTTTAAATTCAAGTTGGAGAGAAGAAAAATAAAAAGAATAACATGACTGAATGATTTATAACACTTCAAAATTTAAATCCACCTTAAAACACTGGTAAAGAAGATATTTATTGAGAACTTGTTTTCTTTTATGTCTATGACCTGAATATTAGATAAAGGAGGTAAAATACTGTACATTCAACATTCTTTGGTGTAGCATCACGAAAGGAAACAGGGGAGCTCACCCTTGTAGCCTATCTCCCCATTCATTTCCATCATGTCTGAGCAAAAAAAACGTTTTTGCTTGCGCTGACCCAACCATCCCAACCTCGGTAACTCTGAGGAAGTGCCATAAAGGCACGAAATGTGTCAGTTTCTTCACCTATCCACTGCCATGTGTATCGCACTGTGTGTTGGAATTAAAGCTGCAAAAATACAGTGCCTCACAGTTATTATTCTAAATCTGCAGATGATGTACGCACACATACTAATAATTGATGCAAATATTTGCATTGGGAAATTACACTTTTACCCAGTGTTTCATACGCTGATTGATACTCACACTTACCAATTTTCTAGTAGAGGTCTCAAATGTATGTAGGAGGGTAAATGTTTTGCTAACCTTTATGTTCTTTGGTTTCGATTTTCCTATCTGAAAGTATTGTGCTTGCAGTGATTGGCCTGTAGCTGTAAAAGGGTAAAGGTTTTCCTGTACCCCAGTGAATGTTTTATCCAGCCTGGCTGGGTCCTTTTTCACATAGGGGAGGAGGAGTAGTTCCCAGAGGTCTCTTTCCAGTGCACCCACTAGAAGTGGGGTGTGCTGCTAAGGCCTGAGGTAGAGGTAGGCCTAAGTATAGGAGTGAGTGTCAGGTCAGAAACTGTAATAGGTCACACTAGGAGTGACAGATGAGTTCAGGAGTTTGCCCACTGGACAAAATCAGTACATGGAAAACTAACATCCTAGAGAATGGTCGCTCTTCCTTTTTCAAGCCATGTAAGAATCGTTATCTGAAGGGAAAACCTAAAGCTGGCTTATAGTCATCCTACTTCACTCAGGAACACTTGACATCTTCAACTTTTTTCATTGACCATCTTGAAAGCTCAATATTCCAATGTACAGTGGATAACTACAAGGCAGCTCCATGTATTGAAGGCAAAAAGTATAAAAGGAAAAAAGATTTTACACACTACATAATCCAAGACCACAAAAGAAAGCAGGAGAGGCATCCCAGAAAGTTCTGTGGGAAAGGTTTAAGCTCAAAGATGTTGTTGAACCTCCATTAGAGAACTCACACAGGAGAATAGTCATGTGGAAAGGAATTACAGCAACACCATCAAATCCATGCTGCAGGAAAGCCATTCATGTGTAACACATACTGGCACACCTTCACTGACCAGACCACTCTCCAAAGGCACACTTCAATCCATGAGAAAAACATGCCATGGAATAAGGACTATTCAACTAAAGTCAACTAATGGGAGAACCAAAGAAGACAAGACATAGATGACTTCAAGAAATAGTGTAACCCGAACCTTTTCTCCTTTAACTGATTGCAACCATTACTACACAACAACATATTTATATAAAAAATTGTAGAGCTTCTGAACTTTAAAACACTTACATTTTTTTGTTACTTTTCCTTTAACATATATCATGACAGAGACAGTGGTATTAATAACCAGTTTGTAACTGATCTTCTGATTTAATTATATATATATATATATAGCATGGACTGCACCCAGGCACCTAAGTTACTTCTATATCGTGAGTGCCGCGACTTATCTACATTGGTTTATATATATATATATATATATATATATATATATATATATATATATATATATATATATATATTGTTCTGTAACTCTCTAGTATTGAATTTAAACTTCTGTCTAGGCAAGTGAGTACATGGCCAGTCAGTAGTTTAAAAATTACACAAGGAGAAAAAGAATATAATGGATACCATCCCAACACACAAAAATAAAGAACATTTTACTTTCATTTTTTGTCAGTACTTTAAATTCAAGTTGGAGAGAAGAAAAATAAAAAGAATAACAACTGAATGATTTGTAACTACAACATAACACTTTGAAATTTCAATCCACCTTAAAACACTGGTAAAGAAGATATTTATTGAGAACTTGTTTTCTTTGATGTCTATGACCTGAATATTAGATAAAGGAGGCAAAATACTGTACATTCAACATTCTTTGGTGTAGCATCAAGAAAGCAAAAAGAAATTATGGATGTGTAAAAGCAGTGGAGCTCACCCTTGTCCGGTGTAGAGTATCTCCATTGATTGCAGCTCTTGCTGGAACCCCGGTCACTTCCGTCCGATATGTCTGAGCAAAAAATTGAACCCGCTTTTGCCAGCGCTGACCCAACCATCCCAACTTCAGTAACTCTGAGGAAGTGCCTTAAAGGCACTAAACTTTTCTGCACGTACCCACTGCCATTTGTATCGCACTCTGTGTTGGAATAAAAGCTGCATCTTTAAAATATCAAGTAGTTACTCCTTTTGATGGTTGGGTCAGCACCAGCAAAAGCAGGTTCAATTCTTTTTTCATCAAGCCTGTTTCCTAAATAAATGCAACAAGTCAGAGAGGTTCCAGGCTATGAAACAACACCAGAATTTCTTTTTAGTAACAAGAGAGTTAGAATGGGAACCAGGAATAATAATAAACAGAATAAATACAGTACCTCACAGTTATTATAAATCTGCAGATGATGTAGGCACAAACATACTAATAATTGATGCAAATATTCACATTGGAGAAATGACCTTTATGTTCTTTGGTTTCATTTTTCCTATGTGAAAATATTGTGTTGGCATTGACTGGCCAGTAGCTGTCCCTATGTAAAATGATAAAGGTTTTCCTGTGTCCCAGTGAATGTGTTAGCCAGCCTGGCTGGGTTCTTTTTCCCATGGGGAGGAGGAGTAGTTCCCAGAGGTCTCTTTCCACTGCACCCACTAGAAGTGGGGTGTGCTGCTAAGGCCTGAGGTGGAGGTAGGCCTCAGTATAGGAGTGAGTGTCAGGTCAAAAACTGTAATAGGTCACATAACATAATTGTACCTCTTTATAGATCCCTAGTAAGAGCTCATCTGGAGTATGCAGTGCAGTTTTGGACTCCAGTCCTTAGGAGGGATATAAATGAGCTGGAGAGAGTGCAGAGACTAAGTGCAACTAAACTGGTTAGATGGATGGAAGACTTAAATTATGAGGGGAGACTGTCCAGGTTGGGGTTGTTTTCTCTGGAAAAAAGGCTCTTGCGAGGGGACATGATTACACTTTACACTAAATACATTAGAGGACATTATAGACAAATATCAGGGGACCTTTTTACCCATAAAGAGGATCACCAGTAAGGTATGGAAAATCTTAGCTATGAGGAAAGACTGGCCAAATTGGGGATGTTTACGCTGGAGAAGAGGCGCTTAAGGGGTGATATGATAACTATGTATAAATATATAAGGGGATCATATAATAATCTCTCTAATGTTTTATTCACCAGTAGGTCTTTCCAGATGACACGAGGTCACCCATTCCGTTTAGAGGAAAAGAGGTTCTGCCTAAATATTCGGAAGGGGTTTTTTACAGTGAGAGCTGTGAAGATGTGGAATTCTCTCCCTGAAACTGTTGTACTGGCTGATACATTAGATAGCTTTAAGAAGGGGCTGGATGGATTTTTAGCAAGTGAGGGAATACAGGGTTATGGAAGATAGTTCATTATGCAAGTTGATCCAGGGACTAGTCCGATTGCCTTTTTGGAGTCAGGAAGGAATTTTTTCCCCCCTCTGAGGCAAATTGGAGAGGCTTAGGATGGGTTTTTTTTGCCTTCCTCTGGATCAACTAGCAGTTAGGCAGCTAAAATTAAAAATAAGAAAAAAAAAAAAAAGGTTGAACTTGATGGACGCAAGTCTTTTTTTCAGCCTAACTTACTATGTTACTATGTTACCAGAGGCCACCCCTTCAGACTAGAAGAAAAGGACTTTCATTAAAAGGAACAGCGTAGGTGGTTCTTCACAGTGAGGACAGTGAGGTTGTGGAATGCACTGCCGGGTGATGTTGTGATGCTGATTCTGTTAATGACTATAAGTGGGGCTTGGATAATTTTTTGGACAGACATAATATTATATTATGTTATTAGTTATTAGTTATTATAGCTATGGGCATATATGGTTTGTGTGAAAGAGTGGAGGGGTGTGTGTGTGGATGCTGGGTTTTAATTTGGAGGGGTTGAACTTGATGGACTTTGTCTTTTTTCAACCCAATTTAACTATGTAACTATGTAACTATACGTAATGAAGAGAGGTTAAATACCACCATCCAGAAACTAAATGCTTAAATATCCAACTATACATCCAGTATTATCCCTCATATGTAATATTTTTATTTGTAATATTAATTAGTAATTCAATTAATTTGTAATTTATTTGTAACTGCTCAAGTGCAGTTACCCCTAGGAACCAATATAACTTTTTTATTTCACAAATGACCAGTAAATTCTACCTGTTGATTAGTTGCCATTGGTGACTTGATCTGTATCAAACTTTATATCTTTACATACGTTTAAACAGAGGCAGGGGGTGGGACACATATAATCTGCCAAATACAATGCTGTTGTAGAACCTCTCCCTGGAAAATGTAATAACAACTCATAGCTTTAATCATGCAATCAACATCTTGCTTGGTTATACTAAGGGGCAAATTTACAAAAATTCCCTTAAAATCCTTTGAATCTATTCGAAATTCGATAAGCATTCGATTATCGAATGCTTATCGAATAGTTCTTGGCTCTTTTGGTAGCTCTAGATTTTTGGCTCGATATTTGATTTCTCGATGAAATCGTGCGATCGAATACCGATCATTTGATTTCACAGAAATAAAAAAAAAGTAATTTTGCCTTCGAGCCTCCAAAAAATTGGTACGATTCGAACGATCGAGGCGTTCGATCTTACGAATGGTATTCCAGCAGGTCTTTACAAAAGAAGCCTATGGGGGGGGGGGTCCCATAGGCTTCTATTGGTATTCGGTAGGTACAATCTGGCGAAGTAGGCATTCGAAGGATTTTTAAATTTGAAATCCTTCAATCATCGAATGATCGTATTATTGAATATCCGATCATTTGATCTGTTTGATAATTCGGTATTCATTGATCGAAGAGGCCAAATTTGCATATTCGATCCTCTGAAAAAATCGTACGATCGGTATTCAATCGAATTTGATCAAATTTCGAATCCTTCACACGAATTTTGTAAATTTGCCCCTAAAAGTTGATGCTGATCAGAGTAGGGTTCCTAATTTGATCAAATTTCGAATCCTTCACACGAATTTTGTAAATTTGCCCCTAAAAGTTGATGCTGATCAGAGTAGGGTTCCAGAGTATATAACCCCAGATATATTTGTACAAGTCATTCTTATTTGAGAAAGTCAGTTGGATGACTGGCAAAGTGTTCTCAAGGAGAAATAAGAATACAGCAAGTCTAGTTGATTTGACTTATTACTACAGATATACCATGAGCTGGATGAATTAGAACCTTCACAGACATACATATGATTGGGGATTAAATTAAATATTCATCAATTTTACTGTGGTCTATTGATACAGGCAGCTATGGGCACCTTGGTGCTACCACCACCTTCAAGGAGTTGGTAGCCCTAGGTGGGATGGACATAGAGATACGATGAATAACCATTTGGTAGTAGTAGGTATGGATGCAAGTGTTGATGGTGCTGATGTGCACAGCCACAACTGCGAAACCTTTATACACTAGTCCTATAGTCATCTGATGCAACAATAACAATTTTTTGAAGTAGATATGCCGAAAACAGACAAGCCGCACAGCATTTTCATATGGAAGAAGCAATTGTTCAGCAATAGCAACTGAGAAAGAAATAAAAAGATAGAAGCGAAAGATGAGGAAATAACAAAAAAAAGCCCATGAAAGACCAAGAACAAAGGGGACATTGTGATGAGATGAATTCACAGGCTTCTGCTTTCAGTCCCTATAACATTTATAAAAGATTTGTACAAACACACTGTACATAGCACAATAGGCTTGTGTTTCTCCCTGTTTCTGTATACTGCCGGTCATGGATATTTTATACATCCCTGCATCCAAATGGGAAATGTGGTCATTTTTATTTTAATGCATTTATTTTTTATTCCCATATCTAACAGCACAGACTTCTGGGGGTTATTCCTCTACATGCTTTGAGATTCTCCTAATGCTGTTTTGTGCCTTCAGTTTTCTATTGTGACTCAAGGGAGCAGCAGCTTTTTCCAGTAGATTTTGTAATCATCTCACCATGTCAGTTTTGTGGAAATTTGGGATGATGTGATAATGGGTTCACTTTAATCTACAGCCTTCCATTTTCGTGATGTGCGGGCCAGCTGTGTTCATGCCGAAATCAGCACATAGTTTGCGGGTCACATATGGGTTTAGGCTGAGCTCTTCCTTCCTCTTTCCCTGCCCACAACCTTCCTCAGCTAACTTCTTTTTCTAGCAGCATCTATTTATAGGCACCCTACCAAAATGTGCTTTGTAGAGTATAGTAAGGTACATACAAGAACACTACTTGGTGCTCCTTCTATACAAAATCACAATCAAAGGCCCAGATTTCCATTCCTGTCAGTTGCCTTTGCACCCTCCCCGTGTGTGTACATGCACCGGATCACTGGGGACAGGCATTGTGGGTTCCCAGTGCTCCGTAGAATGTGGTTGGATGACATGCTGCCCTAAAAAACTTCCCGCCTTAAGGCCCCCATACATCAGCCGATAAAAGCTGCCGACAGACCGGCAGCTTATTGGCCCGTGTGTGGGCCATCCGACGGGCTTCCCCGATCAATATCTGTCCGAAAGTCACCCAGATCTCAATCGGGCAGGTTAAAAAACCCAGTCAGATCGTGGACTCATCTCTGCATGCATGTGGTCCTGCGATCTGACCGCCCGTATCGCCCCCATTATGATCCAATCATTGGGCCATAGGGCCCACTTCTCCGCAGCCTGGTGCCCCGGGGCGCATAGATGGGGGGTATGGGGGGGGGCCCTGGGATAGCAGCCCCGGTGGGCCCGGGCCCCCCAGTCTGACCCTGGGTAGGTAGGACGGGAGGGAGGAGCGAGGGGGACCTACACAGGGGATTGGGAGAGAGTTTTTTCAGATACAGATTGAATTCTCCTTTAAATGCACATGACACCTATTAACAGTATCGGAACTTCAATGTCTGTCAAAGACAGGGATGTGTAATCTGTGTCCCCACAAATTTCCATGGAAGATAGCCCCTATAAAGGAAGCAGACCAGCAGCCCAGATCCCCCTTTACCCTGCCCCCCCCCCCAGTGTGACCACAGGGTCTGCTTCATCTATAGTTACACCATTAGTGGCCCCCAAGTATTCCTGACTCCCAGCTCCCACTGCAAACTAGAGGTTAAAGCTGCAAGCCATGTTGGGGCTTAAAGTTCAGTTTACTGTTAATCAATTATAACATCAGAGGCAAAAAGTCCATGCTTAAATTCACAGTGATTTTCATTAAGAATTCAACCAGTCATTTTATCCCCAGATCCCATTAGCACAGATAATAACCACACCAGAATGCCGGGGGCTGCCCTTTCACATTTCTCTTCTTTGTTTAACCCAGCTGAACTGTAAACTGTAAAATGATATGCAGTTATAGGCCATAAATAAAGGGGAAAGCTATCTATATTCTATTGCTGGTTCAGATATGCCGAACCCATTATCCTCCAGGATATCAATCCATTGCTTCAACTTACTATCACAATAAATACAAGATTTTCCATGGGAATGATTCAGTACTTGGTTAGAATTGGTATGCTCTTTTTGGATTGTACAGTAATTAGTATCATTGCATAGAGTTAGTTCTCCTGCTTAATAACTGCAGGTTTTATATTTGAACCTGTATACAGATATGGGATCTGTTATCCGGAAACCCATTATCCAGAATCCAGCTATGAATTACAGAAAGGCCTTCTCCCATACTCCATTTTATCCAAATAAACCAAATTTAAAAAAAAAAAAAAAAATGTTTTCCTTTTTTTTGTGTAATAATAAAACAATAACTTGTACTTGATCCCATCTAAGATATAATTAATCCTTATTGGAAGCAGAACCAGCCTGTTGGGTTTATTTTCTGATTTTCTAGTAGACTTAAGGTATGAAGATCCAAATTATGGAAAGAACTGTTATCCGGAAAACCACAAGTACCGATCATTCTGGATAACAGGTCTGTATTCTGCATGTTTGCAGTATAATGAAGAATTCCCTAATTCATAATTTTTCATTAGTTCTGGAATTCTTTCCAATTATCTGGATTTCTATAAGCAATATCATATATTATATATGTGTGTGTATAAGTCAAAGTCAACCCCCTCCAGCATCCTTCCACCCGTATCCTCAACTGAACCAGTGCACAACCAATACTGCCCCTCTGCCCATTGGATCTGGTCACAAAAATCACAGTAGCACAGTGGGATTGGGTGTGTTGTCAAGGGAGTCCCTATTTCCATTTATGGCCCTTTTAGGCTGGTAATGCCCTTGACATCATGTCACCCCCACTGTGCTCATTGTTCTTGGCCTACTTGGGCACTGGAAAAGCCAAGTCCTATAACCTTTCCTGAACCCTTTCCAGGGTTATGAGCCAGTCATTGAGGGTCCCTTCATCTTAAACTCCCCCAACTAAATCCATCTTCCTCAATCTCTTAAATATCCCTGTGGTTACATAAAACACGGAAGAGTCATACATTCTATTTAATTGCTTTGGCCATAAATGAAAGTGATGCAAGATTCCAAGAACCCAAATTAAATACAAAACCATGATTTGGTTTATTTGTTTCACTGCTCTTCAGACACACTTGGTCTCTATGTTGTTCAGAGTACAAACAATTTATTTTCCCTCTCATAAAATATATTTATATAAAAAAACTGTGCATCTCTATAGAGAAAACATGACTGGACACATAATTAATAAGGCACAACACTGTGCAATTATCTCCAAAAAATAGATATTTATATATATATATATATATATATTTGAAACAAACATGAAAACAAAATTCAACCTCTCTGAGGCTTTTACTGTCTGACACACAGGGTCGGAGTTAAAGAGGAACAAGGCCCTTCCACCTGAAGGGAGGTGGCACCCTAGGTGGACATCAAGGATGAACGACCTGCTACCCTCTAGCTCTTGCTTAACCAAAGCACTCAGAATCTCTAGGGATTCTGGTAAGTGTAGTTTGATAACAGTCAAAGGGCCACATTGTCAACATCCCTAAGATGAATAATAAGCATATATGCCATTTGGATGTTTTCCAATGACATTTTTTGTGAAGAGGTCCTAGGAAGTTGGGACCCATAGAAAAATCCCTCTCTGCTCTACCCTAAATCCAGCCTTTCTGACCCAATATCCAACCAACCTTGGCGACCCAATGCCCATCCAACCTTCGTGACCCATGCCCTGCACAGAGAACACACACTGTGACACTCCAAGAATCCCAACTTCCTGGCCCACTCACACAAATATTGTACTTCGGTCCCTGAGGTGTCAGTTTAAATGCTGGGAGAGACTCCAAAAGTCTTAAATAGTTTCTAATGTTCCGTCAGTAAGCTCAGAGATGGAAAGCTCTTTTCTGCCCCTCCATGAAAATGCCCATAAATTGTAGCAGGTTTCCTACATTGGGGAGTCTGATTGTCCACGCCAGTTAAATGGCCTCATTATGTCATTGCATATTATGCTGTATATCAGCATCAAGTCCAACAAAGGATAGGCCTTCTTCAAGCAAAACCTGGAGAAGTATCTAGAGAAGCTTTTAATATTTCCTTCAGGTTTTTTTCCACACAAGCTCTTCTTTTCATTTGTCCATCTGAAAACCAGAAGAATGTGAAAATTAAACCCAGAGAAACATGGTTGCTCACTAATAGTACCGATTGAGACTTCTTGTCCCTGGGATGTCCGGCTGCCCATTCATCCATATTTCCCTGATGATACGCTCCCGTTCTTCAAGCCTCTGTGCCCTCTCCAACTCCTCGGCGGAGGTAAAAACGTCCATGTTTAAAGTTCTCTCAAATCGTCGGTGCCTCCTAGCTGACAAGTCTGACGTGGTGTCATCATCACTATCGCTGGTATCACTGTCGCTGTCCAGTCTCCTGGGAACCTTTTTCACAGTAGTCCTTTTACAGTCCGCCTGGCAGGATATCCTCATGACCAATGCCACCAGGGTGAGAATGAGGCCGATGCACACTCCTGATACGAAATACAAGGCAGCTCTCTCTGGATTTTCTAAAGAAAACATATATTGAGGGTTAGCGATGAGGTGGTTAACAGAAACACGTTTGAGTTACATGAATAAAGTATAATAAGCACATGGAAACTGGAATGGTGTAGATAACTGCTTAGAAATTAACTGTATTTCTATGCACTTGTCAAAATCAATTTTGAGGACAACTCCCCAGATTGTATCTAAATGACATAGGGAGCCTTTTCAAGCTCACCTACAACTCTCAATACTGGTTTCTTAGAAATAAAGGGAAACTAAGACACAAGTGATTCTTAACCAGGGGAATAGGATCCGAGCCAGTGGCTCAGACCTGTGCCCCTGATTGGCCGCCCCTTTATAGAAACAGCTGAAGTGCCGCTATGTGCAGCCAGCATTTGCACATGTGTGCGGTTCTGGTGTTCACACATACATGAAGAAGTTTGCTAGTTGGGAGGGGACCCCGGGAACTGCTAGGAGGCCCCTTGGTGTCACAGCCCTGGTGGGCCCCAGTGCTCCAGTCCAACCTTGAATATGATCTCAGACAGAACTGTCTACCACTAACTTTACCATGTTCACAGAGTCCCTGCTCCCCAACTTCACTTAGGTCACTAAAGGTATTGTTTACCTTAGAGCTCACGGCGTGGCACATTTTAGATTCAGAAAGCTTATTTTGGCACATTTTAGATTAAAAGGGTTATTTGTGCCCCTGTGTCGCTTCATTGGTGGCTGGCAACCCACAAACTGCCAAATATCCCCCGTTTGGAAGAACTATGATCATGTAAGCCTAGTGTAGGGAGAAGGTGAAGTCTTCTGTCTCTACCTACCAAATGGAAGGAGATGGCCTTCCCTGTGGAAAGATTCCATTAAATATTAGTGCACCATTAGTCATAAGTCATCGAGATGGAACTCTTGCTAATAAAAGAGCTTTTCCAGATTTGATTGGCTTCCAGCAAAGAAGTACCTTATTTCCACCTTAAAATGCTCCAAAAAAAAGAGTTACAAGGGTTTGGCAAGGTTGAATGCAATTCTTCCAATCTAATGCACTGTGTTTCTTTTATTCCTTTGTATCAAATAACCACCTTCCCATAAAGAATTCCTGTGCGCCAGAGCTGTCACGCACCAGCCCTAGAGGCGACATCTTCACAGCGAAATTCTAGCGTAGAGTATATCAGTCAGTCAAAACTATGAAGGAATTCATCTGTGCTAAACCCTTGTCAAGGGGGCTTCCCCGTGGAATTCTGAGGGATCATACTATCACTTCAAAACCACTGGAATGTGCAAAATGATAAATAGCTGTGACTGTTACCTGTCAAAATGTAAAATGTTAAAATCGCAATTTGATGGATTGAGATTAAGTCGAATAAATATATATTGTAGCCAGGGGTCTTTTTATTTTCGGACATAAGTACTGGGAATGATCATTATTTTGCTTGGATTTATAAATTATTGTCCAAACCCAATTCACTTTTTTGCAGTTGAAATCTGAACACACAGATGATTAGAATCAGAATCAGAATGGTATTTAACAGTGTACCATCAAGCTTCCTTTTTAAAATTTACTCAATTTTGATTTTAAAAATTTTGATCCTTTTTTTTTTTTTACTCCTTTGACTTAACAAGCTTTTTCACTGGTTAATCCTGTTCTGGGCTCAGAATAGGCTAAATCCTGTAACTGAATTCCTTCTGCTTTCTCTTGTTTTTTGACCATTGTTTGCCCTCCATTCTGATTCTTGGCTCCAGTCCTAATTGCTGACGTGACCTTGAGTTTTTACTCATCCCTATCTGTACCTTGCTATCATGCCAAGTCTGGACTAAGGAGCTGAGTGGGTTCTACTAACTGAATCCATACAGCCATAAAGTGTGAAATAACTGCTGCTTAGTTAAAGGAAGGAAGAGCTTGATATCATCATTAAAGGGACACTGTCATGGGAAAACTTGTTTGTTTTTTTCAAAACGCATCAGTTAATAGTGCTGCTCCAGCAGAATTCTTCACTGAAATACATTTCTCAAAGGAGCAACCAGTTTTTTTTATTTTCAATTTTAAAATCTGACATGGGGCTAGACATATTCTCAGTTTCCCAGCTGCACCCAGTCATGTGACTTGTGCCAGCACTTTAGGATGGAACTACTTTCTGTTAGTTATTATTGCTGTTATTTCTGCTACATACTGTAACTCAATTTGTCCCAGTGGGACTTGGCTTTTACTATTGAGTGCTGTTCTTAGATCTACCAGGCAGCCGTTATCTTGTGCTAGGGAGCTGCTTACCTTCCCATTGTTCTTTTGTTAGGCTGCTGGGGGGGATGCTAGTATAGAGTGACTGAACTCTATCAGAGCACAAGTCATATGACTGGGGGCACATGGGAAGCTGACAATATGTCTAGCCCCATGTCAGAATTCAAAATTAAATATAAAATAATCTGTTAACTCTTTTGAAAAATTGATTTCAGTGCAGAATTCTGCTGGAGCAGCACTATTAACTGAATTGTTTTTTAAAAAAAAAACATGTTTTCCCATAAGCAAGCACAAAAATATTTGTATGGACAATTGAGTAGGCCAAACAGCACCCCTTTAACATGTACCTCTACTATACAGGAAATATTCAGTGTCTGTTATTGGACACAACTGATTGTATCCCATTCATTGCCTCTGTGCCAAAAAATGAAACTTTAGCTTTTCATAACATCCATTTCTGATACTGAGAGGAACCACGTTGGCTTGATGCCCAGACCACCGAAAAAGAACTCCTGGGTTGATTTATCATTTTAAATTCATTCTCCTCCTCTGCACTAGTGACCGGCCTCTTTCCTGTGGTTTAGTCACTTGGCAAATGTAAATGGGAGGTTTGCAGTTTCTCTATCAATTCCGTTGGTATAAATTATTCTGCACAGTGAGCCTTATTGATCTGTATATTAGTCTTGATTAGTATCAGTATCAGCTGTAATTGCTCCTACCAATAAACGTCATCCACTGACAGTAGAGAAAGTGCCCTCCATCTGCCCCATACAACAGTTAGTGAATTATAGTACAAATAAGCAGTGGTTGAACTTTCTTCAGTTTACATTCCACGTGTAGACCCCATCCTTTGGTCAAAGCCCCCTTAGTGCATAACAAGTTTACAGATGTAGGGAAACGTATTTAGCCAAAGTTCCAAGATTATCTAGGAAAGCAAGTAGGTTTTCACCCCAAATTTCATCCTCATTGGCCTTCTGACCCAGGTTTAAGGAGAGCAAAATTCCACAAATCTCACCCTGACTGGCCTGCTTCCATTATTCCATATGGGTGCCTGACACATGTAAACTACCACCCTGAAACTTTAATAAAGGAGAGTTTGGCCTCTTTGTATACTAGAATTTTGTGCAGATAATTGGCATCATGTAGATAAAAACTGCAAACTAAGCATGACCATGTATTGTATTTGGCACATACTAGCTGGACTCCAAGCCATGTTGTCACACTGCTGTTGTGACAAATGAAGCAGATCTGCTCCTACTTACATATTACATTATGCATCCCCAGCAAGTTCCACTAAATTGAACTTCATTTTCTGCTTCTGCTGAAAGTAAACATGTCTTGAGTCATTTACAATTACAAATACACACAGATTTGTGGAATTTTGCTCTCCTTAAACCTGGGTCAGAAGGCCAATGAGGATGAAATTTGGGGTGAAAACCTACTTGCTTTCCTAGATAATCTTGGAACTTTGGCTAAATGGCGGATACGTTTCCCTACATCTGTAAACTTGTTATGCACTAAGGGGGCTTTGACCAAAGGATGGGGTCTACACGTGGAATGTAAACTGAAGAAAGTTCAACCACTGCTTTGCAACACAACATTAACTAAGGGCAACTGGTTGCCAACATCTTGTATTAAAGTGAATAACAAAAGTATTGGTGAACAAAATGCTGTAAGAAACCCCAGAAGATTGCCAAGTACCCTTGAGTAGATTCCTTGAGCTACTCTAAGCTTCTGGCAGGGAAGTATAGTTGTGATCACTGCAACAAGTATTGCTCATCAGTGTTATTGTTAATTCCTGCACACAATCTTCTAGTCATGAATGCACAAACTTAAAATAAAGCAGTATGAAAGCAGCAAAAATGTATTGATACTTTTTGATTGATAGATATATTTGGTCCTGGATGGGACAAATGCTATGGCAAATATGTTTCCGGCCTACAATTCTCAGCATCCTCTATCAGCTGAAGTTTACATCACAGACACTTCTTTAATCCGGTCACGTACCTGTGATAAAGGAATACGCTGCCATGATGTTGCTTAGCACAGCCATCTCCCTGTTCATCTGACCCACGGGTGCCATAGTGCGGTTGATAACAGGCTGATAAGCCTCATCCATAGAAGGGTTGTCCCTTGCTGGATAAAAGGCAGCAGCTCTTCCCTTCTTCTTCTCTTTTATAACAGAAAATAAAAAAACAGCAAATTAGGAACATGAACTTGGTGCAGAGACAATTAAAAAGGCCTCTGAGGAAGTATGTGATTATGATTAGCTTCTATTTTAATGGAATATTATCAACAAAAGACGGATGTTTTAAATCTACCTAGAAACTAGCGATCCTTGACTTGCGCCGCAACGCTTGGTTCTTCACTACATGAACTTGGTCCTCCATGGTGGTGTCTTCCCCTTAAGAGTATGCCAGGACATCCATGCAGCAGGTGTTAGACAACTGCAGTCTTTGTTAGAGCACATACACTAGACTCAGGCACTTCATACTGATGAGTAGAGTTCTGACACCACTCAGGTCATGTGACTTGTGCTCTGATAAACTTCAATCACTCTTTACTGCTGTACTGCAAGTTGGAGTGATATCACCCCCTCCCTTTCCTCCCCAGTAGCCTAACAACAGAACAATGGGAAGGTAACTAGATAACAGCTCCCTAACACAAGATAACAGCTGCCTGGTAGATCTAAGAACAGCACTTAATAGTAAAATCCAGGTCCCACTGAGACACATTCAGTTTCATTAAATAAGAGAAATAACAGCCTGAAAGAAAGCGGTTCCATCCTAAAGTGCAGGCACAAGTCACATGACTGGGGGCAGCTGGAAATTGACAATATGTCTAGCCCCATGTTAGATTGCAAAATTGATTATAAAATATCTGTTCGCTCTTTTGAGAATTGGATTTGAGAATCTGAAAAAAAAACATTTTACCACGACAGTATCCCGTTAAATGATATGGGGGATTGGCTCTCTTCTCATATTTTAAAATCAAACATGGGGAAATATATGGGAGAGGAGTCCTGGCTTTTTTGCTAGCTGGCTCTTCCTCATTTCAGGAATCCATTCCAATGAGATGATGGGTTACTCTCTGGCAGCAGAAGGGGTTAATAACATACCAATCAACTAGGTTACCAGACTCTGGTTTATTTCAGGGGACTAATTATATTGGGAGCAGCTCTGTTTAGCGCTTCCTCTCTCATTAAATTTAGTCAGGGCAGTATTTCCTCTTTGGAGCAGGCGAGTAAGTGGGAGCTAATTGAATTTTATATCATGGGCAAGAAAAGAAATCTGCGCATCAGTCATATTAAAACAAAACAGTCCCTAAAAGAATTTGAGCCATTTCCTGCCTCCAACTGAGCAGTTTGGGAAACTCCAGATATATATAAGTAATTTTCTGAAGGGGCCAGGCAGGGAATGATAGAAGGTGGGGGCCCATATAATGCAAAACTACATAAATCGGGCGTGTTCAAACCACAACCCTCCAGTTCTTATTAAACCCCAACTTCCACTCTTTAACAGCCTAGAATACTTGAAGTTGTAGTTCAATAACAGCGAAGGACATGCAGTTACACATAAAAATGTATTTAATGCTTGAGACGTGCTCTTTTCCCTGCACTGAAACCAGCCTTGCCAAGCTGACTCCCAGTAGTAAGTCAAAATGACAGCTGGTTAGGCATAATTTAAAAGGCTTTACTTGACCTTTACATGTAGCTGTAGTTAAAAGTATTTATTGTCCCTAGGTTAATTAATATTTTTTAACTATGGCTTTTGCTGGGCAACAGCAACCTCTAGTCTAGCCAGTCTAAATGTTAGAACATTCACAGGACTGGACCAACCTCTAGCCAATCAGAGAATTAGAACAGTCACAGGGCTGGACCAACCTCTAGCCAATTAGAGAAAAAGAGAATCCACAGGACTATAATGAACCTCTAGCCAATCAAAGAATTAGAGCATTCACAGGGCTATAATCAACCTCTAGCCAATCAGATAACTAGAACATTCACAGGGCTACAATCAACCTCTAGCCCATCAGAGAACTAGAACATTCAAAATGCTATTATCAACCTCTAGCCAAACAGAGAATTAGAACATTCACAAGACTATAATCAACCTCTAGCCAATCAGAGAATTAGAACATTCACAAGGCTATAATCAACCTCTAGCCAATCAGAGTAATAGAACAGTCACAGGGCTACAATCAACCTTTAGCAAATCAGAGAACAATAACATTCAAAAGAACTATAATCAACCTCTAGCCAATTAGAGAATAAGAACATTCACAGGGCTATAATCAACCTC
>CM044440.1:128236637-128255447 GCA_024363595.1 Xenopus borealis | reverse complement strand
CAGCTGCTCCTCTACCTGCACCTAACCCACTGCTCCTCTACCCGCACCTAACCCCAACCTGCTGCTCCTCTACCTGCACCTAACCCACTCCTCTTCTACCTGCACTTACCCAAACCTGCTGCTCCTCTACCTAGACTTAACCCTAACCTTCTGCTCCTCTACCTGCACCTAACTCGCCGCTCTTCTACCTGCACCCAACCCCAACCCATTGCTCCTCTACCCACACAAAACCTTAATCTGCTGCTCCTCTACCTGTACCTGACCATAACCTGCTCCTCCTCTACCCGCATACGACCCTAACCCTATATTTATATACCAGCCCCATCCTACTGTGACAAAAGAAATGGAGTGGGACCCACACAAAAATATCTATATATATATCTATAAAAAGACACACGCAGATGCAGAAATGGGACAGAAGAAGGCCACGGCCTGAGGACATTGTGAGGAAGTCGGTTTGAACCAGCCCAACCCATAGATCCCTCAGGCTTCAGGCTTGGCCTGCACATTAATAAACTACAGACCTGTAGTAAAAATCCCTTTTGGAGATCAGTGAACTGACTCTCATGAAAAACGACCGCACTATTTTTAAGGAACTCACATGATTTGATTTAACCCAAATCAATCCAATGCTAGAATATGAGAAAGACATTGCAGCTAGAATCTGTCCATAGACAGAGGTATCAAAGGTCTTGCACTATAGCAGTGATCCCCAACCAGTAGCTCGTGAGTAACATGTTGCTCTCCAATCCCTTGGTTGTTGCTCCCAGTGGCCTCAAAGCAGGTGATTATTTTTCATTTCTTGAGGGCAAGTTTTAGTTGCATAAAAGCCAGGGCTATTGCCAAACAGAGCCTCATAGGGGCTACCAATAGCCATTTACAGCCCATATTTGGCACCCCCAGAAACCTTTTGCATGCTTATGTTGCTCTTCTACTCTTTTTTACATTTGAATGTGGTTTACAGGTAAAAAATGTTGGGGACCCCTGCTCTATAGGGTGACTGCTGTCGTAGGCACAGGCAGACTGGAAGACAAAACTTCTTGCACCTCTCAAGTTATCGCAGTTATCCCTGATCTCACTCTCTTCCGTGCCCATGCTAAAACTCACTACAAAATATTCCACATTTTACACAGTTATTCACAGTTCCATAGAAGTTTCCATAGAAGAATCCGAGACCATGGAAGGCCTATTAAAGCGAGTTACATTCTCCGACCTTCTGTTCCAAACTCCACGGTCCCTGCTTGTTAATTGACATTACTGCTGACTCAATGGCTCTTTCCCACTCAGCTGCGGCACTGGTCTGGCTCTAGCGCAGGGCTTGCTCAATGCAGCAGGATAAAATCACAATGAGACATACAGTCCTATGCAGGCCTCTCTTAGAAACAAATTCAAATATTAAAGGTTGAACCCAATGCCCTTGCACTGAAATATGTTTATTTTGGAAATATTGGGATTCATTTTCAGTGCACACATCAGGGTTATCCAGCGTGTAGTCCTTCTGATTAACTACAACTCCCAGCACCCTTGGACAGCTGTGGAGGCAGGTGAATTGCCCAAGAGCCTTTTCCTCTTCGCTTCAACTCTTATGTCTAATTGAAAAAGATATAAAAAAAAATCTCAGCAAGTCTCCAATGCACATCCGTTACTAGGGATGCACCGAATCTACTATTTTGGATTCGGCCGAACCCCCAAATCCTTCCCGAAAGATTCAGCCGAATACCGAACCGAATCCAAACCCTAATTTGCATATGCAAATTATGGTTGGGAAGGGGGAAACATTTTTTACTTCCTTGTTTTGTGCCAAAAAGTCACATGATTTCCCTCCCTGGATTTGGTTCAGCTGGGCAGAAGGATTCGGCCGAATCCGAATCCTGCTGAAAAAGGCTGAATCCTGGCCGAATCCCGAACCGAATCCTGGATTCGGTGCATCCCTATCCGTTACACATTTCCAAGATTTGGTTCGGCATTCAGCCTTTTTCAGCAGGATTCAGAAGAATCCTCCTGCCTGAACGAACTAAATCCTAATTTGCATATGCAAATTAGGGCCAGGGAGGGAAATCACGTGAATTTTTGGCACAAAACAAGGAAGTAACAAATGTTTTCCCCTTCCTTTGCATATGCAAATGGTTCGGTATTTGCTCGAATCTTTCATGAAGGATTCAGGGGGTTCGGCTGAATCTAAAACTGTGGATTCGGTGCATCCCTAATTTTCAGTGATATTAAAGGGATATGTAAATGTCACTGCTATTCAAAGCAACGTTCCTCTGCTGTTTTCTGTTATTTTCACTGTCGGTTGTGACTACACGTATCATGCAGGGGGATGTAGGAGAAGCAGGCAGAGGGGAATGGGACAGGCCAGTATGCATGCACTGCAAGGGTTTAAGTGGTACAAGTAGTCAGAACCTACAGTGCAGTTAAACGCAAGCGTCACACAGATTCTGCATTTAATAGCAATTAACCATTGAATGTACAGTATACGGGGAAGTTGCTTATCTTTCATTGGTGTAATCTTTCATTTTGGGGTTTATATCCCCTTTAAAACAGACTGTAGGCAAATGAGGGGTCACTGGGGTGCCCTGAGGGAAACTTTGCATTAGCCTGACTGCTCACACAGGAGTATTTATACACACACACGAGGCAATGCTAATTCCTCCGGCCCCTGCAATACATAATGCATGGAATGGTATCAAGCAGGGCAAATGCGCAAACATCTGCTTTATACTCACATTCTAATCGCATTCAAATAACATCCTGCTCAGGCTGAGGAAAAGGGAGTTGTAAGCAGGAAGGTTAGATCTGACATTGCTGAACTACAATTCCATTACACACAACTGCGCCGTTTTTTTTGCGGGACAGTCCCGATTTGGACAGCTCAACCCGCAGTCCTGGATTGTTACTGAAATGTCCTGACTTTCTCTTTGATCTCCTGCACTGAACAGCCAGAAAAAGGCGATGGGTTCATAACTGGTCGTGTATAGCCAGCAATGTCTTCATACATGTCTCCTTATACATCACCTGGTCTGTCCTATCTGGTCCCACCAATCTTAGGCTTAGTCCAGACGGGGAGATTCGCGGGCGATTCGTCGCCTGGCGACTTTTCGCCGCGACGGATCGCCCCCGAATAGTTAGGCACTGGCGAGGCTTAAAAACGCCTGCACCAATTCACACGCAGCGGCGCGATTTTTAAAATCTCTCCAAATTGCCTGGCGAGGCAATTTGGAGCGATTTTAAAAATCGCGCCGCTCCGTGTGACTTAGTGCAGGCGCTTTTAAGCATCGTCAGTGCCTAGCTATTCGGGGAGATTCGGGGGCGATCCGTCGCGGCGAAAAGTCGCCAGGCGACGGATCGCCCCCGAATCTCCCCGTCTGGACTAAGCCTTACTGGTTGAATTGGATCAGCCAATCAGGGTTGACACTGTCCTATACAAGTCCCCCTCTCTGGGCCGGACAGTTGGGCTCTGTTTTCTCTGTCCTAGTCCTGATCTTTTCCTTTTCCCTACTCTACTCCTGCTCTTGTTATATTCTTGTTCCTATCCAGTCCAGTTCCAGTCCATCACTAATTCTTAACCCGCACCATTCCTATCCTGTTAAACCCTCATCACACTGATCTTGTTCCTTCATCACCTCTGTCGGACTGGGATGTCAGGGGCCCACCAGAAAACCTTAGACCAGGGGCCCAACTTTCCAGACTATTATTCCTTCTCTCCTCACTTAACCTCTTTATTCTCCTATTCTTATAGATCTACTTACTATACTCTATTTTTCATTATTAAGCCTCTTTTACCAAGAAATAGGGAATGAACATGAAATAGGCCAAACTGTTAGAAGCCAGAGGCCCACCTGGAGTTTTCCTGGTATCCCTGTTGGCCAGTCCCATACTGTGTATTTGTCTCCCGTGTGCACAATGCCGGTCCTAGTCTGAAAGACACCAATGGTTGCAGCGGTGATCTCCAGAGTCCTTTTGAGAGAATTGCTTACTTAAAAAAAGGCTACTTTATTAACATATCTTCATACACTGGTGAAAACAGCTTCCGTGGTCTCCAAAGTAGAAGCGTTAGGTCTGGGTCGGGATGCACCTGGGCCACGAAATGTGAACGGTGAGCGTGTTTCATATACATAAATAAGATAATCAATTACTGGGAACTGGTCCAACGGATGCGACTTCAATGCAATTCATTAAAGTTTGTAAAAGGTCAAATTCATCCATACCTATTCACACCTTCCGCTCCATAGTTATTCCTTACTATACCTACGCCAACCCCATTCTACTGATCCACCCAAACTCAACCCTTATCCAGAGAAGCCCTGCCCCTGTGACAGTCTAAGCCCACCCACTTTCAAAGGTTTCTTTACATTACTCCTATCTGTCCCCTTCATGTCGGAGTTGGACTGGGGGGTCTGGGTGCAACAGGGCTTCAACATCAGGACCCCCAAGGGCCCTTCACAACCACAAATTCCCCTATGTCCGGGAGCCAGGAGGTCAGGAAAGAAGTCACTGCCGGCTGTATGGAGAGGGTCTGGATCAATAACTGGGGCCCACCAGGTTTTTTTCTGGTTTCCCGCTGGCCCAGTCCAACCCCTGATGGCAGCCCTGCAACATAATAATATTAATGCATACATTCACTTTCCAATTTCACTGGACAAACAGAAAGAAGCAACAAAATATAAAAGGCGTGTAGAGGTCCTTTAAAGGGCAAGGAAAGTGTAAAATAGAATAAGGGTAGAAATGGTGTATTTTGTATACTAAACATAAACATGAACTTACTGCACCACAAGCCTAATCAAACAAATGATTTATGCTTTCAAAGTTGGCCACAGGGGGCTGTCATCTTGTAACTTTGTTATACATCTTTGCAAGACCAAGACTGTGCACATGCTCAGTGTGATCTGGGCTAAGCTTAGGGAACGTTATAAATGATCAAACCAGCACAAGTCAAATAATATCTGCCAGAAGCTGATACAGCAAGACTGATTAATAATCAGAATATACAGACTGCACTGGGTCCTGTGTTGTCATGTAATATAATGTGGATTTTATAGTTTTTCTATTGTTTAATACAAACTTTCTCCAACTCTGCAGAACCAGTGGCTGCAGCAAAATAATCCTCCAAATAGAATCCCAGTTTATCTGTTTAAATCTGGCTCCATGATCTTTGTCCCTGCAGCTGGAGTTGGAAACAGTAAAGGGGATGTAAAGGCGAAAATAAAATCCAATACAAATCTCTACACTGTCTCTGACTGCTCTACAGGGAAACAAACAAAGCTGCTGGAGTTCTGACGGCTGGGAAGTAAGGCGGGGGCTCCCCCTGCTGTTCATAAGTATGATTGTTTCCCTGCCCAGCATTAAGGGACCGTCTGACAATTCCTACCCACAGTAAACAAGTAAATGAAGGGAGTCAGGTTTCTCATAAAAACTGTGCACATTTGTTAACTGAAGTATATTGGAGGTTTCTTTTTCATTAGAGAAAGTAAAAATTAGGTATTCATTTTTTGTCTTTCCTTGTCCTTTAATTACCAGCCACAGTATTAACAAATAAACAGTGAGGTTGATAACAGGGTCATTGTAACAGCAGCTGTGTAACATTATATTCACCACTCCAGCAGCTGTCAGCAACTCCAGTCCTCTAGGTGTTACACACAACAGATACACACAACAGATACAAACACACAGATACAAACACACAGATACAAACACACAGACACACACACAGACTCAATTTCTGGAAATAATTATTCCGCTCTGTCCTCAGATTCAAATCCATCAACATGTCTGGAAGTGCCGTCATTTATGGAAGGGGCCAATCATGTCCATACAATGTAAGCAGCAGGGCTAAATAATATGAGAGTTGATTAATAATAGTCACATCTGATGTAATTCCTATACACATCTGGTTTTTGTGCCCTTGGGCTACACACCCAATTAGTGAGGTGGGAACCGTTCTTTAATTTGCAGAATTAATGATGAGTATGATAATCTGACAGCTAATGAATAATAGATGGTTTGAATTATTTAGAAATGTTAAATAAGTTTTATCCACATTTATGTATCTGCTTTATTCTCCAAAATAGAGCGTTCCCTCTGGTACTTAGCTGAAACACTTTTCGCAATAAAAGAGTGTGAAATAACATCCCTATAACTAGGGATGCACCGAATCCAGGATTCGGTTCAGGATTCGGCCAGGATTTGACCTTTTTCAGCAGGATTCGGATTCGGCCAAATCCTTCTGCCCAGCCGAACCGAATCTGAACACTAATTTGCATATACAAATTAGGGACAGGGAGGGGAATTGCATGACTTTTTCTCACAAAACAAGGAAGTAAATTTTTTTCCCCTTCCCACCCCTAATTTGCATATGCAAAGTAGGGGTCGGATTCGGTTCGGTATTCGGGCGAATCTTTCTCGAAAGATTCAGGGGTTTGGCCGAATCCTCTGACATTTGGCAAAATCCACAGATTGCCAGTTTGGGCCTGGGCACAACAGAGTCCATGGCAAATAATGTTTTCTAGGGTGATGGCACAATTGTGTTTATTGTAGAGAGTGTTTTGTTGATGCGCAATGGAGAAGGAAAGCAACCCGCCAGGTAAAAGAGTTTTTTGAGCTTTTGATTTTCTGCCTAATCAATTGTGGACGGGGGGGGGGTTGTTCCCACTTGGTGCATTTATATTGTCCCAGATAAAAATGTACCTATTAGGGCTGCCTCTTTTACTCAAACGTAGGTTGCCTTTAAAAAATAAAACCCAATACATAATGTGGCCTGGCACTGCTTCCTTCTTTCAATTCAATTTCTGGGCAGGAATAAAGAGAAAATAAAAGGTATAACGTGGGTATTGAACTCACAGCAGAATGTCAGGCTGGTTTATTACTAACGCTGCCCACAACTGGACAATAACTGGAATATACAGAGACTAAAGATGCAGTAGAAGTCACTTGGTCCATACCTCCCAACATTTGAAAAATGAAAACACAAATTATTGGCCATCCCCATTTTTTGGCCACACCCCCTAATTACCATGTCCATTTTACATTTTTCAGGTTATGAACGTTTTCATTTCTGCGCGTTTTAGTGCCAGTTTTTATGTGTTATAACAGTTTTGCCAATTAAAGTGAATTGCCCCTGAAAGTGAATGGCTAATTCTAACCAACTTTTTAATTGGTTATTTATAGGGATGGGCGAATTTATTTGCCAGGCATGAATTTGCGGCAAATTCCCGCGATTCACTGCCGGCAAATAAATACGCGAAATGCCCCCCAAAATTCACCTGGCGAAAAAAAAAAACGATACGTGCGTCATTTCGCAAATTTCTATG
This sequence comes from Xenopus borealis, assembly GCA_024363595.1. Taxonomy (NCBI): domain Eukaryota; kingdom Metazoa; phylum Chordata; class Amphibia; order Anura; family Pipidae; genus Xenopus; species Xenopus borealis. The sequence continues at coordinate 128,248,140 of CM044440.1, read as the reverse complement.
GAAATTCACAAATTTTTTGTAGTTTTTTAACTATTTGTCTTCTTCTGATGACTCTTGCCAGTTTTAAAATGGGGGGGGGTCACCGACCCCATCTAAAAAACAAATGCTATGTAAGGCTTCACCTTTATTGTTATTGCTACTTTTTATTACTAATTTCAGGCTTCTTCTTTTCATATTCCAGTCTCTTATTCAAATCAGTGCATGGTTGCTAGGGGAATTTGGACCTTGGCAACCAGATTGCGGGAACGGCAAACTGGAGAGCTGCTGAATAAAAAGCTAAATAACTCAAAACCCACAAATAATAAAAACTTATAACCTATTGCTAATTGTCTCAGAATATCCCTTGCTACGTCATACTATAAGTTAACTGAAAAGTGAACAACCCCTTTAAGCTGTGAGTTTCAGTTCTCCCAAGAGACCTGCTTATCTTAAATAGTTATACTTGTTAATTTGCTTATCTTAAATTGTTCCGAACGTTTCCAAGTGCAGCTGTTCTAGGCTCGTAGTCAAAAAGTCTCTTTAATTAAGTTTAAGAAGGGGGGGTTATCTAATACTAGGCACTAAGTTTGCCCAGGGGCAACGAACCATAACAACCAATCAGCAGGTAGAAGTTACAGGCCACCTGTTTAAAAGCAAAGATTGTATTGGTTGCTGTGGTTTACTACTCCTGGGCAAACATACAGTAGTGGATTTTATTTGGGGATAGTATCGTCATGACTTTTCAGTAAGAAACCAAGGACTGTGGGCTGAGCTGTCAAAGTCGGGACAGTCCCACAGAAAATGGGACAGTTGGGAGGTATGATGGTCTCATCTTTCCTGCAACTGGACTGGGGTAAATGGGGCAATTGCAGTCAGACCGAGGGCTGGAAAGTTACTGAGACTAAATCATGCTGAGAATGTGATCCAACCAGTTATGGCTTCCTACGTAGGAGGGCAACCAATCATAATTAGGGATAAATGGCCCTTGCTGCCTATGGCTGGACGCCTGCTTTGTAATTTAGCTGTTCTGAGAATGTTCATTATGCAGGAGGTGGAATTCACTTATATACTGATTTAACTGGGCAGGAACAGCAGTAAATGGTACCAGGCCTCTCCTACCATCAAAGGCAAACGGGAGAGGGGGTATAAGCAAAAGCAAAGAGGTTATGTTTACATAGAACAGCTCCCTTGTTTTCTACAAAATTGCCTTTAGTACTGGGGAAAACTCTGTACAGCTAATGAGCAAATACGGAGGCTGTTCCTGCTGAATTATGCTTAGTGCTAGTGAATACCAATGTGTGATAATATGATCTCTCTGTACAAACAATAATCAAACTGAGGATGGTCTTAAAATGTGCTTAGTACCACTCATTATGGGTTATACAGGTACTATGGGACCCGTTATCCAGAATGCTCGGGACCTGGGGTTTTCTGTGTAACGGATCTTTCCGTAATTTGGATCTTCATACCTTAAGTCTACTAGAAAATCATGTAAACATGAAATAAAGCCAATAGGCTGGTTTTGCTTCTAATAAGGATTAATTATATCTTAGTTGGGATCAAGTACAAGATACTGTTTTATTATTACACAGAAAAAGGTAATCATTTTAAAAAATTTGAAGAGACAGCAATTCTGTAATTCAGAGCTTTCTGAATAACGGGTTTCTGGATAACAGATACCATACCTGTAGTAAAACCTAGGGGCAAATTCACTAAGCAGCGAAAAAACGCTAGCGTTGCCTTCGCTAACGTTCGCTGCACTTCGCCAGGCGAATTTTCGCCAGCGCTTTGCAAATTCAATAAAGTGCGAAGTTACGCTCAGGTTAGTGAACGGTAGTTACGCTAGTGTTACTTCGCCAGGCAAAGCGCAGTTACGCTAGCGATGCCTAATTTGCATACGGCGCAAATTTCAAAGTATAATAGAAGTATATGTTCCAGCCACTACATTCCACTACACAAGCCCAGGAAACCTTTAATAAATAAAATAAAGTTGTCCTATTGCCCTACATGTGCCCCCTGTATAGTTGTGTTGCCATATGTTAGGAAATGTAGGGGGTAAAGAGGATAACCCCCAAAAATAATCACCCTACAAAAGGTAAAAAATGCCAGCATTTTTTTGGGACTTAGAAAAAATTACGAATTGACGTCACACTGGTGAATTAGCGCTAGCGTTAGACGCTTCGCAATTTAGTGAATCTGCCCCCTAGAGTGCCTTCCCTGCTATTTACTCCATGTTTGCCACCCTATCCATGTAAACACTAAACTACACCCTTTCTTAAGTCAATTGTAACAAACCAGGAAGCCTATGGGAGGTCATAAACTAGAAAATTCAAAACAATGGCAGTTTTTTTCAAAGTTCCAGTCTGAGCCATTAACACCTTTAAATGAAGAGTAATGGAAATGAAGAGTAATGGGTTCTGAACTTTTACTTTCAAGTCTCCTCCATGAAAGTCACAGCCCACCTTGGCTTATAACAAGGTCACACACAGTATATGAGCCATTGTCTAGGAAAATATCTAGAATATGTAGGAATATAAGACTATATAAGGGAACTTTGCAATAACACCCAGCTGGAAGGCAGCAGTAACTTCAGGGTCTTCATTAATAGGTAAATTTACATGTAATTTGGAGCATTAGGTTGGACAAACTGGAGACGAAAACAACTATAGGGACTAGAATAGCATCAATATATGCAAATGCATAAATGAGCTCTATAGAATATCTTCAACAACAAATAGGTTTTATACCAAATCTCTCCATAAATGACTTTCAACCCAGGAGTATCGAGGAGAACAAAGAGGCATTCTCATTAAATATCACTCTAATTGCCCCCCCAGACCCCCACAGTTTGGAAGCATGGGCATAACCTGGAAGTAAAAAGAGGGACAACAAAGAAACTTTGTTTCTTTTTCTGGCTGTTCTGTGCAGAGAAAAGAGGGACTTTCCAGTACAAATGAGGGACTGCAGGTTGAGCTGTCCAAAGAGAGACTGTCGCTCCAAAAAAGAGACAGTTTGGAATTATAACTACAGAGTATCAGACCCTGTGGCTGCAGGGAGGGGGGCAGAAGGTATAGGGGCACCACGAGGCCCAAATAATGTTCAATTTCCAACATCTAGTAGTAAAACAGCTTCATTCGTTAGGTTACACACATATATAGCTCTATGCTCTGTATCCAAGCCTCGATTTCCTCTGGTGTTCCGTCCAGACACCCTTGATACTGTTTCCAAGAATTATAAGATGTGGAAATCACAGGCTGACCGCAGAATAACTGCTAATAGTGCTTTATTGTGCATCCACACAACATGTTTCGGGCGGCAAGGGCCCTTTTTCAAGTTGAAAAAGGGCCCTTGCCGCCCGAAACATGTTGTGTGGATGCACAATAAAGCACTATTAGCAGTTATTCTGCGGTCAGCCTGTGATTTCCACATCTTATAATTCTTGGTAGTAGTAAAACAGGACAATCCCTGTATATGTTGGGGGGCCTAAAATGAATTTGCTGTGAGGCCCAGTAACATCTAGTTACGTCACTGTTTGGAAGCCGCCAACCTAAAGAGAATAAGCAAAAGCTCCATAATTATACATTCACAGCTTTCCATTATACAAACACAAAGGGCAAACAAAAGCAACGAGGGCATGTGCCTTTTGAAGAACAGGATCTGGAAAGGTATTCTTTGTTTTCACCTACAAAGGTCTAGCAAGAACCAACAGGGTGTCTGTCTATGGTACGGGTCAAAGGGAAAAAGATTCTTTTCTTAGCAAGGAGCTAAAGTCAGGTGGAGCAAGATTCCGATGTACAGCAAATAGATTCCACACCACCCGGATTAGACACCAGGCTGAGAAATAAGGGCAATCCCTCGCTGTCTGAGCTCCTTCAGGAAGGGACAAGAGCCGGCAGATTAGATGGGTCAGTCTGGTTCTTATCTACACACAAATTTGCATTAAAGTCACAGGAAAAGTTGCAGACATGATGTTAACAGCAGGACGTTACACAAACCAACAAGTTGAAGTTCACCATAATATTAGTCTCTAGACAATGACAATCTAGGACACCATAATTGGTTTTAAAGACGAGAGACATTTCCAGGTCCAGAGAGTCAAACGTATGTGTCTGAAAATAAAGGATACTTGGCACCTATGGTACCCACTTGGAGAAGAGATAAAGCTCTCCTTGCTTAAACATTTGTTTAGGAACGGTTGAGGGTTTTCCCATGGTAAAGATAAATTCCCTGTTAAACTGGCATAGGATCTTGCACAGGGCTGCATCCTCCCCTCTATAAATCCAGACACTAAAACCACTTGCTGCATGGATCATTTGGCAGAGGACTTTCTCTTGAAAACCAATTTTTAATATTGGCAGGGCTGCCACATCAGGGGCCTGCAACCCCCCTGGCCTCCCTCCGCTACCCCACAGGCCCCTTGCCCCAGTGTAAATCCCCCGCTGTCCCCCCTTGCCCCCCAATTGTACCTTCTTTCTCTGTGGTCAGTGGGGGGGTCAGCAAGGAAGAAGCACCAGCAGCCACTCAGGGGTGGATCTGGCCCAATGGGTTTTTTCAGTCCTACCCTTGTTTGCAAAAGAATGCACCCCAAGGTAGTGGCATTATTATCTGCTTATGTGTAGAGCCCAGTGTATAGTCCATTTAATTGTATTAAGTGCATCAATAATGCGTCCCCAATAAAATATGGATTGGGGAGTGGGAATGTCTGCCGGGTACTTTTGATTAATTTAAATTTGCCTTAGAAAGATGCAAAGGAACAGATCTGTTGGAAGAAAGCTTCTTATCTCTGGAAGGATGAAGAAGTGGAGTCATAAGTGCTTGGAAAGTGGCAGAAGAGAGCGAGAAGTGTCAGCCCTGGGTATTGAGCAGTGAAACAAGCCAGCCGGCCCCAATGTGATAGTGCAGAGGCAGGCCGGGATTCCCAAGGTCTCACACATGTAATATGATAGGGAGAGGTGTGTTGGTGCAAGGATGGGGGGGTTGGTGGTGGTGGAAGGAAGTGAGTGGCCTCTCCGACAGGCAGACTGGAGCAATCAAAATGCAGTCTAATTTAAAGCAGGACTCCCTGAGTAGCTGCAGAAAAGAAACAAGCAAATCTGGGTTTACATTACGTGGGATCTCTACAAGAGCCATATGGCAGGGGGTTTGTAAACACTGGAGGAGACCCCTCTGTGCCATGTGCATTCACTGCTTCACAATGAGCTATCTCACTGTTCCTAATCATTCCACACAAGTTTGGAGTGCTCACCTCTGTATACTCCTTTGCGACTCAGGTGCTTTTGCAGTGATTCACCCAAACTGCCATGGGTCAGAAGATCAACATACAAGTCCACAGTACTGTAGCACACTGACAAGTTGATCCATTTGCTGAATAGTGCTTTATTGGTTAAAACATAAGGTAGACAAGGCAACGTTTCGGGCCTCGCAGGACCCTTTGTCAAGCTTGACAAAGGGTCCTGTAAGGCCCGAAAACGTTGCCTTGTCTACCTTATGTTTTAACCAATAAAGCACTATTCAGCAAATGGATCAACTTGTCAGTGTGCTGCAGTACTCTTCCTAATCATGTCAGGTCCATAGTGTGGCATTCAATCCTTTAACAGTCGCTGCCCCAGTGGAGCTTACAATCTAAGATCCCCATCACATTCATACACACTACAAGTCAGTTTCAGCAGGAGCCAGTTCACCTGCCTGTAGTTTTTTAGGGGTGTGGCAGAAAGGTGAGGTACCCGGTGGAATCCCACACAGACCTTGTAGATAGTTCTTGTTATAGATTCAGTGAAACATTAACACAACCTGAATAGAGCGCAGAGAATCAATAGATATTTTCACCATTGAATTTCTTCTCGGTTCTCTGCAAAACACAACAGGCGTCCAAATCCCCAACTCCCACGTGGCATCAGAGCCTATAATAAGATTCTTTTGAGGTGAGAATGAAACTTGTACTTTTCCTGCCCTAGGAAATTGGAATTAAAGCATCTCCCCAAGGGAATTGAGTTTATTCTTCCAAGCCATTCCCTCTATTACTTGGATATTTCATAGGCACAAGAGATATCGCCTCACCGGGCACATAATGGTGATAATATAGAAGGTGCATTGAGAGTCGGGAGTATCTGCTCATGGGAATCCTTGTTTTTATTTACACTATCAGGGTCAGTTTGAGGGTAGGGCAAGAATGGTATTTACTCTGGACCTCCACAATTAGAATGGCCATCTATGATGCTAGAGATGTAAATAAACATCCCCCAGTGGCCATCACATTGTTGTTAATTCTACCAACAGCCAAAGGATGTCCTACACCCAAGTACTGTACTATTAAAGAATTGCATTTTATGGCAGAGAAATTTGAAGCACCTTGTAGTCATCAAGGAAGGTCAATGTCCATCTGTATAGAAGAACAATGCTCCACCAATTCTGGAGAAAGAACCATGCACCTTCTAGTCTAGAATATGCTTCAGTTCTGCAGAGAATTTAGGGGTCCACCTCCTAATCTCCAGAGAACCATGAATCTTCTAGCCTACAAAGTGGAAACATGAACCTTCTATTCTGCAGAGAGTTAAGGGGTACACCTCCTAGTCTCGAGAGAACCATGAATCTTCTAGCCTACAAAGGGGAAACATGAACCTTCTATTCTGCAGAGAGTTAAGGGGAACACCTCCCTAGTCTCCAGAGAACCATGAATCTTCTAGCCTACAAAGGGGAAACATGAACCTTCTATTCTGCAGAGAATTTAGGGGTCCACCTCCTAGTCTCCAGAGAACCATGAATCTTCTAGCCTACAAAGGGGAAACATGAATCTTCTATTCTGCAGAGAGTTAAGGGGTACACCTCCCTAGTCTCCAGAGAACCATGAATCTTCTAGCCTACGTTTACATTTCTTCTTACCCACGTCTACTTTTCTGCAAAGTGTAATGTGCTCAGAGAGGGAAAACAAACTTTATATAGAGAACTTTGATGCACCTTTCTTCATAAAGAAAAGATGTCCTGTACAATCTTACAAGTCTGGTGCCCGTTAGAGTCCTCCAAACAAAGCCACTTTCATTCTAGAGGTGGTGAGTTCTTCTTCCAGGCTTCTTAATGTTTTCTTTCATTTTTCCAGCTCCAGCTATCCTCCTGCCAAGCCTCCTTTTCTGTAATATGCTTCCCTGCTGAGCTATAACTCACGTCTTGAATTAGAAATTGCCTTCTTTATATTTGCAGTGGGAAATAATGTGCTATTCAGATTATTTTAGTAGCCCCTGAGTTTTTTAAAAAATTCTTTCACCTTTATTGGTCGTTTTGTGGGCAGAAAATTATAATCCATGGGTTATCCTCAAGCTCAGATGTTCCTGCTGTTCCTGAATTAGAGTTCCACGAATGGTGTAGCAGTCAGCAATGCCCATCTGCTCCTGAACTACAACACTCTGCACGCACAGTTATCTCCAGTGTTATTTAACTTTGGGACATTGCATCTCCAGACAGAGTAGAGGAGCCTTCTGGCACAAAAGCTCTTGTTAACAGGACCTTCAAATCCAATTCCAACCCAGATGGACCCAATTCAATCACAATTATTTTAAACACATGCATGTTATTATAAATTGCTGCGTAGCCATATAAAAACTATTATTACAGGGTCCAGGTAGGAGAAAGTACCCAGACCATGCCAACATAGTGTGAACCCACAGGACAGCAAATGTATTCACTATACCTTATTGAAGGTATAGTAAGGTAGGTAAGATGGCATAGAGGGTATAGTAGGGCAAGGTGTTGCAGTAGGGCAGAGAAGTATAAAATGGTATGAATAGGATGGGAATGTAGGAGAGAAGATGATAAAAGTAACTCAGTAAACTAATATTACCCTAAAGGTAGCCCTTAAGTACAAACCAAGCACCCATGAAAGAATAAGGCTGCCAGGGAGTGCTGGGAGTTGAAGAACAACAGCAGAACATCCATAGGCTGGGAAGACCTCATAGCCTGCCTGTAGTTTGTTTTGCCTTGGACCCCACATCTATCCACGACCCATCCTTGTAAAACGTGTCCAGCAAAAAATGATGTCAGAAGGCATAAAATGGGATCACCAACAAATTAAAAGTGTGTATGCATTACAGCATGGTGTAATCAGTAGCAATATTATTTATAAAATATGCATTATGATATCCTACTGTGTCTCCCCCCCCTGTAAGACTTCCAGCAGTTATATGGCCCACAGAAAAACACAGGTACCCTTCTCTACCAACACTTTCTATCAGCTGTCTGCCTATGGATTGCAAGCCTTTAAGCACAGGAGTCCTAATCTAGCTGCTGGGGGTGGCATTGGAATAAACAGTAAGGAAAACTATTATTATTATTATTATACCATTTAATACTTTGCTATTTTTGTGTTTAGCTGGTACCCCATTAAAAATGCCCACAGTAGGAGAAAATTCAGCTCTTCATTGGGCTCCCCTTACCTGTGTCTCTTTCTTTCTTCCCTCTCTCTTGTTCCTCTTATAAGTTCTATGAAGCTTCAGGAGTGAAAGAGGCGGCAGAAGGCAAATTCTTCCCTTGCCGCATGTGCCAGGCTCAGGTCATTTCCTTGCTGGTTAAATGCCAGTCCTGGTATTCCCCGGCTGCATAAAGAGACTAAAGCAGCTTTCCCAGACCCAGCCAGACTCAGGCTAAAAGCACAGGCTATTGCTGGAAAATCTCATAGACTTACAGGGGGAGAAAGGGTTTGTCTGGTTTCCTCCAACCTCTTCACAATACTTTATCCAGCCCTTCCTCCTCCTCCTCCTCCTCAGCTCTCAACCCTCCCCTGCTTTAAAAAAAGAATCCATGTGCGGGTGCTGACAAGATTGGAAGAAAAAGCACCAGCCCAGGACTCCTTCTGTTATCACTTTCAGGCAGGGAGATATTTAATGAGATAGAAACCCCCCCAGGTCTGTGAGACTTGTATTCGGCATTCCTCACAGCAAATTCCCCAAAAACATCATCTGATGAGACGTGGAAAGAGCTGATGCTTTAACCAAATGTTACTCATTCCTCCGCATGGCGTCAGTTGCAAGTGCCCATTTCCCAGCACTTGGGTCATTGAGAAGAATTCACAGAAATTGGCAGTTAGTTGCAGTTGAGCATTTTAAGGTGGGGGCACACAGGGAGCAATGGATGTAGAGAGAGGCCACCTACCCAAGGCAACGTAAAGGCAGCATCTTGGGGCAGGGGGTAAAAAGAGGTGGAGCCCCAATGAGTTTCATGCTAAGCTGACAGCAGGATCTAACTGCCAGCCCAGACCTACTCCCTGCCCTTGTCCTTGCTGCCCCTGCCCTCCATCTCTTACCCTGGTCATGGCACAAGAGGGTGCACTTGGGGGGCAGGCTTAAGGGGATTGGGGGTCTGGAGGGGTTTTGTTGCAGGGGTGGGGGGCTTCAGTGGTGGTACTACCAGGGAGCAGGGGGTGCGATAGGGCCAGGGCACACAACCCCTCAGGAACCCCCAGCAGCTCAATCGCTGCTGATTTCTAGCATCAAAATCGCATACAGAGGGGGGCCTGGCTGCATGTCCCGCACCAGGGCCCTTTCACCTTTAGTTACGTTACTGGGGGGCCCCTGACACAGCAGCCCTGGGGGACCCACCCCCCAAGTGCGACCCTTGCTGACAGCTAAAGAACACTGTTATAACCCTCAGGGTTGATTAATGCTGTTGCACTTCTTATCAGCAGCTCAGCCCAGGGGAACTCCATTCTGCCGTCAAAGGCTGAAATTCAAAAGTAGAAATATTCTATAAATTGACGCGCGGGAGGCATAAAGTTTTTTTTTTCCTACCCTTAATACATAAATACATGCAGCCTGGCATTCCATACCAATAACAACATAAGACAACAAGGCATCATATGTAAATAGACCCAGTAAAGCCTTTATAGAAGTTTAGGGAAAGCCCTGCAACATGGTTTTTATTACACAGGTTTGGGATCCATTATACAGATTACTCAGAATTACGGAAAGGCCGTCTCCCATAGACTCCATTTTGTACAAATAATCCAAATTTGTAAAAATAGTTTCCTTTTTCTGTGTAATAATAAAACAGTAGCTTGTACTTGATCCCAACTAAGATATAATTAATCCTTATCGGAAGCAAAACCAGCCTATTGGCTTTATTTATATGATTTTCTAGTAGATTTAAGGCATGAAGACTCGAATTATGGAAATATCTGTTTTCCAGTATACCCCAGATCCTCAGCATTCTGGATAACAGGTCCCATACCTGTACATTTTAAACAGTATTTAAAACAGTCAGTTCAGCATAAAAATTTAAATTCTAATTATCGTTACATTAGAAAGGCCACGTGAGCACACTGGGTGTGTGTAATTTTATTCATATAGTGCTATTTCTATACATTAAAACAAACCATTAATAGACCAACAGGGGGAGAATATAATAACAGAACATAAATAGTAACAGAACATAAATAAACACCAGAATGTAATTACTTGCAAGACAAAGTGCTAAGTATCAAGAGACACAAGAGGAAGGAGGGCCCTGTCCTGAAGAGCTTACAATCCAATTGGGTGGTTAACTTTTAGACACAAAGAAGAGTGCAGTGACATGATTATAGGGAGTGCTTGCAGAGAAAGGGGGTCTAATAAGAACCCACAAGCCCACACCCCACCCACAATCTGTGACCCCCATGTTCCTGGCCTCTTCTCTACTTTACTACTTGCAATCAGTCACCTTTGGGTGCGGGTTATAGGGGCACTGGGGATCCAAAGTTCTTGTATCCCGTAAGAAGTGAAGCCATGTGCAGGGGGGGGGTTAATGCATGCAATATAAATTCCATGGTAAATATAATACATCTCAGCTGTATTAAGGGCTTTGGCAAAGGTATACAGGGCTTTTGAGCATCACAGGAGCCCCTTGTTGACAAAAAAATACATGAAGAATACAAGAATATAAAGAAGACATTAGCCAGTATATATATATATATATATATATATATATATATATAAATCAGGTAGGATTACCTGCCGCCAGCAGTTACCAACCTGGCACCAGCCCTCCTGCAAAAAAAACTTAAGAGGAACCAGATGGGCTCAGCATCTTACCTGCCCCCATGGACCCTGAAGTGAGGGCATGATAAGAATGCAAGGCAGCTCCTATAGAAAAGCAGACCCTGTGTTCCCTACACTATTGCCCCACCCCCCCAACCACAGGGTCTGCTTCCTCTATAGTTATGCCACTGCTTGCTGCCCCCTGCCGTTGCTGAATGCCATCCTCCAGCCTCAGAAGGGGGCACTGGGGGTTAAAGCTTTGACATTCACAAGAATTGTAGATTGTATGGATAGGTCCTACTGTTTAGATATTGGGATATTATTACATAGTTACATAGTTAAGTTGGGTTGAAAAAAGACCAAAGACCATCAAGTTCAACCCCTCCAAATGAAACCCGGTATCCATACGTACACACACTGACCCCTCCATGCACTCACATAAACTATATTTACTCATACAATAACTATAGAGTTTAGTATCAAAATAGCCTTTGATATTATGTCTGTCCAAGAAATCATCCCCCTCT
>CM044440.1:128201728-128230943 GCA_024363595.1 Xenopus borealis | reverse complement strand
GTAAGAGGGTGTGACAGTAGGTAAGAGGGTGTGACAGTAGGTAAGAGGGTGTGACAGTAGTTAAGAGGGTGTGACAGTAGGTAAGAGGGTGTGACAGTAGGTAAGAGGGTGTGGCAGTAGTTAAGAGGGTGTGACAGTAGTTAAGAGGGTGTGGCAGTAGGCAAGTAGAAAGAAAGAGTTGAAAGTAGGCTATATGTAACAGTAGTAATCAGGGTATAAAAGTAAGCAAAAGGTGCAACAGCAGGCACAATGGTTTAAATGAAGACGAGGGTACAACAGTGGGCAAGAAAGTAGACAAGAGAGTAGGAAAAAGATTATAAGAGTAGGCAAGAGGGTATAACTGCCAATGATTAGGAGGATACCCCTGATATTGAGGGCTGGATAGTATTACAGTGAGCACCTGGATTCTGTTTGAAGCCATCGATTCCTACACTACAGAAGCATCTTCATGTCATAAGCATCGATATATAAAAAGATAGGGGGACATGACATAATGCAGCAAACTGATGGAGAATGATGGAAGGCGTAGTTTATCTAAAGGTGTGAGGGTCTCCTCGTGGGGTCAATGAGCTTGAATGGTTCTGTTAGATGCTGCCACCTGCCAAAGTGATTGGTTAGATTGGGAAACTGGGCGGCAAACTGGTAAATTTCATTCACTGCAAGGTTGTGTTTTTTTTGGTAAAAATAATATAAATGCAAGTTATACACTAAATGGCAGTGTGTTTGGAGTCTCCTTAACTGAGAAGGAGTTTTTGTGAATAACAGTGTCATTCTGTAGCTACTAAAGCAAATAAAGTTCTGTCCTGCATAAAAAAGGGCATAAACTCAAGGGATGAAAACATAATTCTACCTCTTTATAGATCCCTAGTAAGGCCTCATCTGGAGTATGCAGTGCAGTTTTGGACTCCAGTCCTTAGGAGGGATGTAAATGAGCTGGAGAGAGTGCAGAGACTAAGTGCAACTAAACTGGTTAGAGGGATGAGACTGGGAGACTTCAATTATGAGACTGGGAGACTGTCCAGGTTGGTAGAGGACATTATAGACAAATATCAGGGAACCTTTTTACCCATAAAGAGGATCACCAGAGGCCACCCCTTCAGACTAGAAGAAAAGGACTTTCATTTAAAGGAACAGAGTAGGTGGTTCTTCACAGTGAGGACAGTGAGGTTGTGGAATGCACTGCCGGGTGATGTTGTGATGCTCATTCTGTTAATGACTATAAGAGGGGGATGATTTCTTACACATAATATCAAAGGCTATTGTGGTAATAAACTCTATAGTGGATGGGCCTATATGGTTTATGTGAGAGTATAGAGGGCTCAGTGTGTGTGTATGGATGTTGGGTTTCATTTGGAGGGGTTGAACTTGATGGACGTTGGTCTTTGTTTAACCCAACTTAAGTATGTAACTATGTATAGTAGGTCCCACTCATTGTTACTTTAACGTAACAAAGGACCCCACATACAATTTACGCCAGGCAAAGTCAACTTCCACAGTTCAAAGTGTTTCTATTCTAAAGCATCCAGCAACTCCCACTCCCTTTTCTCTACCAAATAATTTCCCTGTTTCAATATTCCCTTTAGAAAAACATCTATGACCCTTAAATAATGAGCAGTTTTACGTCTAAGCGAGACAAGGAAATTTACTGCACCTTATACATATTAAACAGGATTTGTGGCTGCAGGCAGGATTTACAGGTCTCAGAGGAAGTTCATGAACAGGCAAATAACATGTTGGACCTTTAATAAAATTCCTGTAGATTTATAAGAGGCCCATAGAGTAGAAGTGTTGCAACTATTTAGGCATTTGTTTATCTGCCGGGGGCAATTCAACAGGGCAGCAGAGTAAAACCCACATTTCTATTTACTTTTTTTAGGAATTTATATCAAAGGGTGAAAATAGTTTTTACACCCTTACAAATCCCATCCAACTTATCAGAAAGCTGTGAAATTCCACTGCGAATATCTGGAACAAACTTTTTTTTTTTTATCTCTTTCATAAAAATCTCATTCGCTTTCCATTCCTTTCTGTTAACACACGTCCTTATTTCACACTCTTTATTTATATATATATATATATGTGTGTGTGTTTGTGTATATATAATTTTTTTTTTATAAATCCCTAAATTTCCAGTGCAAGATTATACAACAAGAGTTAGGGAAGTACCTGCATAATTCACTTGCACTTTCTTCCTTATATAACACATTCTTTTCTAAATAAATTATTTCAGGACTACTATACATTTTCTATACAATTTATTATAACTCAGCTTTCTATGATAGACTTATAGGGGATGTTCACCTCTAAATTACCTTTTAAAATGGTGAAGAGAGGGATATTCTGAGACAATTTGCAATTGGGTTAAAATTTTTTATTATATTTGTTTTTTTTAGTTATTTAGCTTTTTATTCAGCAGCTCTCCAGTTTGCAATATCAGCCATCACGTTGCTAGGGTCCATATATGTGTATTTCCTGGGCATATCATGGGTTTTTCCTGGGTATATCATGTGTATTTCCTGGGTATATCATGTGTATTTCCTGGGTATATCATGTGTATTTCCTGGGTATATCATGGGTATATCATGTGTATATCATGGGTATATGATGTGTATTTCCTGGGTATATCATGGGTATTTCCTGGGTATATCATGTGTATATCATGTGTATTTCCTGGGTATATCATGGGTATATCATGTGTATATCATGGGTATATCATGTGTATTTCCTGGGTATATCATGGGTATTTCCTGGGTATATCATGGGTATATGATGTGTATATCATGGGTATATCATGTGTATTTCCTGGGTATATCATGGGTATATGATGTGTATATCATGGGTATATCATGGGTATATCATGGGTATATGATGTGTATTTCCTGGGTATATCATGGGTATTTCCTGGGTATATCATGTGTATATCATGGGTATATGATGTGTATTTCCTGGGTATATCATGGGTATTTCCTGGGTATATCATGGGTATATCATGTGTATATCATGGGTATATGATGTGTATTTCCTGGGTATATCATGGGTATTTCCTGGGTATATCATGGGTATATCATGTGTATATCATGGGTATATGATGTGTATTTCCTGGGTATATGATGTGTATTTCCTGGGTATATCATCGGTATTCCCTGAGTATATCATGGGTATTTCCGGAGTATATCATGGGTATTTCCGGAGTATATCATGGGTATTTCCTGGGTATATATATTTTACCAGCCTGGCCGGTATTTTTGATGGTTGATCCCAATGTTATTAATAGGAAAAAAATGCAAATATATAGGAAGGCAGGTATTTTTTTCAAGAAAAGGTGGCAACCCTATGCGCCACAATGAGTGCCATGCGTGCACGGGGGGAAGTCACAGAGGTGTGGAAGTCGGGAGGGGCCCCTGAGGAATGCCTTAGTGTTGCAGCCCTGGTGGGCCCCCAATGCTCCAGTCTGACCTTGGGTTTCTGGATAACTGATCCCATCCCTGTTTTAATGGTCATTACATTGTTCTTTCTTTATGTCATGGACTCAGTTCCATTTATTTACTTTGGCACCTGAAACAATTCTGGCATTTTTATAGTTTGATGGCGCGGCCATAGGCAATCTTTCTTTTTGTTTCAAGTGGGCTCAGCTGGCCGAGTGGCATTTGGTTTTGATGTATTCCAGTGAGTGTCCTTTCTGCTCTAGGGTGGCACTGATCCATTTGTTTTGCTAAAGATTTGCTGGTGGCGCCGAGCCATTTGTTTTGCTAAAGATTTGTTGGTGGCGCTGATCCATTTGTTTTGCTAAAGATTTGCTGGTGGCGCCGAGCCATTTGTTTTGCTAAGGATATACTTGCGGTTGGGAGTGATTTGTGTCCAGACAAATTCACTACGAGTGGCTGGAATTAATGCAGCCCCTTAATAGCAAGCAGTGGCTTTATACAGTGGAATTTAATATGATACCATGTCATAACCATGTCTTTTCTGTGCCTAAGCCAACTGTATCACAAAAATGCATAAAGCTCACAACGCACGCGCTGGGTTGTAGACTTATATTTTCATAAATCGAACACATGAAAAGGGAAAAGAGGTGTAGTTTAACTATTTCACTTCAAATATATATCAATAGCTGCAGGTTCAGACTGCACTGGCCGGACACAGAGCAAAAAACCCAGTGGTCTGACTCTTTTGGGCCGCTTCCTGCACTGGTGCTGATTACCTCCCTCCCTGACCCAGCAAGAGAAGGTACGTGCATGCAACCATGCGGGGCTGGAGGTGTGAGTTGTGGCTGGGATGCGGTGGCTTGGGGGGGGAGGGGGTTCTGCAGCTGGGGGGACCTGGGAAAGGCATGGGGGGCCCTGAGGCTGCAGGTCTGGTGGGCCCCTCAGCCCAGTGCTGATGACTCTTGGGTAGGTTGCTAAACAGTTATGGGCACAGACACACAATGGTACACTCCTAGGAGTGATAAAATGACTTGAAGAGCTGTTGTTTGGGGGTTGCCAGTTATAGTGATTGCCTATGGTCTGGACATTGCAGTGCCCCATAGAGTAGTGGATAGTGATGGGCGAATCTACTCTGTTTCGCTTCGCCAAAAAATTCTCGAATCTCCAGTGAAATGAGTCGCGTTGCGTTAAAAACTACGTGCGACTCTTTTTTTGGGCGAATTTTCGCCAGGCACCATGAGCACCACGGAGCGACAATTTTCCATCTTCCTCTTTCTTTGCACGACTGTGCATGCACAATAGAATGAAAAGCTGAACTTTAACTAAAAAGTCAGCTATTTAGTTCAACTGTACATGGGTTTGCCCTGGGAAATTTGAAGAAAGAAGAAACTGGAAGAGGATTGCTCCATGGTGCTCACTGGTCTGCTGATAGGAGCACCGGCCTAGGGTTTCAGGTAAGTCAATACAATTACTTGGCACCCCCAAGTGAACCAAGCCTTTCCTTCTCCTTTAAGGGCAATGAGTGTATCCTTTCTAAATGGATTTTATATAACTATCCCAAATATGTCTCATGATCTGGTAATCTTAATCTTGGGGGAGATAAGAGGACGAAAAAACAGGGCAAGAAATCTCAGGAAACAGAAAATATTAAGAGAGGGTGGAATCTGTGTGGCAAAGGGGAACGAACAGCCTCTGCACTCGAGGAAAGTAGACGGCACGGGTGGGGCGGGATGAGGCATTGAGGTGAAACAGATCGAACATGCCAGTAACGTGTTTCTAATAAGCGAAGCTGAATATATCATTGCAGTGGTTCCTTCATCCTTGCCCAATAAATAAAGAAGCACTCACAGCGGGACAGAAATTTGGATACGTCTACAGGCCTGGCATTTCTACAAAGCAAACATCAGAGAGTCATGCTCTGCAAAGCTAATTAAGGAACTCATTTCACAGAGAAATCTGATCTTCCCATGTATCATATGTGTGAGCAGGGGCAGTGGCAGGCAGAAGACTTGGACTTGATGACCAATCATAATGAGAATTGAGGTGAAGACTCGTTTGCTGCACCAGATGCTGATATCTTTATAATATAAAAACAAAATTGCCATCTCTCGAAGATAAATGCCATGGTGTCATGTTGTACTTTGCTGGACCCTTGTCATTAGTTATCTTCTTAAAGTGGACCTGTCACCCAGACACAAAAATCTGTATAATAAAAGTCCTTTTCAAATTAAACATGAAATCCAATTTCAATTTTTTATTAAAGCATTCATAGCGGTTTTAAGCTCATTTAAAAATCTCAGCTGTCAATCAAATATTGTCTGCCACTCCTCTATGCCTTAGGTATAGAGGCGGGGCAGATAATTACTTTCACTTTCCATTCAGCACTTCCTAGATGTCACCGCTCTCCCCTCCCGTTCTCTTAACCATTTAATTGTGTAGCCAGGACATGGGGATAGACATCAGGTCCCCCATTCTGTTGCACAAACAAGATTCTGAGATGATACAAGGTTTGCTTTAATTACAGTGTCCACAAAATGGCTCCTGCCTGCTTGCTATAATTATGAATTCCCAGACTGAAGGAAACAAGATCCAAATCATTTATATAATGTAATTAATGTTCATTTTTCTTGACTAATGTGATCAAATAGGATTTTGAATATTTTCTTGGGATGACAGGTCCCCTTTAAAGATCTCAAGTAGAATAAATAGCATCTCCCAAGAACAGGGTTATATGCCTGAGCAACATTAATTCTACATGATGGGTATTCAGTTGTTCTCTTTCTAAAAAATAGGGGTGCCAGAGTCATGCAACTTGTTTTTTATTTATGGGAGTCAATAGGCCATAGACGTGCAGATATAGCCTTTGTATCGGACGAACGTTCCTTCGACCTGCCACTAACCATTCAGATGAAATAAAGTAGTGAAAGGAGCAAAGGGAACAAATCAGACAATATCTTGCCCGTGACAGCAAACGTTCCAAAGTTATATCCGACAAATTCTAATGACAAGCTCCCTTTGATAATGTCAGATCGGCAATACATGTAGAGATATTGTCATTAGCCGACAGAAATCTTTTAACCTGTCCAACTGACCAAACGACCGATATCCTTGTTATGAAAAATAATGGGACATTCCATACACGGACCCAAAATTGTACAAATTGAGGATTTGTACGATTATATGTGAAAATTCTGCACGTCTTTGGCCAGTTTTAATCTTCATTAGGTGCCACCTGACAAAAGAACAGCCCCCAAAGGATTATAGGGCTCAGATATGAAAGGGTAAGGAGAATATGAACCATAGATTTCTCCTTTATTGATCCCAGTAGCATACGCTAGTGAACTGGGGTTTAGAATTCTAGTAAGAACAGGGCCGGATTTACATAGGTGCCCCTAGGCCCACTACCATTCGTTGTCCCCCATACTCTGCCTTTTATTCGCAAATTTTCATCAGCAAGACCAGAGCAATGGGGATTGACGTATGGGAAATGTAAAAAACTATTGTATCTCTGGACCAATGTGGTTGTGGCTGGGTAGCATGCCGCCCCCTAAAATCCTGCAACCCTAGGCCCGGGCCTAGGTGGCTTTTCCACAAATCCGGGCCTGATTAAGAATGTAAATAGGAATCCATTGGCAGTTCCAATGCAAGGCCAACACAGACAGCTGCTTCCCTCCCTGCTAGTGATGGGCGAATCTCCCACGATTCGCTTCGCCTAGAAATTCGCGACTCGGCGAAAAATTCGCGAAACGAGACGCGGGACGCGTTTGACGCGCGTCGCGTCAACTTTGACGCGCGTCGCGTAGTTTTCGTCGCGTCACTAAACGACGCGTTGCGTCAAAAACGACGCGCGACTCGTTTTTTGTCGAATTTTCGCCAGGCGAAATTTCGCAGGTGATTCGCGAATTTATTCCCCAGCGGCGAATCGCGGGAATTCGCCGCGAATTCGGCCCTGGCGAATAAATTTGCCCATCACTACTCCCTGCCTGTGTCTGGAAAAAAATTCTTTCTCAAAGTATTTTCCCCTTGAATGAAAAGAGGTATAGTTAAAAAAAAACAAAAAACTGGCCCATGATTAATTGCCTTTTGTGCATGAAACGCGTAGGTTCTATGGAGATGTGTATTTTTTTAATTATAACAATAAATAGTGTTTTTACTTTTACATGCTTGGTCTTGTGGATTTCCTTGAGTGCCGGATGGTCCATCTTATGTTTATTTGGGATTACCTCTCCCAGAGCTGAGGGTTTGGGGCCAGTGCACCTGATTCCTTTTGGTGAGTTTTCTACCTCTGTCATCTGTAGCGCGTCCCCTTCCCTCCCTGCCTGCGCCAGTCTGCCCTGGTATACTGGATCATTCAAGGGGAAAATACTTTGAGAAAGAATTGTTTTCCAGACACACATTTCTTGGCTCTCTGCTGACCTCCCATCCCCTTGAGTGGACTCCCAAGGAAGGCGCAGATAGTCCAACTGTCAGCTTTCATCATCCTCCTGGCACAAATATACAATTATAAAATGAAAATGCTGTCGCGTAGAGAAAAAGCCAGTACAGAGTTGCCTGCAGCGCTTTTAATAGTGATCCAGCCAGGCGTTCACTTAGTCTGTCTGAGGGACTTTAGAAAGGACTCAGCGAGGAGATGTAAATGGGATGTGACAAAGAATAATTTGTTTTACAGATAAATCGCTCTGACTAGTGCACTTGGCACTGATGTAAATCAGCTTCTCGGACTTGTTATGAACAGGTAGGAACCATGCACTTTGCTCTTGTGTCTTCCATTATCTTCCATTCGCACTCTTGCTCCAGATGCACCTATGTTGTCACAAGGGATCATGGGTGCTCTCATGCATATTGATAACACAATTAAATGCTAATTATAAAAACTGAGTGTACTAAGCATTGCATTGCTTTCTCTGAAGCTGCCCATGGACGTGCAGATTTTAGTCTTCTATCCGACGAATGATCAGACATCCCAATCAGTGTGGGACTGGGATACCAGGGGCCCACCGGAAACCTTAGGCTGAGGGCCCACTTTCCAAACTATTATACCTTCTCACCTCACTCAACCTCTTTATTCTCCAAGTCTATTTTTTCTACATACTATACTCTATTCTTCCATTATGAACCCTCTTTGTTCTCATAAAGAAATAGGGAATGAACATGAAATATGCCAAATGGTTAGAATCAAGAGGGTCCACTGACACCTGGGCCCACCGGGAGTTTTCCTGGTTTCCCTGTGGAAAACTGACACCGATCCCAATCTTCAGATAAAATAAAGTCATAAAAGAACAAATCAGAAGATGTTCTGGCCCTGACAGCAATGCCCCACAGGTAGTTGTGACAGTCACCCATTGATATCATCAGCAATACATGCAGACAGGGTCAGACTGGGCCGACGGGGCACCAGGAAAAAACCCGGTGGGACCCGGCTCTTGTGGGCTTTGAAAGCTCAGGTCTGTACTCACATCTGCTTCTTTATGCCTCCCCTTTGTCAGAGGTTGGGGCAAAAACATAGAGAGTCACTGGGGCAGTAGCTCCGGTGGGCCCCGGGACCCCAGTCTGGCCCTGCATGCAGAGAAATTATCTTTAGCCAACTGAAATCTTCCAACCCGCCTGATCGACTAAATGACAGATCGTCATGTTACGGAAAATGTCTGGATAATCCACACACGGTCTGAAAATGGTACAAACCTTCAATTCATACAACTTTATCTTTGCATCAATGGCCAGCTTAAAGGAGAACTAAACCCAAAAAATGAATATGGCTAAAAAGTGCCACATTTTATATACTGTACTTATTGCATCAGCCTCAAGTTTCAGCTTGTCAATAGCAGCAATGACATCATTAAATTGTCAAGCAGAAAATGAGCTTCTCTGGCTGTAATATAAGCTGATGCTACAGGTTTGCTGATGATTAAATTGTGATGTTTCTAATGATGTGTATTAATGACTAATCAGCCTTATATTGTGACTATATTTCTATGACACTATCAGGTGTATATTGTGAGTGGGTCCCTAAGCTCAGTAAGTGACAGCAGCACAGAGCATGTGAATCAGTGAATCAGTAGAAAAGAAGATGGGGAGCTACTGGGGCATCTACTGGGGAGACACAGATCTTTACTGCTAAAGGGCTGTGGTTGCCTTGGGCTGGTACACAAGCACAAAACCAAATGTACAACATTTATACACACTTCTTTACTTAGGCTTTAGTTCTCCTTTAAGGCAGATTCAGATGGCACTTGTCTGTCCAGCCATTCACCTGATCTACCCTTGGGTTTAGTTGCTGTGCCAGACACAGATCAATAGCTGCCACCCCCTCCCAGTACCATTTGCCTTTATAGCAATACGGCTTGAAGCAATTAATAAGTTGCTATTTCATTACAAGCCAACCATGATTCATAGCTATGCTGCTTTCCTAATAGCTCACACAGCCAACACAATGTCTGGCCCCCGGCACAAGCAGAACTGAAGAGTTCATAGCAGACAATGTGCTGTTTTGCGGTTGGGCTCCTTGTGTTGATCTAAAAATAACCTTTTTTTTTTTTCAAACCAAACCAGTTCTGGACTGAGAATTAAAACAGGCTCTGGCATTTCAGGCAAATAGAGGCCCAAACATCCCCCACCAGCCCTCTAAGATACCGGCATTGCCATACTACATTACGGCTCCTTAATGCAGCCACTTCTGAAACAGAAATAGGGTCAAAGAAAACAACAGCCCTGTATACAGAGCCAGCCAGTTATCCCAAAGGAGTTTGCATAAGCCTGAGCTGCCTTGTACTAAATACACCTAGGAATAAGGGATAGTCCTGCATCCTCATCCATCCATTCAGGGAGCCTACAATAGACTGCATAACAATTGAGATTGGCGGCCCCTGGACTTTAAAAGTTATGGCACATGGGGCAATTCGACCACCAGAGCTCAAGTTTGTGCATTTCGCACAGATCACTATGGAAAATGGCAATAGTTGGAGGACAAAATACTCCATGTTCCAACAGTCTGCACAGCACAGAAGTATAGTAGAAGATGTACAACATTTCTTATTGGTATGATCAGTGCGCATGTGGGATTAGACAGTATTGCTAAAAGCGTTGGGCGCAATAGAATCTGGAGTCCTGTTTTACACATAATATTGCAGGCACTGTGCTGCATCTGACACTTCTAACAAACAGGGCACCTCTTTCCCTTTATAATCAGCTAATATCTGTTTGTAATTTGTACGTTTGAGGTATAAACCTCAGTGGCGTAACTACCAGGGGTGCAGGGGTTGCAATTGCACCAGGGCCCCGATCCCCTTGGAGCCCATCGGAGCGACGATAATGGTTATGTCAGGTAGTTATCTAGGGGGAAATTTTACAGCACACATGCCATCAACACTCCAGCATGTGATATATAGAGGTAACGGCCCCACAGGGGGGCCCAGGTACCTATCCTGTACCAGGGCCCACCAGGGAGTAGTTACAAAACTGATAAACTTTACCCTAACCCAGCTATCTTCAACCAGTAGCTCACAAGTAACATGTTGCTCTCCAACCCCTTGGATGTTACTCCCAGTGGCCTCAAAGCAGGTGCTTATTTTTGAATTTCAGGCTTGGAGGAAGGTTTTGGTTGTATAAAAACCAGGTGTACTGCTAAACAGAACCTTCTGTAGGCTGCCAGTCCACATAGGGGCTACCAAATAGTCAATCACAGCTCTTGTTTGGCACCCCCTGGTAGAGTCCTGCAGCGGGTCAGGTACCCGCGGGCAGGCCCGGACTGGCAATCTGTAGGTTAGGGCAAATGCCAGATGGGCTGCTATAAGTTGCCATAGAAAGTCAGTATTTAGTGGGCTGGTGGAGGCTGTTTGGGCTTCTAAGTGGGATGAGTGGGCCTCTGTGTACCTGAAATGCCAGGGCCTATTTTGATTCTCAGTCCATCACTGCCCGCGGGTTACCTGCAAAATCCTGCGGTACCCTGCGGGATGCTCGTAGAATTTCTGGGTGCGGGTATAGAAGCGGGCCGGTGGTCCTGCAGGTTGGCGGGTTGAGGGTCGGGTCGCGGATCCTCCCTATAGGGATTTTTACTCCTTTTTCTGAGCATTTCCACTACTGATGATGTCACATCCGTTTTACAATGACAGCACTTCCTGTTTTACTCCTTTTTTTTCTTATCCTGGCTATTTCCGATGATGTCACTTCCTGTTTATGATGACAGCACTTCCTGATTCTTGATGGTCAGCGGGTCCGGGTTGCGGATCACGGGTTGTGGGTACGGTTCGGGTCGCGGGTCCAAGCGGGTAAGAATGCGGGTCGCGGGTTCTGGTCCGGGTTGCGGGTACGGGTCGGGTTCGGGTCCCAAAAAATTGACCCGTGCAGGACTCTACCCCCTGGGACATTATCATGATTGTGTTTCTCCCCAGCTCTTTTTACATTTGAATGTGGCTCACAAGTAAAAATAGGTTGAGGACCTCTGCCCTAATGTTTAATTTGTAAACGCTCACATGTCGGGCCCTCTAATCCTTTTGTACTCCGTAAACCCTTTGTTTGTTGTTCACCATTTATTCCCCGTTTGTTATAAACCAAGGTAAAGCACTGTGTAATTTGTCAGCGCTATATAAATAAATGATGATGATGATGATACACCTTTTACAGGGTGACCAAATCTGCTGGCACTTTATTAATACATGTTAATAATTAGAATAATATGTTTGAAAGTTTCAAGGGAAAACTTCAGCAGAAGTTCTAATAAAGCACAAGGCGTGACTTGCCCTTAGAAAGTCACAAGAAGCTGGCACTGGCACTTGACCAAAGAACCACCTTAACTAGTGATGAGCGAATTTATTTGGCAACCATGTGTTCGGAGCGAAATTCAGAATTTCGCCATGTGCAAATTCTTTCGTGAAACTGCAACGAAAAAACGCCCATTAGAAAAAACGCCCATTGACTAAAGCATTTGGAGAAAGTCACCATAAGAAAAAAAACGCCCATTGATTTGAAAGTATTCGGCACGTGTAAAAATTTGCTGCACGATGAAACGCCTGTTGACTTCAATGCTTTTTGTGAGATTTTGCTGTTTGAAGAATTTTTCAGCGAAACGGGACAGATTTGCTCATCACTAGCTTTAACCTCTACAGTGGATTTTTATGGGGATTAAGGCGGCCATACACGGTAAATTCCGCTCGTTTGGCAATGTTGTCAAATGAGCGGATCTCTCCCCGATATGTGGGCGATATTGGGCTGGTCCGATTGTGGGGGTTACAGCCCAACGATCGGATCAGAACGGCCCAGATACGGGTGGTCGGATCGCGGGACCGCATCAACGAACAGATGCGGCTGCGATCCGATGGGATTTTTAATCCTGCCCAATCCACATCTGGACGACTTTCAACCAGGTATCGATCGGGGAAGCCCGTTAAAGGGCCCCATGCACGGGCCGTCAGTCGGCAGCTTTTCTCAGCCCGTGTATGGACAACTTAAGGTGGCCATTCACGGGCCGATTAAAGCTGCAGACAGACCAAGTCGGTAGCTTATCGGCCAGTGTATGCGGCCCTCCAATGGGTTTTCCCGATTGATATTTGGCCGAAAGTCGGCCAGATGTCGATCGGGCGGGACTAAAAATCCCGTTGTTGATGCGGTCCCACGATCCGACCGCCTATATGGCCTCCGCTATGATCCGATCGTTGGCCCTAGGGCCCATGAATGGATCAGCCCGATATCGCCCACCTCAAGGTGGGCTTATTGGGGAGGGATCCGCTCGTTTGGCGATCTCTCCGTGTATGGCCACCTTTACTTTAATGGTTCAGCTGAAAATCATTAGAATAGAAAGGATGCATGCTCTGCTAGTGTTATACACCTGTGGTCTGATAACGCTACAGTACCTGATGTAGAGCCACTTGCTCCTCCCCTTAGCCGAACTGCCCCCCGGCCATTGTCCCTACCTCTTTACTTACCCCTCGCCACAGATTCCACCGGCGGAATTCACGGCGGCCATCTTCTTCTTCTTAAGTAATCTTTGAGTCTTCTTTGGCAATTCCTGTGAGTTTCGGCGCCTGCGCAGTTGTCCGGAACCGGGAAATTGCTCCAACTGCACATGCACCGAAAGCCGCTCAGTGACGTCGATTACTGAAGAAGATGAACTCCGTCGCTGGAATCGGCGTAGTAAAGAAGTAGGGGCATTTTCCCAGGGGGGGTTAGTTTGGGTGGAGGGAGGGGGTCTACATGGGTTTAGTTCTCCTTTAATAAGCGGAAAGAGAAATTTTCCCTGCAAACTGGTGTATCACTGCATCCATCAACAAAAACCCTGCCAAGAGCAGTGTAACAGGCCCCAGTGTTACAGAGAGAAGGATCCTGTTGGAAGCATGAGCATGCTGTGGGCTTTATCAGCGGAGGCTAAAAACAAACGAGCTGTTGTTTCCATTAGCAGTGTGCACATACCTACCCCTTCAGCTGCCTCTCCACGTTGCATGAGCTTTGCCTCTGACTGACACACGTGAGTGACCCTCGCTGACATTTAGTGAAATATTCTTTCTATGCGTTTGCCATTGTGATATGGAAACAAAAAACAACATGACAAGCTGCAAAACAGAAAAACACAAGAGGCCTCAGCCAATTGCTGGTCTGACACAAAAATGGACGATTTGGAAAGTTTCTATAGGAAAGGAAAGTTCCCCTCTGACCCGCTTATAACAAGTTATCAAATACAAATAGTCACTTATGAACTGATTTCTCACCACTTATAGGAAACAACCATAAAGCTTTGGAAATGGGTAGATTATTAATTGTGCCGACGATACGAGAGTTCGAATTGTATTGTATTAATTGTGCAACACCATTAATTATCCCACCTAACGGGTAAATTATCTTGAGAAAATAGTATGCTTCTAAAGTGCAGTGACTCCAGTTGATTTAAGTTAATAGCTATTCTAATGAAGAAGTCAATCAATTCCTTACAGTGCTCAATAGGAAAGTCTAGCATAAAGTACAAATATCAGTTCATCTACTCAGGCTTAATGAGAATAAATCTAAAGTGCTGCGCCGATAAATAGGGGTTAGATTGTCTTCCCAAATTCATTCTTCAAATCAGTTCTTGAGCAACTATTTGTATTTGTTGACTTGTTATAATCGGGGGCAATTTCTTTCCTATAGAAACTTTCTAATTAATTTGTACTGACTTTGGTCAGACCTCTGCTATAACCAGGTGGATCAATTTATAAGCAATTAATTAATGGTACCTATTCCTCCTTCCTCTACACAGTGTACATTTTGGGTTATAGTTAGGGTTGCCACCTTCCTATATATTCATGTTTTATCCCTAATAATAACATTGGGATCAACGGTCTTTGTTACCGGCCAGGCCAGTAAAATACCGGCCACGAGGCAGCCCTATAACGGCGAGTTTGCTGCTCTGAATGTGCTTGATGCCAAACATTGGGCATGTTGTAAACATTGTACAGTGGATTAAAATGATGAAATCAGGGGCCAGCGGTGTAACAACTCCAGGACGGGCCCCCCTGCAACAAATCTTTGGAGGGGCACAGTGCTGACTGAAGGGAGCAGCTTCCGACGGCTCGTCCCCCCTATCCCCACATGCACAAACAATATTTTATGGGGCCAGTTCCAACTGCAGGGAACTACTTCTATGGCTCGCCCCTAGGGTTGCCACCTTTTGAAAAAATACCGGCCTTCCTACAGTCTTGCTGTTTTTTCTTATTAATAACATTGGCACCAGATATCATTTTTACAGGCCAGGCCGTTAAAATACCGGCCAGGTGGCAACCCTACTCACCCCCCTGCCAGCAAAAATCACTGAAGGGGCCAGATGTAGACTGCAGGGAGCATCTTCCCCCGGCTCTCCTTTCCCTCCTGCTAAAAACTCCTGAAGCCCCCCTGCAACAAAGTCTTTAAAAGGGCCCAGTGCCGACTGCAGGAAGCAGCTTCCTGGCTTTCCCCTCCCGGTGCATTCGCGTCTGCCATCGCAGGTAGAAACTGACCCCAAACTATAGAGGAAGCTGGGGCCCCCTTTTCCCCGGGCCCCCTCACACGACCACAGGGTCTGCTTCCTCTATAGTTAATTACAGAAAAAGCAGACAATGCGGCTGCAGGGGGGCCAGGAGGCATTAGGACCCCATGAAGCCTTTGTATACAATTTCAATAAATATTGGTAAAACTGGTTAACCTATAGACATTTTGGGGGTCTGACAAATGATCTGCTTTCGGGCGTCGTAATATCTAGTTATGCCACTGCCTGACATTATAAATGAACTCGACCAAACAAAAGGCAAATAAAAGATACAGGGCCTGTACTCTTTGTGCCATTATTAGATAAGGCTCCTACGTTTACAAGATTACTATGAAATGTTGTTTCCGTCTGCAGAGCAACGAGGAAGAGCGGCTGCCAGAAACAAACAGCCCTGGGGGCAAAGAGTTTATCCGGGACACGGCCACATCTAAAGCGCAGGGAACAATGACAGTATTCTGTGAGTTCAACCAAAGAAACCATGATTCATACCTCATTGATCCATGTGTTTTACTTTAGTCCAAACAATTAGCAGGATTGAATCTGATTACCCAGGAAAATATATATATATTTTTTTTAGATTCCACTTTATTGTCATTACACAAGTACAAGTACAAGGCAACGAAATGCAGTTTAGGTCTAACCAGGAGTGCAGGATAAAGGCATAAATTATAATTGATATGTGCAAGAATAAGCTGGATAATATTTACAGAGATTTACTGCCATATGAACATAATATACAGTTTGTATTATAGGGTTGCCACCTGTCCGGTTTTGAACCGGACAGCCCGGTATTTTGAAGGGCTGCCCGGTTCAATGCTTCCTGCCCGGTTTTCCAAATAAGGAAAACCGGGCGGGATTAGCTTGATTGACGCCGCGATCGGCCAATCGGCGATCGCGGCGTCATAGCTCCGCCCACTGACGTCACGGGACCGCCCACTGACATCACGGGACCGCCCCGTGACGTCACGGGACCACCCCCCTGTCCGGCTTGAGCCACAGGGAAAGGTGGCAACCCTATTGTATTAGCTATAATCAGGTATCAGTCCCATTATGAAATATTTAATGGGTTGTGTTAATTATGTTAATTAGCTGTTCCAGGCAGACAAGGGGTATTTTGACCTCTACTGCTTCCCATCCAGGCCCCGATTTGTGGAAAGGCCACCTAGGCCCGGGCATAGGGTGGCAGGATTTTAGGGGGCGGCATGCTGCCCAGCCACACCCACGTTGGTTCAGAAATACTGGGGATATGCAGGAGATACTATAGTTTTTTAATTTTCCCATGCGCCAATCCCCATTGTTCCGGTCCTGATGATTGAAATTTGCAAAAAAAGAGGAGAGTAGGGGGGCGTCCTATGGCAGTGGGCCTAGGGGCGCCCGCTATGTAAATCCGGCCCTGTTCCCATCTGACCACAGTAGTAGGGCAAATACTGAACTAAATTTGGTACGGCTGCTTGAGTTGTGAACAAAGTAAGAGGTTGCTCCTATCTTGAATGATAGCCAATAGGGGACATTTACTGACCCCCTAGGGGGAAGTGGAAGAGCAAAAGTGTGTCCCTTAATGCTCATTTCAAATGCAGAGTGCCTTGTACTAGATAAGAAATAAAAGTAGCATGGAGAGCATTAGACAAAAGGCCTCCCCCCATCCACTCCTCATGTGCCTTGGTATAACAAACAATTAATTCACATATACAATAATAGAGATCTTCTTAACAAATTCATATATGTTTCCTGATTGGTTGGTTCATTCAAACAAATTATTTAAAAGGCTTATAATTCATCTAAATAAGGTACAATGCCCAGAAACAGTAAGAAAATGAAAATCATAGAATCTGTATACAGTCTGTGGGTACATTTAAGGCTACATATACCCTTACACAAATGGAGTCACATTAAAAATGTAAGCCACTGGGCAAGGCTTGATTAATATTCATTTTAATACCAAATTTTAATTTTTTTAGAAATATGCCTCTAAGAAAGCAATGTGGTTAGTAAAACCCTTGTTTTGTTTCATTTACCTTATTCAAAAGGTCGGGAAATGCTCTGCCTATGGCTGATTCTGGAAGTGACAGTGAATTCTTTTGAAGCAATGACAGACAAGGAAGGGTGTATGGACTAGCACAGCTCTCCCTTAAAGGGAAACTGTCATGGGAAAACATGTTTTTTTTTAAAACACATCAGTTAGTAGTGCTGCTCCAGTAGACTTCTGCACTGAAATCCATTTCTCAAAAGAGAAATATTTCATTTTGAAATCTGACATGGGGCTAGCCATTTTGTCAATTTCCCAGCTGCCCCTGGTCATGTGACTTGTGCCAGCACTTTAGGAGGGAACTGCTTTCTGGCAGGCTGTTGTTTTTCCTTCTCAATGTAACTGAATAGTACACAGTGGGACATGGGTTTTACTATTGAGTGTTGTTCTTAGATCTACCAGGCAGCTGTTATCTTGTGTTAGGGAGCTGTTATCTGGTTACTTACCCATTGTTCTGTTGTTAGGCTGCCGGGTGGAGGGAAAGGGAGGGGGTGATATCACTCCAACTTGCAGTACAGCAGTAAAGAGTGATTGAAGTTTATCTGAGCACAGGCCACATGACTTGGGGCAGCTGGGAAATTGACAATATGTCTAGCCCCATGTCAGATTTCAAAATGAAATATAAAAAAATCTGTTTGCTCTTTTGAGAAATGGATTTCAGTGCAGGATTTTTCTGGAACAGCACTATTAACTGATGCATTTTGAAAAAAAAAATTTCCCATGACAGGATCCCTTTAAACACAAGAACTAACCAAAAATAAAGAAAAGTAGCACGTACGGATCTATTGTGTGTCTGTCTGTCATTAAATGTGCTCTCCAACTGCCATCTGATAGGACTGAACAGCAGCTCAACATAATAATTGGAAGGCAATGAGCCTTTCTGCAGAGTACTAACAATTCTCATTTTTCTATAAGCCATCGATCCCTCAGGATTTATCTTTTTTTTTTTTTAATATATTCTTCTCTGCTGAATTCCATCTTGCGGAATTAGATAAACTTCATGTTTTTTATGATTTGCACAGAACAGTAAACTTGGCTGGGAAGTGTATGAAACAGAGTGATTGTCTTTAAAGCTCCCTTTCAACTGTAACAATATAAAATGCAACAAGCCTAAAAAATATATATATACTCTATTTCTTGTAATGAGATTTAGGGATGTTATCCTCAGGCGGGACACCGATAAAGATGCAGAATGTCCCCGGACAGAAGATATTCACAAACAATGGAACAAAGGATTTAACAGAAAAAAATTGGAATAACTTCCCCCTGTTTGGATTTTGCTTCCTTTAAAGCTGGGTCTGCTTTAGTTTAGGCTGATGAAACTCAGGGGTGTTTTTATATTTTAGGTACTTTATATATAAAAATAGACAGATTAGTAATGTATATATGAGTTTTTATATCTGAAGACAAAAAGAAGTCCGGCTTCTATTTAACTCCCAGCATCTGCAGATCAGATGAAACCTACCAGTGCATATTAAAATGAAATGAAACAGTTGATGGTGTTCTAGAAACTTTAGGCCACCAGAATGAGGAACGGCAATAATCACAGCTACAAAACACCATATGGGATAATAAGACGCTGCTATGGATTTCATCTTATTTTAAAAACTTATTCACCTAAGAAATCTGCCATATAATGTGAACCCCAAATACCATCTCTGCTGTCCATAAGTACCCCACTTTTTTGTACCCCATAATGTCTGAGTAACCCCTAGGGTTACCACCTTTTCTGGAAAAAAGCCTTCCTATATATTTATCTTTCTTCCATATTAATAACATTGGGATGATCCATCATTTTTACTGGCTAGGACGGTAAAATACCAGCCAGGTGGCAACCCTAATAAGCCCAGATGTTACTTTACTACACTTGTAACTGTTAATAACGTTCATACAATAAAGGTGCATGTAATGCCCCACTTAAGTCAATGAGTGCCATCAGGGTCGGCTGGGGGGCCCGGGTAGGGTTGTCAACTTTTCTTGAAAAAAATACCGTCCTTCCTATATAATTATCTTTTTTTCCTATTAATAACATTGGGATCAACCATTAAAAATACCATCCAGGCGGGTAAAATACCGACCAGGTGGCAACCCTAGGCCCAGGGCCCACTCAGGCTGCTGGTTCAGGGGCCACCACCCCTGCCACAACACCCGTCCAGACCCCCACCACAAACCAACATCATCATCCCCCACACCCACCCACCTCCATGGCACACATATGAGTGTATCTGTTTTTGCAATGACCAGGGTTTGAGATAGAGGTCAGGGGCAGCAAGGGCAAGGAGCAGGTCTGGGCCAGCGGGGCCCACAAGAGCCGGGGTCCACTGAGTTTTTTCCTTGTGTCCTGCCAGCCCAATATCACCCTGGGTGCCATAGTTCTTTGAATGCAATTGCATCCATAGCATATATATATATGTATATGTTGGAACTATAATTTTTCCTTGATAATGGAAGTTTCTTGCATTGATAATTGAGCTTAAAATGAACTGTGATTAAAGTTAAACATAGTTATTTCAGGTTTAACTGCAGCCTTGTTAGTACCTAACATAACCACACAACTATAATTATAGCTTTTCTAATAATGATAGGAGCTCCTCTACAGACTGACTGCCCTCACTATTCCAGCTCTCAACAAACCTGCAAATGACCTCAATGCCAACCAAAGTATTTTGTTCAGATACACATTACAATGCTGCACATTATCATACTTTTACAAGTTACCAGCTTCCCTAGAAATCAGTCCAACTAATGCTTTTTTAACACTGGTTACTGTAACTTTACCAGATAGGACCGTGCTGCCCAAGGTAAACACTTAGTAGGTGTGATATGTGCAGAGGATAACACATCTCTGTATATTTCCCTTAAACAATGCACAACAAAACAAAAACATTACTGTTAAACAGGAAGCTTAGCCCAGAGATTAGTAAGGAACAAATGTGTCTTTTTGGCATTCGAGTTATGGAAAACTTTCTACACAACACTTTTAGCAAAAATTTTAAGCACATTGCTGAGAAGAGTAAAACCATTCCCGTTATTTAAAATATATAACGATTGTAAAAAAAATAAATAAACTGGTAGGCATTGGTTGGTGGCTGTAATTTGGCTGATGGAAACAGAGAGAAAGCAGATGTTTTAAACCGATTTTGTTCTGTAACGATACCAATTAATGAAGGCTTTTTTTAAATAAAACCCAGTTCAATAGCTTAAGATCGCTCCCTAATGACCAATTTTAGTGCGATTTGACAATTTCATCAAATTATCGTGAGGTTAGTGGGCACTGAACAATTGTATATCTAGTGATTATTCTGCCCACATCAGTCATTGGTGAGGTTAAACATTTTCATTGTTCACAGTGAAATTTATCCATTGTCCAACTGTTTGCAGGGCTCAGCAGGCAGCTACACACAGTTTTAAAGTGATATTATTTATTTGAAACTAGAAAAACTGTCTTTTTAGTTGATGGAGAAATCATTGATCATCAGGTTGGTCCTATGATAACAAAAAGATCTTTTAAAAACATTAAGGTCAATTGCCACCTTTAGTGTAAGTGACTGGTTGATTTAGAATGAAGTTAAAGATAATTTTAAAAAAGGTCCAGAACCTGGTGGTTTTTAGCCCTGGGATAATAGATTTGTGGCTGCCAGACAACAATCTTAATTGCTTGATGTCTGGCCTTGTGCCAAAAAATTTGCAAATTTCTACCTAAAGCAACACAAATGCTTCAACATCCGAGGACTCAAGGTTGCAAAATGCTCTGCCTGGTGATATAGCGATGACAGCTTCCACTAATGTCTTTAAGAGATTCTTGGATGTGTTGTTTGGCAGCCATAATACTCAGGGCTACGTATGTAATGATTGTATGTGTGTGTATCCTTGATAAGTGTCCCTATGGGAACCAAAACTTTGGAGGATGCTTTCTGAAAAAAAAATTAAATCATACAGATTTGGAATGTCGATCTTTAGCTCATATAGATTTATAAATCTATGGGTAAAGAGCTAGTGACTTAGATGGCAAGAGGGTGTATATTTTCAGTCAAGTGGGAATCATTGATGCTGTAAGATAGACTCAAGGGTTGAACTTCCTTGAACACATTGTGCTGCATTAATGACCCGCGTTAGGCTGAACTATTATTTACAGCCACAGGACAACAACCTAGGGCAAGACTAAAAGGAACATCAATAAAAGGTAGGGGGGAAATCTAAAAGTCCAAAAGAGTAGCTAATGGATATGACATGAGATATATATCCCTCCTCCAGCACAAACTTGGGTCTTGGACATATTTTCCTTTTGTTGTATAACGTTTACTGCAGGGGAAGCCAACACTATAAAACAAGGTGTCTCACACCGACTGCAGAACTAATCCCAGAGACTGCTATACTAATATTTCTGCACTTTAAAACATTCTTAAGGAGGCCATAGATGTTACAATTATGATCTTTCCATCGACCAATTATCATTTGTTTTCAATACAGATGTGCAGAGCTGAATCTTCAGATTTACAAGTAAAAACAATAAAATTCTACCTGTATCTGAAATTCAGCAATTCAGCAGACCGATGTTTGGATGCCTTAGAATTTTCCAACCTGCCCAAGGGACAAACCAACCGTCTCCTGCCATAACTTAGTTTCATACAATATTATCTGTGCGTCTATGGCCACCTTTACACCCATGTCTGTTTGAACCTTTTGGCGCTGCCACTGCACAGCACACACCATATCATGTATTTGTTGGTTTCTTCTTTGTGGCTCTGGGGTGTAAGCTTATTAGATCTTCTTTGAATCATGCCATGAATTATCTGCAATCATCTGTTAAAATGAATTAGGGTGGGCCATAGCTACTGCAGTTCTGGATCTCAAAAAGTTCAAAAACATCCATTGCAAAGGCTATGCAAATAACCATCATTGGACAATACATACAGAAATTATGAGAGCAGTTATAGGAGAGTGATCCCCAACAAACGGGCAGTCTGATGATCACCATCCCATTTGATGTTACTCCCAGTGGACTCAAAGCCAATGTTTCTTCTTGAATTCCCAGCTTGGAGGCAGCTTTAGTTGCATAAAAACAGAGCCTCCTATAGGCTGCAAGGCCACATTGGGGTTACCAAAAGTAAATCACAGACCTTATTTTGGACCCCCAGATCTTTTTGCATGATTAGGTTGCTCTCCAACTTTTTTTTAGATTTGAATGTGGCTCACATCTAAAAAAAAAAGTTGGGGACCCTGTTTTGAACCTAAACTATTTAACAATTTGTATGTTAGAAACCTGACTTAACAGCTGGTACTTGTCTTACTTTTCTATAAAGCAGGAGAACTCCTTCAGGGCCCTGAAACTTTCTGCAGTGGTACCTACAAGCAACCTACTCAGCTAGGTACAGACTAGGCTGAGGCAAAGTCATCACCAAGGACAGGCTAAGAGACAGGGTTGGTGGCTAAAAAAAAGGTCAATTATAAGGTAGAAGTCAAAAGCAGATAAATACACAATAACAGGCTACAGCAGGATATGAGACACCAGAAGACAGTTTGGTCAATGCATAATCACAGGAATTTGGAATTAAACATCATTTTGATTCCAGCAGAAGAGAATATTTGACTGACAAGCAAAATAACCAATGGCAATGCCAGGAGAAAACATTTGTTTGCAATTTTGACTGGCATGGTGTCATGATGCAGCATCCAACGAGTCCTGCGTGGAACCAATTTTGGAGACCTGGAATAGATCCAAACTGCACCCTACCCGAATATTTACCCACTTGGATCCGCTACCCAACCCAGGGCTACAACTGACACTTTGGACATCAACAAAAGTAGGCGGAGATAGAAAAAAGTTTTGTAAAATTTTAAAAGGAGTAAAATCTAGACAATATAACATAAAGTAAGAGATTTAGATGAGACCTGTAACCCGCAGAACAGAATCTATATCCGCACCTGAAAATCCTACCATCATCCTGCAGGGCACTTGCTTTTTTTGCCGGTATCACGCGCGTTCACGTGGGTACCCGACCCGCTGCAGAACTCTATCCACTGGAGCACATCCACCAGCTGGTGTGTCTGATGGGAAGAGGATGCATCAAAGCAGCAGAGTGAAGTATATTGGAGATAGATTTCTTTTTCATTAAAGAAAGTAAAAATTGGATTTTATTTCTTTGCCTTTCCTTGCCCTTTAAAGGAGAAGGAAAGGCTACAACTCAGTAAGCTTTATCAGAAAGGTCTATATAAATACACCAGTAAACCCTCAAAGTAATGCTGCTCTGAGTCCTCTGTCAAAAGAAACACAGCATTTCTTTCCTTCTATTGTGTCACATGGGCTTCTGTATCAGACTTACTGTTGAGCATGCTCAGTTTGCTCTTTTCTTCTTCTCCCTCCTCCCCTCTCTGCTGTAATCTGAGCTCAGAGCTACGAGAGACCAGAGATACCAGGGAGACACAGGAAGTGATGTCACACCAAGCTAATATGGCAGCTGCTATCCTAAAGAGCTTCTAAAGCTGTTAACTCAGGTATGGTAAAGCATTTTGGAGAATAATTATAGTGTTATAGCTTGCATTATTGTGGCTAATCTATTGGCTTTCCTTCTTTAATAAAACATTCATCACAACTGAAGATTGTTAATTTCAGAGTGGGGAACACAGAATTAGATTCCTAGATGGAATATCAGATCTTCCTGCATTATCAGAAGGTATCACAACTCTGCCGACTTGCACCCTAACACCACCCCTTTTAGGCTAAGGCTAGAGTTATATGACCCAAGACTCACAGTTCTAGGCTCATTGTTGCTCTAATTGCTTTCTTTATATTACCTTTCTGTGATAATTGCAATGAACCCCTGGAATTCCTAAGAGAAAACGACTCTTCCTGTGAATAAGAATGCATTAGAGGTTAGGGGTCTTTTGCTGCCTGATTACTCCCCATAAAGCACAGCCCTTAGCATCAACAGATCAGCAACAAAGCTGCATTTCATAACTAGATGGAGTGATAGACAGAGACAAATTCATCCGATTAATTGATACAGTTTATAGGAGTGACTTTTTACTGTCTCCAGCACAAAAGCCCTCTTTAGTACCAACATGAACTGGGAGGGTAAAGGGCAAATATTCATTCTGAAATAAATAATTAAACAGCTCTCCTCAGTTCTGTGCTCATGGAACCATGGATTACCGGCAGTGTTATCACTGATAGAGCTTGTGTTTACTGGTTAGCGATAGCAAGTCTGTGTCAGATAAGATGAAAGCAGAGCAGGAAACCTTTATCAGGAGCCTGCAACAATTAACAAATACTTTATCAGGAACCCAAGGAGAGAGAGAGGAAGGAGAAGACAAGAAAAGGAAGAAATTAAATAAAGGTGAGAATAAGGAGTCGTGGTGGAAAAGGAACCACCCCTCGCCCACAGAAAAATATCTTTTTTTTTTTCAGATACTCTACTCTCTTATTTGCACATGCAATGCAAATATTCTTCTTTGAACACAGATATACCACCATAAATGCACACACACAAATCTATAGGATAAGTTTAATTATAAAGTATGGGAATCAAAAGCAGAATACCTGCAAATTAGTGCTTTATTGTGCATCAACACAACATGTTTCGGGCAACAAGGGCCCTTCTTCAAGTGTTGCTGAAACATGTTGCGTGGATAATAAATAAAGCAGTAATTTGCATGTATTCTGCTCTCTGCCTTTGATTCCCATATAATTAAACGCTTGGCTTTCTGTGTGTTACTCTGACAGTGAAATCTATAGGATAATCGGTTCTTTGTGTCCATCTATTCTATAGACTGTGTTTCCTGGGTTCTTCCGTTTTCTTTCGCAATCCCATGAACTGAACCTAGTGGGTCTGTGTGTGGTGTAAGGAAATTAAATTCCAGATTTAACTGCGGAGGGATTGGGGGGGGGGGGACTCAGAGACAAGGTGTAACAAGTAATGATGTGTGGCCCAACCCTGAAGCCATGGGACCTCATAGTGGCCCACTTCCACCAGATCCAAACCTTTTTATATACTCACCCACCAGGGTGTCCCTCCTCTTCCGTCATGTTGGGGCGGGTATATAAATAGGAACACACGGCGGGTTAGGGTCAGGTGCAGGTTCTCAGAGGTCAGGTGCGGGTTGGGTTTTTCACAACCCCCACATCACTAGTAACCAGTTGTCTAAAATAGAGAAACACTGAGTGTTTTTATGAGCCTCCTAGATCAGTAGTGACACTTTGAGGTGCCCTGGAAGCCCCAGCACCTTTCTCATTGGAGCTTGCTATAGCAGGTAGGAACATGCTGGAATCCATGTGGCCTTGTTTGCCTGAAAACGATTTCATAGCCCAAGACAACTGACATCATATTTGGCACAAACGCTCATATTTATGTGGCCATGACATGCCTTTCCATGTTGAAGAATTCAGTAACAGCCTCATGGGGATGCATGCTCATTCATCTGTGATAGCATGGTTGTATGAAAGAATGAGGAAAAGGTGCGCAAGAGGAATGCAAGCCAGTGAAACATTTTCATTCCATGCCAGGGACAACTATTCAACCAGCAAACTTCTGTTTGACTAATATGTTGAGAGAGAGAGAGTTAGAGAGATTGAAAGAAGAAGGCATTACATTCTGTCATGGTGGTAACATGCTGGTAAGAGGATGAGATCAGGGTTATTTTGTCTGTACTCAGAAAGAATCTAATCAGTGCTGATAATCCAAAGTCAGACATTTCAGATGAACTGATAATAAACCAGTAGAGCAAGGGAAGAGTCTTCCTGAGTAGTGAATTTCTCTGACGCCTATTGTATTGCAAAGATGTCCTGTGGGCTTTCCTTCTACTGTCCATACACAGGCATGAATTCAAATCCAAATTTGGGAATTCAACCCCCAGGCGCTAACCCCCCACCCCTTAGGCCCCCCTCTTCCTCCCCGGCCTACCTCTCCCCCTGGGTTATTGCCCTACTTACCCCATCTGTGTAGGTCCCCTCCAGCGAAGTTCACAGGGGCCATCTTCTCTTCCAACCGCTTCTTCCTGGATACGTTGTTGCTCAGCAGCGCATGCGCAGTAGGACAATGGTACTACTGCGCGTGCGCACAAAGTTCGCCGATTGAACTTCGTGACCTTTGTGTGCATGCGCAGTAGTACCAGCGTCCTACTGAGCATGCGCCGCCGACGGAGCCGGATCCAGGAAGAAGCCATTGGAAGAGAAGAGGACCCAGGAAGAAATGGTTGGAAGAGAAGTTGGTCCATGTGAACTTTGCTGAAGGAGCAACTTAGGGCTTATAGCCCGGGGGGGAGAGGTAGGCCGGGGGGGAGGAGGGAGGAAGGCCTACCGGGGGGAGGGGTTAGCGCCCGGGCGGGTTGAATTCCCATTTAAGGTCTGAAAGGAAAAAGTGGGGACAGTTTTTTCCATTCCTTGTTTTGAGACAAAAGTCACGTGATTTCCCTAATTATATATGAAAATTAGGTTTGGGCTTCAGTCCGGCCAGGCACCAGGATTCTGCCGAATCCTGCTGACAAAGGACAAATCCTGGCCAAATCACAAACCAAATTCTGGATTGGGTGCATCCCTACTTTTAATACAAGGCAATTCATTCATTCATTCATTCATTAATACAAGGCAATTAGCTTTGTAACATATATTTGTATTAATTTGAATGTGTGTTCTCCAATCTGTAGTATTAATGTATTATAAAAATGTACATCACAACATATAGCAGCCAGTATCCATGAATAAATAAAGATATGCATATATACATTTAGATATATGTTCTGTTAAGGACCTTTGACCTCTTCCTTTGATTGAATGCAAATTGTCATGGAATCACGTGATCCTCCACTGACATTTTATTAGTGAAACACAATGCAGGGCTATTTTTTAAGCATCTTAATTTGTCCCCTTTCTTTGCTGTACTTACTTTGATGTTAGAGCGTCCCGACCTTTGTAATCCTGAACTCTCTTTAGAGATCATGACTGGAACCCATCAGCTGTCATTGAGGTAACTACAAGCTCATTTTCATTCGTTATCAGAATATAAGGATTGTCCTCAGTTAAGCCTGAAGCTCAGGATTCTATTGAACATACAGAAAAGCAGGTTATGCACAGGGAAAACAGTAAACTTTGCATTGCTTTAGTCTTAAACATATATGAGATGATCTAGTTGTGGATTTAGAAATCAATTTAATATTCTGACTTTTTTGTAGTGAAAAAAACTAGGGTTCTCAATGAAAAAGTTGTTTATTGACCATGATACACAAACATTGGGCCTTTATACAGAAACTTGCATCTAGTTTACAAATAGAGATGAATAAAAGCATAATAGTTCTTGGGAGACTAATCCTTTTGCTCAGGACAATGGGATCGATGAATACGAGATAGTTGGACTAGAGCTGATCAGAAGATCTTTACTATTATCAGCAGCTCAACACGGACACCTTTAGGTGTCTGATAGTTGGCAGGTTATCAGGCAGTGTACAGGGCCCTTCAAGGGGCTTCTATGATCGATATTGGGCAGATAACGATTGGGCAGGCTTAACAAAACCCCTCGAATCGAGCGCCGCATAACTATATAGTAGAATAACTATAGTTAGTTGGTGAAGGTCTTCAAGGAAAAAAACACTGCAAGTCCAGTTGACTTCTACACCCTGCCTACGCCTTCAGTTGTTGAGGTTCAGCACTGTGTAAAGGTAGGTGAGATCTTTGGGCCAAGCTGCTTTCGGCTATAAATAATGTGACATACAGCACTGGGAATATGGCTCACATCACATTGTCATCCTGTAGATCAGGGATCCCCAACCTTTTTTCACCTGTGAGCAACATTCAGATGTAAAAATAGTTGGGGAGCAACAAATGCATGAAACATGTTCCTGGGTGGTGCCAAACAAGGGCTGTGATTGGCTATTGGTAGCCCCTCTGTGGACTGGCAGCCAACATGAGCCTCTCTTTGGCAATGCACATGGTTTTTATACAACCAAAACTTGCCTCCAAGCGTGAAATTCAAAAATAAGCACCTGATTTGAGGCCACTGAGAGCAACATCCAAGGGGTTGGAGAGCAACATGTTACTCACGATCTACTGGTTGGGGATCACTGCTGTAGATGCTGAGCTTTTTTTGAATTGCTCTGCTTGAAACTAAGAACATTAAATGGCCAGAAAAAGACAAAAAGAGGAGAATAAATATATAAAATAAGCCATAGCTAGTTAAATATAAACAATACAGTTTGCAGAATATATTTAATAAGGGGATAGCGAATCCAGACAGATGTATGTGTGTATTACTATCCAGGGGCTATGTGTGTATAACAAGCAATATCATTACAAGGGAAACTGATTGGGGTCTGTACATTGTTAAGGCAGAGGCTTATGCAGAAAAGTGGCATGTAGTTTTAATGCTTCAGGGTTTCCTGTCTACACTTGAAAAAGATTTGAAAAACCACTTTAAAAATGTCCCTGAGAACTGCTGGGAAATGTCTGATACCAGCAGATGAGCTTTCAAATCAGTGATAAATAAACAATTAAAAGCAGGTCTCCCCCTCCTGCATGCCTGTGTGCTATGTCAGGACAGAACTAGGGGTAGGTAGGGTGGGCATGTGCCTCTGGGGCAGCAGAAGTTGGGTGCAGTTCTGATCAGCAGATGGAGAAGTAGGTGGGTAACAACCAGGGTGGTTGGGGTAGCAATGACAGTGGTGGTGGCATACAGGGGAGTTGGGTGGGCTGACAGGGTGCTGGGCCCAGTAGTATTAACTTGGGTGCAGAAATTACTTGTTGCAATCACTGGTTCCAAAAATGCCTTTGGTGTGCCACCTGCTCTACCT
>CM044440.1:128183053-128194844 GCA_024363595.1 Xenopus borealis | reverse complement strand
AAATAAACGAATTTGCAGTCAATCTGCTGGTGCCTGGCTCCATTTTGATTCTTCACAGTTGCAGAAATTACTTGGCCCACCTCTGTGTCTTCAACAGACAGAACAGATATTGGTTTTCAGAGAAATCCTATCAGTCCTTCCAATTCAGCAAGTCTTTATTGGCATTGAGCTTCAGCAGGTGAGGAACTAAAGGGAAGTTGAAGCTCTTCTTTATCTCAGTTCTGACTGGTTGGGGCTGTTTGGACACACACTCCAATAAATCACCCTGCAGGTAGTGTTGCCACGGAAGACTGGAAGAAGGCTGTTCGGGGAGATTGTCGCTGGGAAGAAGAGGCGATTAGTTGTCTGGTGACTAAATCTCCCCGAATCTGCTCATCTGCCCCTTCCCTAAGAAGATATTTTACTGTTGTCTACGTTATATAAGGCAAAGGTTATCAAATTGTCATATATTTTACAAGTAGACAGGGCTGAAACCAGGGATAGGCAGTATCACAAATTTACCGGCAATGTAGCTGCCGATAAATTTATAATAGTGAGCAACTTGAGGGGGCGCAATTTGGGTGAATAAAATGGCAAAGTTCCTACAACTTAGTGCCCTCTCTGCACAGAAGACTTGGCATAGGGGAGTGATGGCTATGGCAAACAGTGGGCATGGGGAATTAGGCTTGGCTCTATCGGCTAGTTGTTGGGGGAAAAGGGACTCAGGTCTAGCAGCTTTTTGTTGGAGGAAAGTGGCATTGGATCTAGTGGATAGTTACATGGGGAACAGGCATCTGGGTTCTTGTGCATAAGATCTTGCAGTTAGTTGCAGGGGAAAGGGGGTTTGGGTCAGGTGGCTGGTTGCAAGGGAAAGGTGGATCAGTTCTGGTGGTTTGTTTTGGGGAAAGGAGGATTGGGTCTGTCGACTACTTGCAGGGGAAAGAGGGATTGGGGTTGGTGGTTGGTTGAAGGAGATGGGGAGATTGAGTCTGGCAGTAGGCAGCTTCTTACAGGCAGATTGGGGCAGCAGGGACAGAGCTTTCATTGGGTGCCAGAATCTCAGCCTGGCTCTGCAAGTAGGTATAGAGTACATAGAGACCGACTGGCTCATTTCAAAATCATTCACACGTTTCCTCATTCCAAGTGCAGTCGACCGGTCACCACAAACCTCTAACTGGTTGCTACTGGTTACAGGATCAAGGCACATTTTGCACATATATCTACTGTAATTTCTTCTTCACTGTAGAGTATATTAGCTGCTAATTCCCTCTATGCAACTATTGTTGCAAGAAATATATTGTCATGTCAAGACTTGGCCTTATTTTTACAGCAAGTGAACTTTTTTTTTAAAGCCTTGGACTCGTTCCCAGTAGGCTCTAAAATTCTCATGCGCGTAACCTGTTGTGATTTATTACTTAACTATGGATCCATCGTAGAGTTCTGCTAGTTTAGCACCAAGCGATGGTGGGGAAATCCCAACGGATGATGGAATAAAAAGGAAGCAGGAACATTTCCAGAGGAACTAGTGCTAATATGTATACAGCCCTGGCAAGATATATCATATAGAGCAGGGGACCCAAACCTTTTTTGAGCAACATTTAGATGTAAAGAGAGTTGAGGAGCAACACAAGCATGAAAACATTTCCTAGGTGATGCCAAATAAGGTTTTTATTTGGCTATTGGTAGCCCCTATATGGACTGGCAGCCTACACGAGGCTCCGTTTGGCAGGACATCTGTTTTTTTATACAACCAAAACTTGCCTTCCAGCCAGGAATTCAAAAATAAGCTCCTGCTTTGAGGCCACTGGGAGCAACATCCAATGGGTTGGGGAGCAACATGTTACTTGTGAGCTACTGGTTGGGGACCGCTGATATAATTGTGCCATTATTTATCCCATGATCTATAAGAGAAAATATAATGAATAAAACACTTTATGTGTGTGTTTAAATTTTATCCAGCAAAGAGTAAAAATATTAAAGGACCAGTAAAAGCAGGAAATCACTATAACAAGAATATATTTAGACTATCATGAATGGAGATGTTTCTAGGAAATATATTTTTGCTTTAAAATCTACAGATTTTGTTATTCAAGGGTTTGGGTTTTTTTGGGGTTTTTTTTTTTGGTGGGGGGAGGTCCAATCTTGAATATGACTTATCTAAGCCTCTGAACCCAACCAACTGGCTGGACTTTGCTTAGACAGTAGATAAGAGGTGGGAGAGCGGATAGCAAATGCACTCCATTATAAAGACAAGACTTTAACTTCAAAGAAAATGCTGTTACACTCACAGGACAGAAATACTGTAACTGTTGTGTCCCTTCAAACAAATGGCTTTAAATGTTTCCGCTACAGGTTAAAAATGATGGGATTATTTTTGAGCTGTAGAACCTAATGCAGCAACTGCATACTTGCACCCTATTTAACCCTATTTTACCACCAAGGAACGCTGATTCTATGACTTCACGTTAAAAGTCCATAATGCTGAGTCTGTGTTTCTGGTCAGCTGTGTGACCTGTGCCCCATGTTTGTTTACTTGGCAGTTCAATCAGCTGACACTACTGTAATGTTACTGACTTGACAAGGTCTTTATTATTACAGGTATGGGATCTAATACCCAGAATGCTCGGGACTTGGGGTTTTCCAGATATAGGATCTCTCCATCATTTGGATCACCATATTTTAAGCCTACTAAAGAGTCATTAACGGGATACTTTCATGGGAAAACGTTTTTTTTTTTCAGGTTTGTCAGGTCTGTTTCAATGATATCGTTATTCTGTTTCAGAGGGAATAATTAGAGGAGAGTAAAGGTGGCCGTACATGGGCAGATGTCACCAAACGAGCGGATCTCTCCCCGATATGCCCTCGTTGAGGTGAGTGGTATCAGCCTCATCTGATCGTGGGCCCTAGGGCCCAACAATCGGATCTTAACAATGGGTAACAGGCAGACTGATTGTGGGATCGCATCAATAACAAATGCGGCTGCCATTTTAGTCCCATCTGATCGATATCTGGACGACTTTCGGCCAGATATCAATCGGGGAAACCCATGGAGGGCCACATACATGGGCCAATAAGCTGCCGACCTAGCCTGTTGGCAACTTTTATCGGCCCGTATATAGCCACCTTTAGCCTTGAAGCTCTGATATGGAATAATCTAACTGTACAATTATGGATCTGCTGATGATGTAGATGATCCTTGTTACAGGCAT
Source organism: Xenopus borealis (assembly GCA_024363595.1). Classification (NCBI taxonomy): domain Eukaryota; kingdom Metazoa; phylum Chordata; class Amphibia; order Anura; family Pipidae; genus Xenopus; species Xenopus borealis. The sequence continues at coordinate 128,191,656 of CM044440.1, read as the reverse complement.
GACTAAGGCCTAAACTAGGGGTAGAAGGAAGAGGCTCTTGCCTAGGGAGTCAAACTGGGGGGTACCAGGCACGTACCTTCTCTGCCACATACCTACCCCTAGTCCGGTTTCCTATCTCCAGTCTCCTCACTAATGCTGATGAATCTGAGACTGTTCGTGTCTATTCGCATGCGAACCTCAAGGGTTACATAGAAAGTTTGGTTGAAAAAAGACACACGTCAACTGTCATGTTACACATGAATAGTTTGCCTTTTTTTACGTATGTCTCCTCTCTCTTCCCTTAGCCTGCTCTCATTTCCCTGGCTCCTCCCCTACTGCTCATTCTAGCTTCAACCTGCATTTCAGTTAGATGCTCTGTTAGCTGCTCACACTATGATTTTTTGACCTATCCATTTGTTCATCGGTGTATGATCTGCACAGTTTTGAATAAACTTCTTCACGATCTTCAAGGTGTCGTTTGGATCGAGTCACTGTCCGCCAATCTACCTAAGACTGCAGTTATAGACATCTCAACACAACTGTGAGTTAAAAGAGATCACATTGTAGTGCTTAGACTGGAGAGGCATAACATCAACCAAGTTCAACCTTTTAAATTTTTTTTTTTAAACCTGCCTAACTGCTAGCTGATCCAGAGAAAGGCAAAAAAAACCCTGTCTGAAGCCTCTCCAATTTTCCTCAGAGGGGGAAAAAGATCCTTCCTTCCTCACTCCAAGATGGCAATTGGACTAGTCCCTGCAGGGCCGCCATTAGAAATCATGGGGCCCCGCACAACAGAATCGTCGGGGCCCCCTGGGCCCTGCCCACCCAGGCACCAAAGCCCCGCCCCTGATCCCCAACCACTCTGCATCAAAGTTAAAAGACCACACAGACATCAGCGCTAAAAAAGTAAACCCCCCCAGGGCTCCCTTATGAGTTAAAAAAATTTGGTGCCAGGGCCCCCCCATAAAAGTTTTTTTTTTAACTTGGTGGCAGGGGCCTATAGAGTATTAAAATAAAAAATTGGTGGCTAGGGGATTAAAAAAAAACCCACATTGGTGTCAATAGAATTGAACTCGTGGCTTCAGGACTTCAGTTATAGCTGTTTTCATGACTTTGGTTCTTTTTGCAGCTTCAGGACTTCCGTGTCGGATCCTTTTGTGACTTCGGGTCTTTCCGCCTCCTCAGGACTTCGTATTTGTTCGGCACTTCCGCATTCGGCATCTGGACTTCACTACGAGTGCACTGCGCTCGTAAGGGGGGCCCGGCTCTTTTGAATATTACAGCGCCCTGGGACACTTGTCCCCCCTGTCCCCCCCTGATGGCGGCCCTGCCTGGATGAACTTGTACTATGAGCTATGACTAGGAGACAACATGACCGGTCGAGTTGCCTAGGACACCCAGCCAACCTGGCCCAGCACTGGACATGACATTTTGCCCATGAGATTAACATAGATTAGCACAAAGTTGCATTCAACAAGCAGCAGTGCAAGGTCCTATGGTGGCATATTTAGCAACGGCACTGATGGCTGCATGGTGTCAAGTTATATACTCACAACTGCGTTTTCTATTTATTGGCCGCAAATCTCATGTGCTTGGGTCCAAGAGGCACAAAACATGTCTCTTTCTGTTGAACCTGTATGCTTTGATCAGCTCCCTCATGCTAAAGACTGAAGGTGGTGCTTCTTGTTCCCCTTTCACTTGGTGGGTCCATGCTGGTCTATGAGTGACTACTCTTTTATTTGTCCTTGACAAGGGCATATAACATCACATAATTACTTTAGCATGTGCAGCAGAATAGTCTGAATGTGACTTCACTGTATAAAGGAAAAAGGCACAGCAGCTGATCAAAACATTCAGTTAGAGGTCCACTTGAGTGATCATTGTGAGGCTCTACCACCATGTCCCCAGATGGTTTAGATTCTGGGTCTCTGCTGAATAAGCTATGGAATCTCATGCTAAGCCATAGTTAGCTTTGAGAGTCAATATGTTAATAGCCCATGTTACTGCTTCCAGGTACCTGGCCATGAAGGCCAACAGAAGCCTTGATAAACCAGCCTCCTCTTACTATCAACGCTGGCATTCTTTCAGACTATGTTCCTGATCTGTTACTTCTCCTATAATGCTGATCATTTGTTTTATCTACCAAGCAATTCTATTGTCTGCTGCCTGCCCTGAATATCTGGCCTGTCTTCCACCTGCCTTGCCATTCTGGCCTGTCTACTAACTGCATTCCTATTGAGCCTGCCCTGACCTTACCCTGTTATTTGGATCAATTGTCATCTACAGAATTTTGCTCTTCTACCAGTCTCCTGCTACATTTGGCCTTGTTCCATAACAGAAGCAACATTGGATCAGACTAATTGCTCTTTTCTCTAATTTGTTTATGCCAGAAGATATAGGAAAAACATAGTTATTACAGTCTGATATAAGGATAGGGATGCAGCAATTAAAGGGATACTGTAATGGGAAAACATTTTTTCAAAATGAATTCATTAACAGTGCTGCTCCAGTAGAATTCTGCAATGAAATCCATTTCTTATATTCAGTTTTGAAATCTGACATGGGGCTAGACATATTGTCAATTTCCCAGCTGCCCCAGTCATGTGACTTGTGCCAGCACTGTAGGAGGGAACTGCTTTCTGGCAGGCTGTTGTTTTCCCTTCTCAGTGTAACTGAATGGAACGCAGTGGGACATGGGTTTTTACTATTGAGTGTTGTTCTTAGATCTTCCAGGCAGCTTTTATCTATGTTAGGGAGCTGTTATCTGGTTACCTTCCCATTGTTCTTTTATTAGGAATTTCTCCTGGAGCAGCACTATTAACTGATGCATTTTGAAAAAAACCTTTTCCCATGACCGTATACCTTTAAGTTTGTTTAAGACAGACTAAGGTGATGTATGCATGTGGTTAGGCATTTATTAATGATGCCCCCTTTGAAACACTCTAAGGAAGAACATTTCAAGCTTAATGGAGGGAGCACCACCAACCATGCACAACCCACATCAGAAGGAGTAATTATGCCAATAGATCTCCATTGTACAGTGTGTGTCCACCATGTGATGTGGCTCCCACAGAATATGTCCTCAACATCACTTGTTTTCAAGCAATAGAACTCTATAGTACAGGATTTAGCCAGATGCCACCTAGTTAATGCTGACTCTGCATTGCTTTTCTCATGGGGACTTTCAGTTGATTCCAAACAAGCAGAAAGTGCAGTTTGTAGAGGCAGTGGATAATTGCTGTGCCACCATGCAGCAGATATGCTCCTCTAGAACCTGTCCATACACATAAAGATCTACTGAGTTGAGGAGAGAAGACTTATTTTATCTTCCTAAACTGGACTGATCCAAGGGTCCAGGTCTCATAGTTTGCTCAATGGGTTTTAGCACCTGAATGAATCAATATAGTGTGTCCACCTATTCCCAAAAATAGGCAGCCCAAATAGAAAAATATTATCAAGTTGACAATGTCCATAATAAAAGGCACCCCAACAAACAAAGCAAATAATTCACTCTACAATATAAAATGTTATTATAGGGTTGGCTTCTCCTTTAAGGTAACTTGTGGTATGGCTAATTCTAAGCAACTTTTCAATGGGTTTTTGAATTATTTGCCTTTTTCTTCTGACTCTTTGCAGCTTTCAAATGGGCGTCGCTGACCCCTTCTATAAAGCAAATGCTCTGTAAGGCTACAAATGTAGTACTACTTTTTATTCCTCATATTTCTATTGAGTCCTCTTCTATTTATAGTTCAGCCTCTTATTGAAATCAGTATATGGTTTCTAGGGTAATTTGTACCCTGGCTACCAGATTTCTTAAAATGCAAATTGAACTGTTGAATAAAAAGTTAAATCAGGGGTCCCCAACCTTTTTGGGTTTTGGGACCAGTGTGGAGGCAAATTTTTTTTCAAGAACCTGGGTGGGGCTCTGGGGGGGGGTTGGGTGGTCAGGAGGGGGGTTAGTGGGGTTGGGAGGGGGTCAGCGGTGTCAAGAGGTGGGTTGGCATCCAATCCAGTGCTCTGGCATCCAATCCTGGTGCGCCTGTGTCCATTTTGGCGATAATAACTCAAAAACCACAAATAATAAAAAATTAAAACTAATTGCAATTATCTCACAATATCGCTCTCTACATCGTACTAAAAGTTATCTCAAAGGTGAACAACCCCTTAAAGGGTGACTGAGGTTTATCAGAGCACAAGACACATGACTGGGGGCACCAGGGAAACAGACAGTATGTCTACTCCCATTTCAAAATTAAATATAAAAAAAAGTTGAAAAAACAGATTTCAGTGCAGATTGTTGGACCATCACAATTAACTAAAGGGTTTTCTCCCATGTCAGAATGCCTTTAATGCAATCTCTCCCATCACCCCAATTTGAAATCTCCCACATACTGGTAGATCAGTCTGATACAAGACTATAGAAACTCTCCGCAAGTTACTTTTCAAAGCTTTTCTTTAATGGCCAAGTGTAGATGGCACAGAATCAGCAGATAAATGCAGGAGCTATGTACTGGGAGTAGCAGCTACAGAGTGACGGTCTCAGTGTTTTTATTTATTTTTGGTAACCATGTGTCTCTACCCTTCCTCCTGTTAATGGACCTGTTGGGGTTTTCTTGGTGCTTTCCATTTGGGATCAAATTGGAACCAGTTAAAGGGGGTATACATGATGTAAACTGCAAGACTTGTTGAACAACTGCATAACTTCAAAAACAGCTAAAGTGTTGCTCTGTTATACACGTATGGGATCCTGTATTGGGTTTATTTCATGTTTATATGATTTTCTAGTAGACTTAAGGTATGAAGATCCATATTACAGAAAGATCTGTTATCCAGAAAATGTCAGGTCCCGAGCATTCTGGATAACAGGTCCCATACCTGTAATAATAAAACAGTAGCTTGTACTTGATCCCAACTAAGATATAATTAATCCTTATTGGAAGCAAAACCAGCCTATTGGCTTTATTTCATGTTTATATGATTTTCTAGTAGACAAAAGTCATGAAGATCCAAATTACAGAAAGCCCCAGGTCTTGAGCATTCTGGATATCAGATCCAATACCTGTACCTTCACGCTTTTTTCCTAGCTAACAAACGTGGGCTCCACAATCTGGATGCTTGTAAACAAAGTGCGTACAATTCTAGCACTTGGAAAACTGTTTGCAAATCAACCCATGAGTTTTTTTTTTTTTTTTTTTAGTATTTCTTCCTACTAGGAGGAGGCACTTAGATCAAAATGATCCTGTTTCCATTGGTTATTACTCCCCTGACTAGTTATGTACAAGGATTTTATTTTTTAGTAAGACCCTACTCACAGGTGGCAATAAAACCATGTTATAAATAATTCAGTAATACGCTAAGTTAAGTGTTCCTTACTGCGGTCTCTTGAGTTGACAAGAACAAGAAACAGAGATTCAGGCCATGGAGCAACTGTTGCCATAAATACTAGCGACACTGCAGAAGGGTTAAGGTTGGTTCGTGCTTCCTCATGAAGAGATGGAAACAGGTGAACAAGGGTAAATATAACTTTTCTTTGGTGAGAACTCTTAGAAGAACGATCAACAGCTGGAACCTATGCTCTATCTAGGCTTTAACAAAAGGGTGTCGCTCCAGTCCCAGGAAAGAGCAAAAGACGGGTTTTCCCAATACTAACACTTGCTTGATTCAGAAAGATTAAAGGGCAAGGAAAGTGTGAAATAGAATAAGGGTAGAAATGCTGTATTTTGTATACTAAACATAAACATGAACTTACTGCACCACAAGCCTAATCAAACAAATGATTTATGCTTTCAAAGTTGGCCACAGGGGGCTGTCATCTTGTAACTTTGTTATACATCTTTGCAAGACCAAGACTGTGCACATGCTCAGTGTGATCTGGGCTAAGCTTAGAGATTGTCATCAATGATCAAAACAGCACAAGTCAAATAATATCTGGCAGAAGCCAATACAGCAAGACTGATTAATAATCAGAATATACAGACTGCACTGGGTCCTGTGTTGTCATGTAATCTAATGTGGATTTTATAGTTTTTCTATTGTTTAATACAAACTTTCTCCAACTCTGCAGAACCAGTGGCTGCAGCAAAATAATCCTCCAAATAGAATCCCAGTTTATCTGTTTAAATCTGGCTCCATGATCTTTGTCCCTGCAGCTGGAGTTGGAAACAGTAAAGGGGATGTAAAGGCAAAAATAAAATCCAATACAAATCTTTACACAGTCACCGACTGCTCTACAGGGAAACAAACAAAGCTGCTTGAGTTCTGCATGGCTGGGAAGTAAGGCGGGGGCTCCCCCTGCTGTTCATACGTATGATTGTTTCCCTGCTAGAAGTTAGGGACCATCTGACAATTCCAATCCACAGCAGTAAATGAAGGGAGAATTTCACTGCATACAGTCAGGTTTCTTATAAAAACAGTACACAGTTTTTAATTAAAGTATATTGGAGATAGGTTTCTTTTTCATTAAAGAAAGTAAAAATGCCTTTTTGCCTTTACATGCCCTTTAAGAAACTGCTTGGTACAATATACAGGAAGAACTCTCAGAGCTGAGTAATTACAACTTGCGTAAACATAATTTGTACAACCTATCAAAAAGGGAGTTAGGCTGGTTTCATTAGGCCAAAAAGCTGAATTCTAGGACATGTTTTACCAATGACTATGTTATTGTGTTGTATGTTATTATTAGCTTTGTTCAATATATTATTAGTGAACCAATGTTTGCTACTGGATGGTCTACCCAGTAGCCTAGGAGATTCTAAGCCTTTGACTGTCTACTGTTAACCCAATTCACATTCTAAGACCCTGACTGGCTACTAGTTAGTCTAGACAAGTGATCCCCAACCAGTGGTTTATGAGCAACAAGTTGTTCTTCGACCCCTTGAATGTTGCTTCCAGTGAGCTTAAAGATGGTGCTTATTTTTAAAATAAGGGTTGAAGGAAAGCTTTAGCTGCTTAAAAATGTGTATACTGCCAAACAAAGCCTTCAGTAGGCTGCCAGTCCACATAGGGGCTACTAGTAGCCATATCTGGCACTGAAAGGTCATTTTTTGCCTGCTTATGTTGCTCTCAGCTTTTTTACATTTGAATGTGTCTCACAGGTAAGAAAAGGCCTCAGCTGATTACTGCAGGGGTGTAACTAAAAGGAAGCAGACCCTGCAGCTGGAAGGGGGGCCCAGGAGTTATAGGGGGGCCCACGGGAACCAAATAAAGAGCAAGTTCAGCATATATTGGTAAAACAGGACAACCTCTGGATATGTTGGGGGACATAAAATGAATTAGCTGTGGGGCCCAGTAACATCTTGTTATGCTACTGGACTACTGGTTGGTCTTACCCAAACCCAACAAAAAATGGTCCCTGTTTCCAAAATGTGACCTACAGCAGAGATGAAGTCCATCAGGAGCGCTGCAGGCTGAATGATGTGAGAAGATTACATGCGCCTTCCTTATCAGATTCTCGGTCTGGACCTTTTAAAGACCCAGACGACCATATAACGGTGAACTATTGCCAAACTGCAGGATATGAAATCTACAGGATCAGCAGGACGGTCCCTTTGTACAAGAGATGTGTAAGGAGCTAAAAGTGTAAACATCTGCTTTTAATCTCTTTTTGGTCAGCAAAATTACATTTCTAAAAATAAAACACATTACGCTCCAAAAAAAGGGTATTTAGTAGTATCTTTTATCTCGGTTTGCTTACGATGGGGAAATATTTATTTTGCGTTAGTCCAGCTGCTGGATTAGTGGCGGCAATGGGAAGAAACAGACTGCTCTGTCCTTAATAAGAGTGGGGTTGAGGCAAGCAGTTTGGCAACTCACATTTGTTGTACACAGATTTGGTGCAGAAAATAAGCCACACTATGTATACTCATACTTTACTTTCTCATGTCTTAAGACAACAATCAGGTGCAAACTACTCACTTTGTACTAGGGATGCACCGAATCCAGGATTCGGTTTGGGATTCGGCCAGGATTCGGCCTATATCAGCAGGATTCGGATTCGGCCGAATCCTTGTGCCTGGCCGAACTGAATCCGAATCCTAATTTGCATATGCAAATTAGGGCCAGGGAGCTAAATCACGTGACTTTTTGGCACAAAACAAGGAAGCAAAAAATATTTCCCCTTCCCACCCATAATTTGCATATGCAAATTAGGGTTCATGTTCGGTTCGATATTCGGCCAAATCTTTCAGGAAGGATTCGGGGTTCGGCCGAATCCAAAATAGTGGATTCGGTGCATCCCTACTTTGTACTCACAGTGAGTGCCACAGGATCCAGTTCTAGTGCTCCTCCCCCCTTACCAGCGCCGAGCCTGTGCGGCTCCTCCCTATGTTACGATGCTGAATGCGGAAGTGACGAACAGATGCGAAGTGCTGAAGCGCCGGAAAGACACCAAGTCACAAAGGAGCCGACACTGAAGTCCTGAAGTGACGGAAAGACTTGAAGTTACGAAGGAGCCGACATTGAAGTCCTGAAGCTGCGAAAAGACCCGAAGTCACGAAAGCAGCTTTAACTGAAGTCCTGAAGCCACGAGTTCAATTCTACTGACAACAATGTGGGGGGTTTTTTTGGTTTTTTTAATCCCCTGGCCACCAATCTTTTCTTTAAAACTCTATAGGTCCCTGCCACCA
>CM044440.1:128141443-128163264 GCA_024363595.1 Xenopus borealis | reverse complement strand
TTTAAATCTGGCTCCATGATCTTTGTCCCTGCAGCTGGAGTTGGACACATTAAAGGGGATGTAAAGGCAAAAATCCAATACAAATCTCTACACAGTCGCCGACTGCTCTACAGGGAAACAAACAAAGCTGCTGGAGTTCTGTACGGCTGGGAAGTAAGGCGGGGGATCCCCCTGCTGTTCATAATTATGATTGTTTCCCTGCAGAGCAGTTAGGGGGGGCCGTCTGACAATTCATATCCACAGAAGTAAATGAAGGGAGAATTTCACTGAATACAGTCAGGTCTCTTATAAAAACGGTACACATTTTTTAATTAAAAATACTTAAAGGGCATGTAAAGGCAAAAAAATAAATCCCCATTTTTTACAGGTTTCTTTTTCATTAAAGAAAGTAAAAATGGGTATTTTTTTTTTTTTGCGTTCTAAGCATTTTATGAGAAAAAAAGCTGTAGGCCTGAAACATTGCCTTACAGTATCTTGTATGATTTGGGCTGAATAAATCTACAGTGCACGGCTACAACTCTTTTCTTTTAAATATGTGGCAGGAGTGGGGCCTCCAATACAGCACCTGACACTACAAATGTGTTTCTTTTTAGAGGTGAGCACTCCAAAATGGTGTTTTTGAAAGCACAAAGTCAACATCTCATCCTACTTGTGATTAGGGTTGCCACCTTTTGAAAATGTTCTTACCGGCCAGCGGGGCCAAAAGGGGTGGTACGTGACGTCAAAGTGGGCGGGATGTGATGTCAAAGGAGGCGGAGCCACGCGAGTGATTGGCTGAAGGCGCGAGAAAGGTAAGTTTACATTGGATTTAAGGCAAGGCAAGGGCCATTTTTAAGGGGTATTACAAATTTACCGGCAGCTACATTGCCGGTAAATTTGTAATACCGGCCCCGGCCTTGGCTGGTGTTTTACCGGCTAGGCCGGTAAAATACAGGCCGGGTGGCAACCCTACTTGTGATTGCGGTTGACACTGTAGTTGGGTGGTACAGTATGTCCGACTAACCATCTCCTCAGGATTAGACTGGACCCAGATCTGCAGCCTGAGCTGCTTCGTACTGCCATAACCTCCCTTCTTTAGGCCAGTTGCAGAAAAATCACATTTGGCACATGAGCGGCATGCGAGGGGGGCCCTGAAACGGCAACCCTGGTGGTCCCCAGATCCCCCAGTCTGACCCTGCATCTCCTAAACTGGCTATGTTTGATCACTGACTATGTCTCTGGACCATTTCCAGCTAAGGTTCCCTAACAGCTCCTTGTTTGTTTTTAGAATCAGACAATAAAAATAAAGAATGGGCTATTTTGACAGTGCCGTGTCCCCAGCAGACCACACACATAATTAGGCCACTGTTATGTCCCAACTAGAACTTGAAACAAGAAGGGCCGGCAAATGGGTTTATAATACAAACTACCCCAGGCTCATGTCATAACAGATGTGCCTTAGCCTTATGTGTTATATGATCACGTTTACATTGTCACTCGGGGGCATGCACTATACATATGTACTCGGGCAAGACTATGTTTATAGGAATCTCTGCCTAATAATAACACAGAGAGCAAAGAGTTACCCTTCAATCAGCTGAAAGGTTTCCCTCTAGTCCATTTAACTGTTTCATTTCACTCAGAGCTAATGTTAAGGGCGACAGTTGTCTTTGTCTAATTTAGTAAAGTTTCTACCAATGATTATGTGCTGATTGTGCTTTAAAGTGGACCTGTCACCCAGACACAAAAATCTGTATAATAAAAGTCCTTTTCAAATTAAACATGAAATCCAAATTAAAATTTTTATTAAAGCATCCATAGCTGTTTAAAGATCATTTAAAAATCTCAGCTGTCAATCAAATATTGTCTGCCAATCCTCTATGCCTTAGGCATAGATAATTACTTTCACTTTCCATTCAGCACTTCCTAGATGCCACTGCTCCCCACACATTCCCCCAGTTCCCTTAACCATTTAATTGTGTAGCCAGGACATGGGGATAGACATCGGGTCCCCCATTCTGGTGCACAAACAGGATTCTGAGATGATACAAGGCTTGTCTTAATAACAATGTCCACAAAATGGCTCCTGCCTGCTTGCTATAATTATGAATTCCCAGACTGAAGAAAACAAGATTAAAATAATTTATATAGTGTAATTAATGTTCATTTTGCTTGGCTAATGTGATGAAGTAGGATTTTGAATATTTTTTTGGGGTGACAGGTCCACTTTAATGGCACACTACAGAACTCAAAGAGGAAAAGGACCCCCAAGGCGTTTGCATTATTTATAATTGCCTCTTGGATGTGTCACTGGCCAGCTTTGCCCCAATATTTCGTACATTGATGACCAGTATTAAATGAGCCCTAAGGTGCCTTATCTAAAAGAATTTCCAACAATATCAGTCTGGCAATCTGTAGCAGAGGGACTGCTGTAAAATTCCATAGACAGTAACTATTTAGCAGGTTGGTGGGGGTTGTTTGGGCCTCTTTGTACTTGAAATGCCAGGGCCTATTCTGAATCCCAGTCAGGTCCTGATATCAGTGTAGAAATGAATGATGTGACTGACCCAAGTGCATATATGAATGTGCATAGAAGAGATAACATGGGCTCTTTACAGACGCCCCAGTAATGTAGGGTTCCCCAAAACCCAGAACTAACACCAAAGTCCCAGCCTTTCACTTCGGAAAGAGCCCTCCACTACTCGGATGCCTCCAGGTCTTATAGTGAGAGGACCAAGGGGAGAGATCTGGGCAGGCAAGAGAACCGAACGTGTACTAGAAGGATGGGGAACAGGCAGTGCAGTTGAGGGACAAGCCGAGGTCAATGCCAATCTAGGATAGGGTTGCCACCTATTCCCAGACAAACTCCAGGGGGAAGGCAATGCTGTGACTTTGTGGGGATGGGGCCATGACATACGGTAAGTGGGCGGGACTGTTACCTGGTGAGTAGCAATTGGCCGATCGCCACGTCAATCTCAGGAAATTCTGTCACGTTTTCCTAATCTGGAAAACCAGGCAGGCAGTTTTGACCCACACTGCCCTTCAAAAAACCGGGCTGTCCAGGTCAAAACCAGACAGATGGTAACCCTAATCTAGGAGTGCAGTACAGAATCAGTAGAGAGAGGAGTAGTTGAGGTCACAGGCCAAGGTCAAAACCAGAAACAAAGTACCAAGTCAGAATCCAGAAGAAAAGTCAACACAGGCAAAGGTCGTTTTAGGCAGCGATTCAGGGGTTGCCAAGAACAGGCAGTGATCAAGGAACAGGACCCATTGGCCATAGTGATGTCAGATGCAGATCTGCTGAATAAAGCTGGAAAAGTGCAAACCTGGAAGACGCAAAGAAGACATGACAAGCATCAGATGGATGTGAAGGTGGACATCCCCACTTACAACCCCGATCCCAAGTACAGAAGTGGAGCCAAAATGTACCTTTAGTGCTCATTCTCCAAGCTCACGGGGTATATTAGCTTACAATCACCCAGTCCTACACTTACAGTCAGTATTAGTGACAAGCAAATTCTGCATTTCGCCGTCTGCAAAAACGCCCATTCCCTTTAATGCGTTTGAAAGAAAAACACCCACTGACTCTGGACAAAAAATGCAGGTACAAAAAAGCCTTTTTTACGGTTCAGACTTAGTTTGGCCCAAGAACTTGAAGAGCTTGAAACACCCAGGAATGCCAGTAAATGTACTTGACTTTTAATGAAGATGAAATGTATATCAACAGGCTCCTTAATCTGAACAGACTTGCCTTCTCACTCCAACACTCCAGTCATGGTATCTGTGTTGAAATAAGGCTCAGGGTGATGGAGGATTCAGCAGACACACCTCTGGCTGCACTTGGCACTTTTCCAAATCCATATTATTTGATAGTCACATCCAAGAACAGGACATTTGTGTTTTCAGAAGCGTTTGATCTGCTTCTTGGCATAATGAGAAGAATTTTACATGACAAATTGCTGTCACGCCTGACTTCTTTATATCTCAGCTTGTTTCAATCAATTTAAATATGCAGAATCGTGTCATTTTCCTTTGGACACCAGTAACCTCAACAAATGATAGCGTTCTAGAGTAATTAATATATAATGTACTTTTAATATCCACTAAACAAAATGCTGTGTAGCCATGGGGGCAGCCATTCAAGCACAGGATACACAGTAGATAACAGATAAGTACTACTATAGTTTATATAAACAAGCTGATGTGTAGCCATGGGGGCAGCCATTCAAGCACAGGATACACAGTATCCTACATAGCCTCTTGTTTATATAAACTATAGTAGTCTTTCTGAAGCAAACACACAGCTTGTACCAGTGCAGAGCAACACTACATTATATTTTAATTTATTTGATACATTTTCAGTTTTTTTTTGTTACTGTTCCCTGCACATTAGAGAGAGAAATGGATCTTGATGGTTCTGTGGACAGTGAAGCACATTGGTTAATGAAGGAACAGTGTGACAAGCCTCTGCAGCTCCTTACAAAACAAGAAGCAGGGGTATAACTGCAGAGGAAGCAGACCCTGTAGTTGCAGGGAGGCCCGGGAGGAATAGGGGCCCTATGATCCCATAATTCATATACAATTTCAATAAATATTAGTAAAACAAGACATTCTGGGGGCCTTTGGTTGTAGAGGCTGAACATTTAACCTGCTAAGAAGATGCACCTGCCAGTCATGCTGGAGCTCCGATCACAGACTCTGCAACCCTTTTATTTTTTTTCCTTAAGTAAACTATATACTTTTTTTTCAGGCAAAAAGAACATTTTTTGAGAATGACAGCATCCCTTTACAGACAAGTGTTTCCCTGAACTCATGCCGGGAATAAAGAAGAACTTTCCCTTTGCAGGTTGCTTGAGGCCTGGTGTGTGAGTGAAAGTGATACAGGTATCTCCTGCAGTCATGATATACGGAGCACTGGAAGAATGTCTGTAGATACCTAGGGCAGGGATTTTCAACCTTGTGCCTCCAGCTGTTAAGGAACTACAAGTCCCACAATGCATTTGCCTGACTGTGGCTGTCAGACTCCTTCATTGCATTGTGGGACTTGTAGTTCCTTAACAGCTAGAGGCACAAGGTTGAAAATCACTGACCTAGGGAACACGATACACCCACAGCTGTGTGTGATGCATGTAAAGGTCTGAGCTCATCATTTCACAGAAACCAAATATCTCTAATAGAGGAATAGAGAAGCTTGAAGGGAATCACAAGGCAATGTGAATGGACTCCTTTAGAGGCAATAGCTATCACATGTTGTCATTCACTCCTAGAGTTTGCAATTATTCCGGGAAAATTCTGGGAGATTTGTAGCCTGGCGAATAATCTATTACAATTTTAAAATCCTACCACTCGAAAATCGAAAGTACTGCCTCTTTAAAAAATTTGAATTCAACCCTTGGCCACCTTAAACCTGCCGGATTGCTGTTTTAGCCTATGGGAGACCTCCTACAACCTTTAAGGGCTGTTTTTGAAAATCAAATCATTGTTTGAAGCATTCAAATCGAAAGATTCAAACTAACGATTTGAACAATTTTTATCCAATCGAAAATGGACCTATTCGATCGAATAAAAATCTATTTCAAAAATCAAATTTTTTTAGTTTTTTAACTTCCAAATTCGACCCTTGATAAATCTTCCCCCACGTGTGTTTCACTTGCACTTGAGTCCAAATTTATCTCATTATTTTCTGAAAAACACTCCAACCAAATCCGCACTGGGTTTTCCCTTTTATTTATGAATACATTTTCCCAAAATTGTTCTGTGCGGGAAAAAATCCAAAGAACTTGGGGAAAACAAACAATTGTACAATTTTTTTTCAGATTTTTGGCCAACAACAAAATCTTCAGATCAAGATATCTTCTGGACTTCTGAGATGCCATATTTTCAGATTCTGACTTTTTCCATCCTACAGATATAATAAATCCCCCAAAAACTGGGATTTTATAGTAAAAAACACCAATTTTTCTGGGTTTTGGCATTTAGAGTTTAATAAATAAGCCCATATGTGTGTGTTTTCACTTGCAGTGTATGTGTGTAAGTGTGTGTGTGAGTGTGTGTGTAAAACATACAATACAGTTTGAGGGGGTTTGTGGGTGTAGTTTTTTTTTTACTATAATATCTGGATTTTTTGTGGTAAAAAACTAAAAATTTTCAAGTTTTATTGTCCACCCAGGATGTCAATGGGGGAGGTCCCTATCCTATTTGGAAGTTTCCATGGTCTATTTTGGACTTTTCTGGGAAAAATCTGAAAATAGAGGAATTTTGGAAGAAACTCTGAAAAAATGTATGATTAGTATTTTCTCACAATTTTATCGAGTGTGTCCCCGATTTGATTAAATTGTGCATTTTATTAATAAATAAGGTCCAATCGTGGATTCTAGTTTGCTCAGACTTTTTTTTATTTAAAAACTAAAATAAGGCCTAAAAGGTGACCTGTTGGGTAAAAACATTTCCCCCCAACCAAAGGTGTAGGCTAATCGAGCCCGCACTCAGGGGGTAACAATAGTTTTTTTTTAAAAGAATTACCTCCAGCCAGCGCTCGGACACCCACAGCGGGAGAAAGCTCCCAATTCAAGCGACACCTTTGTTTTCGGAAAATATTTTTGCTCAACAGGTGCCCTTTAACTGGTGTTTTTAGAACTAAAACAAAAGGAAACTTGCTTGGTCGGCACTTGTACTTTACAACAAGATATTTGC
The DNA here is from genome assembly GCA_024363595.1 of Xenopus borealis. Taxonomy (NCBI): domain Eukaryota; kingdom Metazoa; phylum Chordata; class Amphibia; order Anura; family Pipidae; genus Xenopus; species Xenopus borealis. The sequence goes on along the minus strand of CM044440.1, from coordinate 128,156,592 downwards.
TGGTTCCTGGACACGAGTCTTAACCAAATACTCTGCTGATAACGAGGAGCTGGTATGTTCTCCGGTCCTGGCATTCATCCATCATTTTCTACAAAGGCAAAATAGTATTTTTTTTTACTAGTGTATTAAATAACACGCAGCTTCATCTGATTACTATCTTGTTGCAAGGCTCAGTGACCCTCGTAACAAAAACATTACTTCAATGCCAAAATGAAGGTTGCACATGAAGGTGAACAGAAACAAACACGAAGAATAAATGTTCATTTTAACTTAAGTTAAACTTAAGTGTAAGCTCAATGGTTGTTTTAAAGAACTAAAGCCTAAGTAAAGAAGTGAGTATAAATGTTGTATATGATGTTTTGTGCTTGTGTACCAGCCCAAGGCAACCACAGCCCTTTAGCAGTAAAGATCTGTGTCTCCCCAGTAGATGCCCCAGTAGCTCCCCATCTTCTTTTCTACTGATTCACTGATTCACATGCTCTGTGCTGCTGTCACTTACTGAGCTTAGGGACCCACTCACAATATACAGTACGATCATTTATCACCCAAGATGCTGCCAACATTATTATTCAATTTCTCGTCATATCACGTCTAAACTACTGTAACTCTCTTTTAATTGGCCTTGCCCACCAGAGAATGTCACCTCTCCAGTCCATAATGAACACTGCCGCCAGTCTTATAAACCTCAGCAACCGCTCCTCCTCTGCCATGTTATATAAATACATGTAATTAATAATACAGTACACATAGAATAGAAATATAAGGCCGATTAGTAATTAATACAGAAAATTACTACATGGCATTTTACCCATGTTAATTTTAGGGTTGCATTCTTCTTTAAGATAAAGATGATTTTCCTGAATTGCACCCCACCCCCCCCCATCTGACCCCAGTGTCGGACTGGCCCACCAGAATACCAGGAAAACTCCCGGTGGGCCGAAGTGTCAGAGGGCCCTCATGCTGCTAAACTTTTTGGCCAATTTCATGGCCATTCCCTATTTCTATGAGAACAAAGAGGCTAAATAGATGTAATAATAGGTTATAGTATGTAAAGAAAACAAACTAGGAGAATAGAGGTTGATTGAGGAGATGAAGAATATTAGTACTGAGTGGGCCCCTGGTCTAAGGTTTTATGGTGGGCCCCTTGTCTAAGGTTTTTGGGTGGGCCCCTGGTGTCCCAGTCCGACATTGTCTGACCCTGCCTTTTATGCGTGCAGGCAACTACATACCTAGGAGTAAGCCACGTAATACATGTACAAAATACTGCCCTAGAACCTGAATAACCAGTTCCTCTGATGAAGCCTTAACTGCAAAGGAGGTACCCCGTCCTTTTGGTATGGTATACATTTTGGAAAAATATACTCACCAAACAAACATTTTCATGTGGGATACTGCCAATGTTCTGGCTACATGGTTACTACACATACAATAGTACATTGAGTTTGGCCCTAAATTATACAAAATATTTAGGCATGAAAACAAGTTGTTATGAGAGGGTCGTTTTGGTGCAAGGGAAAGTGAGGAAATGCATGATTCAACCCATTGTACTTTGTATAAAATAACCCCCCCTCCCACTGTTTTGTAGTTAGACCAGTATCACTTTGACACAAGCACAAGACCACCACAGGGTTCCTCAGGCAGCCACAAGAGCCACAATTAGCATTTGCGTGAAGATTAGCGTCAGCCGGCTTCCTCAATAGAAGACTGGGCACACCCTAAGCTATACACACAATGGGATACCAGGGTAAATCAACATATCTAATGATGCTCTGAAGAAACTTATGTTGACTAGAAACAGTTAGAAGTCAAAAGTAATCCTAAAACACAGATGTGTTGCTCATGAACAAAGTTTAAAGCCCAAGGGCTCTTTGGCGAAAGGTCATGTTTTGGCACCTGATATATACATATATGTTAAAGGATATGTAACCTGGTACTATGTTTTTCTATTTACACCCAGTAATAAGAAGGGATGAGAAGAGAACACACATTGCCCAGGTTGGGTAAAGAACTGTTTCCAGTTGGGTTTGAAACACCACTATCTCTCAAAAATCTCTAACATCATGAAAGCTATTCAAAGATCTGACGATAAAAAGTACAAACAGAAAAAAAAAAAACAAAACCACTGAAGGATCTCAAAAAGAAGGATACAAATATCACTAAAGCTTCTAAAAATACTAGGTTTTTGGACAATTACTAGTGAAAAACATATCTCTAAAAGTCATAGAAGTCAGATCCCTTTGACTTCTGTGGGACCTCAGCTACTTTTTCTTGCCACAGTTTTGTATTAGAGCTTTTCTTGGTTTTTAAACTTCGTAAATCAATAATTTTTAGTGTTTTAGAGAAATAAAACAATGTGAATTAATTGGGCCTTTAACATTTACAGAAAAAAACAATTGAGAATTTAAATACATTTTGAGCATGCATTCTAGACAAACGCTTACATTGTGAATATTTTTAATATTTTTGCCAAATAAAAAAAAATTCCTCAAGGTAGATGAGAAATGAGAAATGTTGCCAAACTTTCAGTGGAATTTCCCTGTGCAGGCTGAATTGTTCCATTGTAGTTGAAAGAGAAATGAGCCAAAAAAAATAATTTATGGTTTTAAACTGGATTTTTTTTTTTAAAAGCCCAAATACGTGTAATGGAAAAATCTTTCCAAAAATGTATTTTAAATAGTCCTCAATTTTTTTAAACATGGCCATACCAATAATGTTTAGTATATAGTAGTTTTTTGGTTAAACTGTCTGACCATCAGTTGGAGCGGGGCTCCCTTGGTCATTCTTCTGCACAATCATCTAATTGCTCTACCAAAATCTGCTAATGGTTAATAAAGGCCCCAACATAGAAGCATTTAGAGACACTCTTTGCCACCACCTTTGGGTCTATTTGTTTGGAAAAAGACGCAAACTATATGTCAAGTTTATTTTTTGCTAACACTTGTATGATTTATTGTTTTATCAGTTGCAGTACAGTTAATCAACAAATAAAAAGTATATCTCATCAATGCCAATGTGCTTTCACTTCTAACTCAAACACCTATTCCAATCACAATGGTTCCTTTGGAGTGGGCCAAGTCCTAGGTGACAAGTCCATTTGCATTTTAAAAGTGGTCTGTGGACATGTCAGCGACGCCAATTAACTCCTCCCAATATGAGTCTCCATTTAAAATTTGGAGCTTGAGTGCTTCAGACTAAATTCTAACACTCAAGTGAAGAGCAGGTTGTGGAAACTCTATCTCAGACAAGAAAGAAAACGTTGGTCATATATTTGTACAGTCGCTGCCCAGTTTCCAGAAGCCAAGTGCACAGCGTCAAGCTCTTCCCAGGTAAGAATGTATTATCATTACTAATTATTTTGAATGGTAGGCTTTATGGGTCATTTAAAGTGTGATAGAACAGCATTTTGTTTTGTGCATACTATTTTAAGTTTGTTTTAAAAGAACAATGTTTAAATATAATTTCTTCGGTTCTCTATTTGTAGAACATTGGAATGTCCATCTGACATTAAAATCTGGGGTCGCAGAGGCTAAAAGCAGAAACATAATATAGTGGATGGTTATTTAGTCTTCTGTGTTATGTTATTCTTCACCAATGTTTGTACAAGTTTTAATAAGACTAATATGCTTTTGTCCTCACCATGTATATGTTATAGATTTAGAGGCATGTAATATAACATTTTGTTATGCAATAGGCTAGGTTCCATTCACTTTACTTGTTCTGTTCCTATTGCTTTCCAAAAAAATGTGTTATTGAGTCAAGTGTAAATGAGAGTCTTCATATTTATAAGGGAATTAACTCACAGCTTCGCCTCAGACAAATTCCCAAAAGGTGCTCTGTTTCCATCTGTGTGCCAAATGCAAGGTCAAACCACTCTGCATATGGCACAAAGGTAGAGCAAAATGGGGCATGTTCTTAGAGTTGTGATGATATAGTGTGAATAGTTACACCTTTAAGTATTAGAATTCATATGTTACGTATCAGTGCAAGCTAGATTCTTAGAATTGTGATCCTAGAATAAAATAAGTATTTATATTTCCAGATCAAAGACAATCCTAAAGACAGACTCATTTGAAGTTTACAATGGATGGACCATCACAAATTGGAGAACATTACCATGTTATCAAGAAGCTGGGCCAAGGTACCTTTAGTCATGTCCTGATGGCTCGAGAACTAATATCAGGTAATATCAGGGTTGTGTCATTACTACTACACAGTTTCATTTCTACATTCAGCTACATCATATAGTGAATAACATAAATGTATAGCCCTGCTGCACAACAAATACCAAAATTAACTTTGTGACTGAAAGCCACTTCTCAGTCAATGGAATGAAAGACATAATTCCAAGGCAATTCTGGAAATGGTGTGCTGAAACCAGGATGATTTAAAATAATGCATTATTGGGTGTTTTGCCACCATGTGCAACATTGCCCTCCTTGCTTTTCACGTGTCCACCCAATAGTGTCTACTTCATACCAAACTGTTAAAGCTATGGCCAGACATGGCTGAAATCAGTCATGAGCAGTTCCAAACAAAGTTAGAGTTCACACCTGTCCACAATAAACCTTTTCAGGTGCCATGTGCTAAAAAGTCTATACTGTAATACTGTAGTACACCAGACCCGTTTTATAATTTATTTATTAGCTCAAAGTAGACATCAAAGTTTGGGGCCACACTGGGCACTTTATGAAGCCTTGATAAAGGGCCCAGCATGGCTTGAAACCTTGCCAGCATAGTTTGAGAATTATCATACTTCGTCATTTGCATCTGGAACGCTTGAGCAGGCTCTTTCACAAACACACTCGGCAGATTTCAGATGAAATTCACATGTGGATTTCAGATGGATGATTTCGGTCTAATCTGGCCTAGCCTAAAGTGAATATGAAGTGGCTGATGATGAGAAGATTTTGGACCAGGCCCAATCATGCCAAATAATATCACACTTTATAATTAGGATGCTATTTCAATACTTTGTGCTCACAGCTAATAAAATGGACACTATTGAGCGGAAGTGGGAATTTCTTTTCTAAACAGCAATGGGGTCTACACAGTAGGCTTTGACACTACCTGCCTTCAGGGAGGGATAAAATCAGGTGTACACAAGGACTTGAATAGACTATTGGTCTCAAAGTACCTTTATATTTTCATACATTAGAACTGGTTCTATCTTTTGATACAGGTCATTCCGTTGCCCTGAAGTTTGTGAGGAAAGACAGAACTCGTCAGGCAGCATTCATCCATGAGTTAAACATTTCAATCACCCTCTCAGAGTACCCAGGAATAATAAAGACCTATCCCACCTACATTGAGACAATGGATTACTTCATTTTTACACAAGAGCTGGCACCGGCTGGGACACTTCATTCCATCATTAAGGTAGAGGTAAGAAGGACACTGCAACTATGTATCCTCATGAATATAGTAGTGGCTATGGCATGATTTCATAATTAGGCCCAGATCTGTGAAAAGGCCACCTAGGCCTAGGGTGGCAGGATTTTAGGGGTGGCATGCTGCCCAGTCACACTCTCTAGTGCTCTAACTCAAGCCTCCAAAGTGGCAATTTCCACAGAGGTAAGCATTTTGGATCTCTTGTTCCAAATCTGCATACATATGGCAGACTGTGCACTGGGTTAGACCTTCAATCTTGATAGCACTCATTATCCCAGTTACAGATCAAAACAGGAATAAAAAAAAGATTAGGGTTTAGAACAAACTTTTGACCTAGTTTGAACCGCCTTTAGTTTCTAACTCAATTTACAGATCCCCCACTTAAAGAGCAAGCACCTAGGAGCAGCTAAACACTAGAGCAAGCTCCACTGGAGTCCCAGGGGTTCTATTTATACAGTCTGTTCAGGTGCAACTAATCAAACCCCACCCCCTTCAAACTGAAGGAAAACTAAGTTCAAAAGTAAAGCAGGTTGTGACAAACTTGCTATAAGCTCAATAGCACACCAAACTTTGCTATTTAGCACCAAATACAGGAAAATAATTGTATAAAAAATTAAACCTCAGTATTTAAATATACCACCTTACTATAAAATAACAGTTAATAAACTAAATAAATAATTAACAAATACTTAGCCTTTTCAGTTGGTTTGTTTGTTTATAGTTGACTTTTTGTAGTCATCCGCCTATTTGAAGCAGTCTAGAAACCTTAGGAAATAGCTCTAATAATAATCTAAATCTCCAATCTCAATGACAGGTTGGCATTCCAGAAGAGGTGGTGAAGCGTTGTGCAGTGCAAATCACGGCAGCGTTGGACTACATGCATGGCCGAGGACTGGTGCACAGAGACCTGAAGCCTGATAATGTGTTACTGATGGATAAAGAATGTTACCACATTAAGCTTTGTGACTTTGGTTTCACTCAGCACGTGGGCTCACTAATCCCTTCAATGTCGCACATAATTCCATATATGCCACCAGAACTTTGCAACCTCAAGCCTAAACAGCTTCTTGTCTTGGATCAGAGTATAGACATCTGGTCTCTTGGAATTCTTCTGTTTGTGGCACTGACTGGATATTTCCCATGGGAAGAAGCAGTTGGGCATAACCACAAGTACCAAATGTTTGTCCATTGGCAGAATAACAGAAATTATGTTCCAGCACCTATCTTGTGGAATGGGTTCACACAGGAGGCACTGGCTATGTTTCTCAAGCTGCTCTCCCAAAACCCCTCTTCTAGAAGCCCTCCTGATACTGTCCTGAAGTTTCTTCATTTACCCTGGACTGCTAAAGTCAACAGTGATGGTCTGGTTGTAGAGAGTGATCTAAACATCATCATCCTTGATCACAATGATGAGCTGCAAGTCATTGAGTACATAATACAAGAACAAGAACAAGTGATAGTGGTTGAAAACACAAATGATATAGAATTTATATATGTGGACAACACAGAAATGCATCCAAATACCAGCAACTCCATTATTATGCTTCTGACAGAGAACACTTCACTAAGTCTGGGATCTGAAATCGATACAACCTAAACCTTATCTATTCCACAATGTGGTTTGGCAAGTACAGGATGACTGCATGGAATCTGCCCAAGTGGGATCTGACTACACCCGGCATGTGAGTATGTCTGCAGTTTGTTATTGATAATGCATATACTGCCATCAGATTTCAGTTCATGGGATGGGCTGGATCTATTAATAATGAGTATTAAAGAGCAGAGGCATCTGAATGAAGTCAGCTACTTCCAAAAGAACTTTCAAAATCAAGCAGTAGATGTATGAGTGGGGAACAGACTTTGCATGTCTAACTGACTGCAAAAAGAAATGGTTTGGAACTGCTAGAACTGAAATTGTCCTATATGTAAGTATGAGCACCAGCTGTGATACCTGGCCTTTTTTTATTAATAAAGGCAACTGCAGTTAGCAGCAAAGACCATAATAAGCACTACATGCAATATGTTCTGTTTTATTGGATCTTTTACTCATTTTATTAATTGATTTGCTAATGTTTGATTTCCACAGTCATATTATGGGGTGCTCATGTAAAAAAAAAGTGAATATGATACCGGAAAATATATTATATTTTCTGCTTATTCGTTTTAAGGAGAACTAAACCCTAAAAAATAATATGGGTAAAACGTCCATATTTTATATAATGACCTTATTGCACCAGCCTAAACTTTCATATTCAAAATAACAACAATGATCCAGGACTTGAAACTTGTCAGAGGGGGTCACCATCTTGGAAAGTGTCTGTGACACTCACATGCTCAGTGGGCTCTGAGCAGCTGTTGAGAAGCTAAGCTTAGGGGTCGTCACTAATTATCCAGCAGCAGCAGCAGAAAATGAGCTTCCCTGGCTGTAATATAAGCTGATGCTACAGGTTTGCTGATGATTAAATTGTGATGTTTCTAATGATGTGTATTAATGACTAATCAGCCTTATATTGTGACTATATTTCTATGACACTATCAGGTGTATATTGTGAGTGGGTCCCTAAGCTCAGTAAGTGACAGCAGCACAGAGCATGTGAATCAGTGAATCAGTAGAAAAGAAGATGGGGAGCTACTGGGGCATCTACTGGGGAGACACAGATCTTTACTGCTAAAGGGCTGTGGTTGCTGCGGGCTGGTACACAAGCACAAAACACTATTTCTTTCTACGTCTTTAGTTAAGCTTTAGTTCTCCTTTAATGGAGCCTTGCATTTTTAATTAAAAAGAGCTTACACTTTAAAAAGTCTTGTGTCATGCCTATTTACTGAAATCTCTATAAAAAAATTAAACTTTTCTCATTGTGAATAAACTAGCTATAAAATATTCTCTGACTGTAAATATCTGTTCCTTTTCTCTTACAGTGCAAAAAGAAGGCTGAATTATCTCCAAAAGTGTCCTAAAAATATTTAAAATGTATTTATTTCAGGGATGTTTGCTCCCATCCATTCAGTTAAATGCTGTTTTTTTTTAACCTTGTGATACAAACCTTCCCTGGTACAAATCATGTGTATTATACGCAGCATAGAAAAGGCATGGAGTCCGACTCTTGAAGACAAATAACCCCACCCAAAGATCTGTATTGGTTTGCTTTTATTTAAAAAAATACTTTTTGCAGAGCTTTCAAACACAGTACATAAATATGAATTAAGAAAGGGTAATTGGAACACAATAGACTGGGTGGAGCTTTATTTACAGAATAACAGTAGAGACCAGAGGATATGCATGAAACACCTGGGGGTTTCTGGATAAGGGATCTGTTGGTAATTTGGATGGCCATACCTTATGTCTACTAAAAAAACATTTAAACATAAAAAAAAAAAAAACTTCCTTTTGAAATTCCAACAAAGATAGGATGTTTTTGCGTCCAATAAGGATTAATTATATCTGAGTTGGGATCAAGTACAAGCTACTGTTTTATTATTACACAGAAAAAGGAAATCATTTTGAAAATTAGAAGTATTTATTTAAAATGGAATCTATGGGAGACGGCCTTCCTGTAATTCAGAGCTTTATACTCCAGATTCTGCAGTAAAAACCAACTTGTGCAGGGAAACAGTAATACTATGTTTAAAATGATAAGAACCATTTTGATGTTTTGGGTTCACTGGCTTATTCCATAGAGGAGACAGTTCAGTGGATATTTCAAATCAAACTGAATTCTTACGATTCAAATTGAAAAAAATTAGAACATTTGAATTTCGAAGTACTGTCTCTTTGAAAAAATTTGAATCTGACGCGCCAAATTAGCTAAGTGTTTTTGCTAATTTTTGAAATTCAAAGGATTTTTGCCAAAATCGTTCAAATTGAATGATGCATTCAAACGATTTTTATTCAATCAAAATTGAAATGGAATGAAAAAGGTCCATTTTCCATCGAAAAAGCCCTAAAAAAATTAGCTGGTCGAATTTAGTATTAGTAAATCTGCCCCTTAGTTTTTAGAACTAGAAGTCAATTGTTTATAATATGTTATCTTTGAAGTGGGTAAATTATACTAAAAAGTCAAATGAATGGGTTTTGTAAATATAATAATCATATTTAATTTTCACCAAAATGAGCGTGGGTTCCATGGTCTTGTACAGGAGCCTGTTGAAATAATAGGGCAGATTCACTAAAGCTCGAAGCATCTAACGCTAGCGCTAATTCAACAGCGTGACGTCTTTTGGCAACTTCGCAAATTCACTAACACGGAATTTTCACTAGCGAATTAGATAGACTGGCGTAAGGGTGCGAAGTTGCGCACTTGCGAAGGATAGTAATTACGCAAATTCACTAAGATGAACATTTTCCTGAACGTTACCACTTACGCTAGACGTTACTTCGCCAGGTCAGACCTGGTGAAGTTCAATACAATAGATAGGAGGTTGAAAAAAAAAATGTCAAATTTTTTTCTAAGTCCCAAAAAAACGCTGGCGTATTTTAGCATAGGAGGGTGATAGTCTGAAAAACATAAATTTTTTGGGGGGGTTACCCTCCTTCCCCCCTACATTTCCTAACATATGGCAACACAACTATACAGGGGGCACATGTAGGGCAATAGGACAAGTTTATTTTATTTATTAAAGGTTTCCTGGGCTTGTGTAGTGGAATGTAGTGGCTGGAACATATACTTCTATTATACGCTAAAGCAGTGATTTTCAACCTTGTGCCTCCAGCTGTTAAAGAACTACAAGTCCCACAATGCAATGAAGGAGTCTGACAGCCACAGTCAGGCAAATGCATTGTGGGACTTGTAGTTTCTTAACAGCTGGAGGCACAAGGTTGAAAATCACTGCGCTAAAGTTCCCTCCGTATGCAAATTAGGCTTCACTAGCGTAACATCACTCTGCCTAGCGAAGTAACACTAGGGAAACTACGCTACCGTTCACCGACCTGAGTGTAATTCGCACTTTAGTGGATTTGCGTATCGCTGGCGAAAATTCGCCTGGCGAAGTGCGGCGAACACTAGCGAAGCCTACGCTGGCGAATTTTCGGATCTTAGTGAATCTGCCCCATGGTGTTTGATATAATCATTGGCATATATCTACTCATTATTTATTTAATTATCTATTAGGCAAAGATATTTGGACTCAATCGTTCACATAAGTACCGTACAAAGAAAGTAAAATACATCAACTTTTCCACTAGTAAAAACATTGGACTAGTTTAAATAGTGGTGCCATAGAGGACACAGGAACAATCCATACAAATACACACAAGACAATGCCAATACATAGATGCCTCCCCAACTTTTTATCCATAGGAAGATGAAAAAGAATTAAGATGAGTCTGGAGGACAAGAAACTTTCACAAGTAACAATTCTGAATATTGAACAAGAAGAGCTGCCATTGTTTCCCCAGGTTTTACTTGACAATATAATTGGTCAAGTAACTGATACATTGACTGGTAATCTGGGGGTTCTGGCCGCTGTAAGATGCTATAGAAAGTATATTATTATAGTGGGCCGATGGAGACCTATTTGGGCCCAAAAAAGTACACAAGCACAAAACATCATGTACAACATTTCTAACTATTTCTTTAGTTTAACTTCCCTTGTCCTTTAATATGCTAAATAGAAATTACAGACACTTTTTCACTAAAGCTATTCCTATACTATATGTCACATCTTTACCCATGATGTATAAAGAACTGTATATCATTCCCACTCGTATAGAAGACGCCTTTATGGCGGAGCTCACCCAAGCAGCGTTTCCTTGTTGGCTGCAGCTATCGCAAGACTTCCGGGTTCTCCTCCCGCACACTCCAAACCATCCAACAGATGAACGCCGACGGTAATATCAATTTGGTTCTATTAAATAATACAGTGCAAACACACATTTACAGTGGGTGTGCTACAACCTACGCGTTTCGTGCCTGTATGATCGGCACTTCCTCAGGGTCAAGTGTCTCTCACGTGTCAGGGTGGTTATATAGGGTCAATATTGTTGTGTTTGGTAGCCAAGGATGAGGAGAGTATAACAGTGCTTTATTAGCAGGTATGCACAGTGCCACCTGCAGGCCATTTGTATAAACAACACATATTCCCCCTATAGTAGAAAAGCATTTGGACAAATATATAAACATTAACAATTAAACCGTATGTATCTTAAAGGAATATATACATTCTTTACATGACATAGTCCTTGGTCCATGCAGGTAGTTTTCTGATTCTCTCAGTATACCTTATAGGTTCATTTTCTTCAGGCCTATTGCAGTTGGCATCAGGAGTAGGAAAATGTCCTTCATCAAATGGAACATCTCCAAAGTCATACCTAACAGGAGCAAGACGACTTGCATTCCATATGCGTCCATCAGACAGTTCATATGTGTATGGTCCTCGCTGGCGTCTCACTTCAAGTGGTGTAGTAAATTTAGATTGTCCTTGTTTCAGTATTCCTGGTTTCTTAATTCTGACTAAAGATCCAGGCTGAAAGTGCACTTCTCTTGCACCACATTTTCTGTCAGTATAAGCCTTGCATTTGGCTTGGTGATGTTTCACAATGTCAGCAGTAGATGATTTTTTAGGAATAGTCTTTGGTGGAAGTTTGACGCCTGCAACATGTAACTTAGTGCGCATCTGTCTGCCATGTAATAATTCAGCTGGAGATGATTGGGTTGTTGCATGGCATGTTGCTCTGTAGTTATGTACTGGCCATTTGTGTAAACACCACAAATATGCAAACTGATCAACATCTAAAGGTGCATTTAAAGGTAAAAGTATTTTTTTACAGAAAAGGCATTAACCCAATATGTTGTGAGATGCAGGCTATATTTCCAAAATGTCCAAAGTAATAAATATTTGAATCCACAAACCACCTGCAATGTTGGTTGCTCAGACAGTGATGTGGTTTTGCCACTTGCAGAAGAATGCATCGTAAAGGAAAAAAGGTTCACCGGAGGGCAGTCTATTCAAGTGCTTTATTAAAGTTGCACGTTTCAGACCTCTAGGGTCCTTCCTCTGGTGCAGTGTAAAACTGCTAAAGACTGCTCTCCACCTTTTTTGAACCTTTTTTTTCCTATATTTCCAAAACAAAAGCTTTATTTGCAGTGTGATGCAGTTGTTACTGATGCCAGATATCCAGGCATGCTCCCACACTAAGGGGCAGATTTACTAAAATATTCGCCAAAATCAAATGGAATATTCGCCAGATTTGAGTGAATATTCGAATATTCTCCAGAATTGTACGATCGAATAGTCGCAGGAATAGTCGCAGGAAAAAACGCTCGAATATTCGCCAAAATCGTATGAATCGAATGTTCGAAGTGTTCGATCGTACGATTGAAATTCGGCAAAAGACCTATGGGGGCTTCCCATAAGCTTCTATTGCAATTCGGTAGGTTCAATCTGGTGAAGTAGGCAGTCGAATATAAATTTAAAGGGCAGCTACTTCGACTGGCGAATAGTCGAGCGCTCGAATATATATTTATTCGATCTATTCGATGCGTCCGAATATTCTATATTCGATGGTCGAAAATACTTTATTTGCATATTCGAATAGTCGCATAATCGAATTGAGACTATTCGCGGGCTATTCGCGACTATTCGCGCGAATATTCGAATCCTTCACACGAATTTAGTAAATCTGCCCCTAACATTCCCACAGAAATACAACATTGGTTTGTTTCCCGCCCCCCTTAACTCACTAAAAATGAATAAAACAATGACAAATGTAAGGAAAAAAAACTACAAGTACAAAACAAAGAAAAAGCACAATTAGCATTTGCACGGGAAAGAGATAATTCAGGAACGAAGCAAAGTTGACAGGGAAAATATATATGCTAGGGGACAAAATTTAATTTGACCTAGTGTGTCAGCCTTTAGACCTTATACATAGTGATGGGCGAATCTCCCGAGATTCGCTTCGCCGAATTTTTCGCGAATTTCTAGAGGAATTCGCGAAACGGCGAAAAATTCGCGAAACGAGTCGCGGGACGATTTTGTCGCGCGTCGCGTCAATTTTGTCGCGCGTCGCGTCAACTTTGACGCGTCGCGTCGTTTTCGGCGCGCGTCGCGTCGTTTTCGGCGCGCGTCGTGTCGTTTTCGTCGCGTCAAAAATGACGCGCGACTGACGCGCGACTCGTTTTCAGCGAATTTTCGCCAAGCGAAATTTCGCTGGTGATTCGCGAATTTATTCGCCAGCGGCGAATCGCGGGAATTCGCTGCGAATTCGACCTAGGCGAATAAATTCGCCCATCACTACTTATACAGTATAGTACCTGTGGGAGTGGGATGAAATCTGCAGGAAATATTAATAGTGAGGATCTTAGGTAAAGATTACAGTTAACAGATTCTTCTTGCTCAGTCCTCACTTCTGGATTTCCTTCTGTTTGTAGCTGTAGTATCTCCCCAGCCCCGCCTAGCCAAGGCTTGATTGGATAATTTTACTGTCTGGCAAGAGAGCTACACTCTGATTGGAATAGCCACAAGAAAAATATCCAATCAGAGTGCAGCTGATGACATGAGAACCGGAGCTTGTAGGGCAGTGGTTCTCAACTTGGGGGTCGACCCTTTCACAGGGGTCGCTTAACGGGTTCCAGGAGCAGGTTCATCTCTCTCCCCACTAGCCCTGGCCCAAGGTTGTAGCTCTCCGGGTGTTGGTGCTGGGAGTTGTAGTTCAGTAACCCGTGTTGCACTACAACTTTCTATATCCCCTTAGTAGCGACTGCCATTAAGCTCTCCCTACCGCACTAGGCACAGGAACAAACTTTTATGCAGCCACGCTGTCTCCTGTAATCTCCTAACAATCCGCTCTGGGCTGGCAACGAAAATATTTTAATATTTTATAGTTGAGGGTCACCACCACATGAGGAACTGTATTAAAGAGTCACAGCATTAGGAAGATTAAGAACCACTGTTGTAGGGAGTCAAGAAGATTTCCACAATGTTAAAGGAACCAGTGCAGTTCAAGTCAGAAAGGACAAAGTTTTTGGTGCCAAACAGGTTTGGGGAGGCTTAGCCTTCCCTAGCCTTAATGAATATCCCCCTATGATTCATCAGTGTTTAGTCCCTCTTTCCCTGCCAGGATTTCAACTGATGGAGAAAATGGAGAAACAGGTAACTGTGATGAGTACATTAGGGGTTTTTGTGTTATTTGGGCCTCTCTATAAGAATTTGGTTTGGAACCTGGAGTTCCCCTTTAAGTATGTAGTAGTTTTTTATTAGTACAGTAGGGAAATGGAATATTTTTTTTGAATGATTTATTTAAAATGGAGGGTATTGGAGATGGTCTTCCAATGCACAACTTTTTGGGTGAAGGGTTTCTGGATAATGGATCCCATACCTGTACTTATTTATGCCAAACACATGTGCAAGAGCAAACATTGATGCAAATGTAAACATTAAATTGAACCCAAAAGCATTTTTATTTTTGGCTTCTGATAAAGATTCATTAAATGTTAGTTTAACATTCACTAAGCGTGGTCATCTAGCTATACTTCAATGCACTGTACACTAGTGATGGGCGATTCTATCCCGTTCTGCTTCACGGAAAAATTTTCACGAATTTAATCGCCGGTGGCGAATCACGGGAATCACTACTGTACACCGCTGTGGCCCCTTTACAGCGCTGTACAAATAAAGTTATACATACATACACGGGGTCTGTAACCCCCATTTGAAAGCTGGAAATAGTCAGAAGGAGAAGGCAGAGTAAAAATGAAGGCCGATTGAAAAGTTGCTTAAAGGGCAAGGAAAGGCAAAGAAATAAAATCCCATTTTTACTTTCT
>CM044440.1:128116409-128130019 GCA_024363595.1 Xenopus borealis | reverse complement strand
CCAGGTCCTGAAGCAGCAAAACAACCCCAGACCATCACACTACCACCACCATATTTTACACCACTGTATATCTTGTTTCCAAATCTGGTATTTGTCTTCATTCAGCTAGAGCTGAGTTTCTTGCTCAGTATTACTTTGAAGCCTCTAAATACGGGTTCAAGGTTTTGATTTTCTGCACCACACGGGTGGCCCTGTTCTTGGGACAATAGAAGCAACATGTTTCTTTGCCTATATTTTTTGAATCGAGATTATATACTGCTGGATAGGGGATACAGGAATTGCCCTTTTCTTTACTATAGACCAGCATTTTCTTGACATGTTGTTGCTTCATCACACTTTTTATGTATATAATAAGCTGAAATGGTGACATATTTTAGCACATAACCATTTGCATTGCTGCCATGGTGCCCTGGTATGTAATCTGGGCTTTCATGCTAATTTGTCACCTTGCTAGGCTACATATTGCTATGCTACATATTTGCCCTTCCCAGCTGTGAGGGTGGCAGATAGTCCCACTAATATTCAATAGGCAGCTGAGATGGGCTCATTATCGATAGCCCCAGGTCTCATGATGCTAGAAAGCTTAATTGATGTGGCAGAACCAAGAGTTTGTGGCAGCAACATTAATATTTCATAATCCATGTTGACAAACTCCTGGACATTTCATTGTTACACCAGAAAACCTTAGACCAGTGATCCCCAACCAGTAGCTCATGAGTAACATGTTGCTCTCCAACCCCTTGGATGTTGCTCCCAGTTGCCCCAAAGCAGGTGCTTATTTTTGAATTCCAGGCTTGGAGGCAAGTTTTAATTGTACAAAAACCAGGTGTACTGCTAAACAGAGCCTGAATGTAGGTTGACAATCCATATAGGAGCTACCAAATGGCCAATCACAGCACTTATTTGGCACCCCAACTCATTTTACTTCTGAATGTTGCTCACGGGTCCAAAAGGTTGGGGATCCCTGCCTTAGACCATGGGCCCACCAGAAAACCTTAGACCGTGGACACACTTTCCAAATTATTACTCATCCTCTCCTCACTCAACCTCTTTTACATCTACTTACTATATTCTTCCATTATTAAGCCTATTTTTTGCCATAAAGAAATAGGGAATGACCATGAAATAGGCCAAATGGTTAGGTGGAATAGGGCACACTGACACCTGGGCCCACTGTTTTCATGATTCCCGGTGGGCCAATCCGACACTGTTCAAAGTCATGTACAGTGTGGGCCCAGGGTTATGCCATTAACATGTTAACATGATCCACACCTGACCTAATCCAACACACCTTGGTATTTATAGGTCCAGACCGTTTGATGTCATAGAAGGGGGTGGGGCATGCAGGTGCTTATAAGAAGCATTGTAAGATCAAGGCCCACCAAGTACCACTCAACCAAAGACCTGGAGGCACTCCGGTTGTTAACTGTATCTCTGGCATGTGGAAGTGCTACATTTCAAATAGAAGAAGGGCTCATGTGAAAAGTGCTGCCTGGTCTATGGTTTCATGGAATGGGATTACAGCTGAGACTCTGGAGGCTGAGCACCTAATAAGTCTTTGGCTCACACAGACAGGAGCAGTGTAAGGGAATAACAACATGACCTGCCAAGATTCTGTGAAATTTGTCCTGAACCCCACCAACACATGGGTTTCGGGCCGTCCCGCACAACATTAGTACATCGCTGCAGTGGTACAAAACCATAATATGCATATTTTATCACTGCATTTGTGTGACCTCATAAAACTAACATGCACAGATCCCTGCTAGCTCACTAATCATTCATTTAACATTCTAAAGAAAGCGCAAGTCCCAATTAACATGAATAAAACAGACTGATTTAAGGATCTGTGAAGAATAAGCCTAATGGTGGCCATAGACGCACAGATAATATCGTACGAAACGAATTTTCGTACGATATTCGGTGCGTGTATGGTGGGAAATGAGCCGACCGACGGATTGGACTGGACGGAAAATTTTGATCGGATGCCTTTGAAAGCTCCCTGAACATCGGCCATTGTTAGTGCTGAATCGTCAGATACAAGTAGAATTCTATTGTTTCTACCTGTATATCTGACGATTCAGCTCTACACGTGTGTGTTGAAACGAACGATCTTTCTTGGAAACATCTTTTCCGAGAAAGATCGTAATTGTTACGTCTATGGCCAGCTTAAGCCCTAGGGCATTAAAGTGAACCGGTTTCCCATGTAACTTTTTTGAACAACTGACAACTGCCGCCTGCAGGTTCAAAAGTCTGCAGGGTACAAATCCTCTTGTTATTGATGGTAGTCAGAGGCTTCTCGTTCATGACTCTTCACATGAGCCCTTCTGGTATTTGAAATGTAGCACTTCTACATGCTGGAGACAGGACTGGACTGAGAATCAAAATAGACCCTGGCATTTCAGGTACACAGAGGCCCAAACAGCCCCCACCAGACCACTAAATACTGAATTTCTATGGCACCTTATAGCAGCCCATCTGGCATTTGCCCTAACCCACAAATGGCCAGTCCGGGCCTGGCTGGAGATATAGTTAACAAAACAATGACTTCATATGGCCTGACAGTTTCACTCCCTTTGTAAACGAGGGAGAAATGAAAAGTTGTCGTGATGCCGACCCACTGCTTCATCAGGACTTTCTGAAGGGTTTTACAGCAGTTTGCTGCTCAGTGTTTGAAGTGACTGTAAGTATCCAGCGAGGACAGTGCTTCCAGCAGAAGTTCCTATTCAGGATGTTTAAACGGGATTACCTCTACTAGCAGGTGGTCTTCTCTGTCTGAGTCTATGGGAATGCTACACCCTTAAGCAGATTAAAGGAGACGCTAATGTGAAACTTGCTCCTGTGTCGAGAATTATTCCAATTAATAGAAGTGCCCGTACTTGCCCGGCTCTGCAGGTTCTTGTTTTTTCAACTGGTTGGATGAATGTGTTTGTTCTGCACCGTGACACTCCCTTTATTCCATCATAGTCACCAGTATTTCTGTACAAGTGGTTAAACTATGTTCAGCTATGAAGCATCAATAAAGTCTACTCCATGAAGAGAGTGAAGCCTTGAGAAGTTTAATGATGGGTCCTGTAGGGATTATTTTCAACATCTCTCTTTGTTATTACTCACATTCCTGCTTTTTTCTTTCTCATAAACCATTTTATTTCCTACTATGAAACTTCTCCAGAACAACATCTGGCCTCATCCACATGTCTCTGTTCCTCCAGCCAGGACCCTTTTTTGGGTCAGGTACAACAGAATATATGTATGGTCTGGAAACTCATCCAGAAAGCTCCTAATAATGGGAAGGACATCTCCCATAGACTCTATTTTAATTAAATAAAACACATTTTAAAAAATGATTTCCTTTTACTCTGTAATAATAAAACAGTAGCTTGTATTAAAGGGATACTGTCATGGGAAACACATCAGTTAATAGTACTGCTCCAGCAGAATTCTGCACTGAAATCCATTTCTCAAAAGAGCAAACATATTTTTTTATATTCAGTTTTGAAATCTGACATATTGTCAATTTCGCAGCTGCCCCTGGTCATGTGACTTGTGCCAGCACTTTAGGAGGGAACTGCTTTCTGCCAGGCTGTTGGTTTTCTGAATGTGTCTCAGTGGGACCTGGATTTTACTATTGAGTGCTGTTCTTAGATCTACCAGGCAGCTGTTATCTTGTGTTAGGGAGCTGTTATCTGGTTACCTTCCCATTGTTCTGTTGTTAGGCTGCTGGGGGGAAAAGGGAGGGGGTGATATCACTCCAACTTGCAGTTAGGGTTGCCACCCAGCCGGTATTTTACCGGCCTAGCCGGTAAAACACCAGCCAAGGCCAGGGGCCGGTATTACAAATTTACCGG
Organism: Xenopus borealis; assembly: GCA_024363595.1. Classification (NCBI taxonomy): domain Eukaryota; kingdom Metazoa; phylum Chordata; class Amphibia; order Anura; family Pipidae; genus Xenopus; species Xenopus borealis. Next base: position 128,126,171 of record CM044440.1, on the reverse strand, counting down.
CAATGTAGCTGCCGGTAAATTTGTAATACCCCTTAAAAAAGGCCCTTGCCTTGCCTTAAATCCCCTGAAAACTTACTTTTCTCGCGTCTTCTGCCTTTTGCGTCACACCCCGCCCCTTTTTGCATCACATCCCGCCCCTTTTTGTGTGTGTGTGTGTATTGTTTAATACACCCTTTCTCCAACTCTGCAGAACCAGTGGCTGCAGCAAAATAATCCTCCAAATAGAATCCCAGTTTATCTGTTTAAATCTGGCTCCATGATCTTTGTCCCTGCAGCTGGAGTTGGAAACAGTAAAGGGGATGTAAAGGCAAAAATAAAATCCAATACAAATCTTTACACAGTCACCGACTGCTCTACAGGGAAACAAACAAAGCTGCTGGAGTTCTGCATGGCTGGGAAATAAGGCAGGGGCACCCCCTGCTGTTCATAAGTATGATTGTTTCCCTGCCTAGCATTTAGGGACCATCTGACAATTCCTATCCACATCATTAAATGAAGGGAGAATTTCACTACATACAGTCAGGTTTCTTAGAAAAACAGTACACATTTTTAATCAAAGTATATTGGAGACAGATTTCTTTTTCATTAAAGAAAGTAAAAATGGAATTACATTTTTTTGCCTTTCCTTTTCCTTTAAATCTACTAGAAAATCATGTAAACATTCAATAAATCCAATAGGTTGGTTTGCTCCAAATAAGGGTTAATTCTATCTTAGTTTGGATCAAGTACAAACTACTGTTTTATTATTACACAGAAAAAGGAAATAATCTTTCAAAATGTGGATTATTTGGATAAACTTGAGTCTATGGGAGATGGCCTTCCTGTTCTTTGGAGCTTTGCCTCCAATAAGGATTAATTATATCTTAGTTGGGATCAAGTACAAGCTACTGTTTTATTATTACACAGAAAAAAAAGAAATAATTTTTTTAAATGTGCATTTTTAAAATGGAATCTATGGGAGTTGGCTTTCCTGTAATTAAAATCTTTCTGGATAACAGGTTTCTGGATCCCATGCCTCTACCAATACAGTATGGGACCTGTTATACAGAATACTCTGGACCTGGGGTTTCTGAATAATGGATCTTCCACAATTTGGATCTTCATAAGTCTACTAGAAAATCATATAAACATTAAATAAACCCAATAGGCTGGTTTTGCTTCCAATAAGGATTAATTATATAATTAGTTTGGATAAAGTACAACTTACTGTTTTATTCATTAAAGAATAAAATATAAAATAGTTTTAAAAAACATTTGGAATATTTAAATAATATGAAGTTATTGGGAGATGGCCTTCCCGTAATTCAGAGCATTTGGGATATGGTTTTTCCAGATAATGGATCTCATACAACTAAGTAGGTCTACTTTTTTTCAGTGTAGAGAAATATTGCCACCTACTGTCTAAATCATATATTGTTGTAGTCATTCTGGTATGTACTGTTGGATCTTGCATTCAAGCTTACTGACAGGTGGTGGAGGGGGAGAGTAATAAAAGTCAGTGACTGGAAACAATACTCCCAATGTGAAAATGTACGCCTTCATCCAAACAAATTTCTCCTTGCATGAATGTTATAAAGTTAGGGACCGTCTGACAATTCCTATCCACAGCACTACAGTCAGGTTTCTTATAAAAACGGTACACATTTTTTATTTAGAGTATATTGGAGATAAAAAAAATTTTCATTAAAGAAAGTAAAAATTTAATTTAATTTATTTGCCTTTCCTTGTACTTTAAGTAACTCAGGCAGCTATGTCTCTCTTCCTGGGTCCAGATTAGTTCATGGGATTTGGCCACCAAGTGGCACTGTTTAAAAGTATAAAAGGATATAGCACCATGTGCTCAGGGTCTTACTCCTGGGACTGTGCCTCCCAGAGAGGTGTTACAGGGCCAGGGTCTGTTTCCTTGAAAGTTAAGTTTACCCAGTGTATCATAAGCAAAAAATAGAAACAGTACTTTTAATGCCCTCCTCTAGGTCATTAATAAACAAGTTGAAAAGCAAGGGACCCAGTACAGAGCCCTGCGGTACCCCACTAACAACACTGGTCCAATTAGATAATGTTCCATTTACCACCACTCTTTGTAGTCTATCTTTTAGCCAGTTCTCTATCCAGGTACAAATACTATGTTCAAAGTCCAATAGATCACATCCACTGCCACTGCAGAGTAGAAGAGTCCTGCTCACCTCCTCATAAAAGGAAAATAAGTTGAAACTTGCATGTTCGGTTACCATTTCTTAATAAAGACTTTGCGATTTTAAAGTTTTTTTTTTTTTATGTATACCAATATTTGATGTTACTGGACTTTTAAATGCATCAAACACCTATATGGTTAAACCTTTGACTGCCACCCTCCCATGTACAGCTATGAGTCTATTTGGCACTTTGCTGTCAGAAATAGAGGATCTTCTAGCTTTGAGGGTTATTATATTATTTGACCCAACATTTCAATTGGCCTTCACTTCATTTTTATAGTTTTTGAATTATTTGCCATCTCCTCCTGACTCTTTCCAGCCTTTAAACTGGGGGTAACTGACCCCCTCTAAAAACAAATGCTCTGTGAAGTTACAAATGTATTATTATTGCTACTTTTTATTACTCATCTGTCTATTCAGGCCTTGTCTATGAATTCCAGTCTCTTATTCAAATCAGATCAGATCATGGTGGCTAGGGGAATTTGGGCCAAAGCAACTAGATTGGCAAAACTGCAAGCTGAACAAAAAGCTAAATAACTAAAAAAACAGTGATAGTCTGAGACAATATGCAGATTGTTTTAATTTTTTATTAGTTCTGTCTACAGCTTACTAAAAGCTCATTTTAATGTGAACAACATCTTTAAATTCATGTTTTTTCTTTTCAACCTCAACATAAAGGTTTGGCTTGGCCACGTTTTTCTTTTCTTAATAATAGAATACTAGATTTGTTATGCAGCATTTTAAAATACTTTATTAAGGTCATTGGGGTAAATTTATCAAATTCCGCCGCTCTCCATTCATTTATATGGGATTTTGCAAGGCATAGTTATCAATGGGTGAAGTGAAAGTTCCCCCTTTGATAAATACGCCTTTAAAATCCCATAGAAATGAATGGAGAGTTGTGGAATTTCACTCAAGTGGCGGAACTTCACTCTTAAAGGGATCCTGTCATGGGAAAAAAAAATTAGTTTTTTTTATATTTCATTTTGAAATCTGACATGGGGCTAGACATATTGTCAATTTCCCAGCTGCTCCAAGTCATGTGACTTGTGCTCTAATAAACTTCAATCACTCTTTACTGTTGTACTGCAAGTTGGAGTGATATCACCCCCCTCCCCCCCCCCCCCCCCCCCCAGCAGCCTAACAACAGAACAATGGGAAGGTAACCAGATAACCGCTCCCTAACACAAGATAACAGCTGCCTGGTAGATCTAAGAACAACACTCAATAGTAAAACCCATGTCCCACTGTGTACTATTCAGTTACAGTGCAGACGTCTACTGGAGCAGCACTATTAACTGATGCTCTTTAAAAAAAAACATGTTTTCCCATGACAGTTTCCCTTTAACTTAAAATATACCCCATTGTTTTTCCATTGTGTGATTTACTTGCACATGACTTTTAAATATTTAAAGAAGATTCCCCCCCTTGTAAGGAAGGTCGTACCCATTCTTTAAAGTACAACGGGATGCAAATTAATTCCTTCCTCTCTGATTAACCCTCTCCGGGTTTTTGCTCCTTATCTACATTTTGCTCCTTATATTTCTATAGGAACTTTCCTAGGAGAAATAAAAATAGTAATGGACACAATTAATGAAAAAACTGTACGTTTATTGAAATTAACTACATTTATTTATATATTACATTAGCCAAGCTTTGGGCTAGGGTGCTTTAGGCCTGTCCATTGCTTGATTTACTTCTTCCCATATTTTCCGTTCGATCTTTGTTGTATCATATTCTTTCAGCATATCAAACTCTTCCCATGGCTTAGCAAGCTTTCTCGCTGCCTCAATGTGACGCTCGGTAAGATAAAGTTCAAATCGGATTCCTTGAATGTTGTGCTGGGGTCTCTCCCAACGCTTCGACCAAGGCCTTGGCTTCATCCTGACTTTCAGCTAGCAATGGGATTAAAATAAAAACACAAAACATTGAGACTTTATAGCAAATAATTTGAGTTACAATCAGTTACTTCTGCTTTTCTTCCAAGCAAATGCATCAAACCTGCTGATGAAACATCTTAAAGGAGAACTAAACCCTAAAAATGACTATCACTAAAAATGCCATATTTTATATAGTGAACTTATTGCTCGAGGCTAAAGTTTCAGCTTGTCAATAGCAGCAATGATCCAGGACTTGAAACTTGTCACAGGGGGTCACCATCTTGGAAAGTGTCTGTGACACTCACATGCTCAGTGGGCTCTGAGCAGCTGTTGAGAAGCTAAGCTTAGGGGTCGTCACTAATTATCCAGCAGCAGCAGAAAATGAGCTTCCCTGGCTGTAATATAAGCTGATGCCACAGGTTTGCTGATGATTAAATTGAGATGTTTCTAATGATGTGTATTAATGACTAATCAGCCTTATATTGTGACTATATTTCTATGACACTATCAGGTGTATATTGTGAGTGGGTCCCTAAGCTCAGTAAGTGACAGCAGCACAGAGCATGTGAATCAGTGAATCAGTGAATCAGAAAAGAAGATGGGGAGCTACTGGGGCATCTACTGGGGAGACACAGATCTTTACTGCTAAAGGGCTGTGGTTGCCTTGGGCTGGTACACAAGTACAAAACATCATGTACAACATTTATACCTACTTCTTTACTTAGGCTTTAGTTCTCCTTTAACACAATTCCATAATAGTAATCTTTATATATATATATATATATATATATATATATATATATATATATTCATATTCAAATCTTGATAAAATAATCACACATATACCTGCATAATAATACAATGTACGGATAACATTTTAGTGACAGCACTTGGTATTAAGGAATTGAGTGTATGTGGCTGCTTTTGCTGTAGGATAGGTTTTAACAAACTGTTGTACATACATAATCTACCCAATCTTCCATGAGGGTTATTAAAAAAAAAAAAAGTCACACTAATCACTTACCTGGTTGACAGGCACCTCCCCTTCTGGCAAGCTAATGGCTGGTTTCATGTTGAAATCAAAGGTACTGTACTCAGGAAGAGCATCGCGCAAATACATTAGGTTGCTGTCCAGTCTTTTTTCCAACTTCAATACTTGGATCTCCTGAATACGGGGGCTGTACAAATCATAGCGCATCTCCACACCTAGAGGAAAGGGCTGAGTGAGTACAAAGCAAAATCTCTCTATGGATGAATAGGTCCCTGTTATACAAGGCTGGGCTTGGGAAATACGCAATCCCCTTAAAGGAGAAGGAAAGCTACCAAAGAAGTTTATTGTCAAAAGATTAGCCACAATAGTGCAAGCTAAAACACTATATTTATTCTGCAGAATGCTTTATCATATCGGAGTAAACAGCTCTAAAAACTGTTCGTTTCGGGTAGCAGCTGCCATATTAGTGTTTTGTGACATCACTTCCTGCCTGGGTCTCTCCCTGCTCACTCATAGCTCTGGGCTCAGATTACAGCATGGAGGGGAGGAGGGAGCAAACTGAGCATGCTCAAGCCCTAGCCCTGGAGGTTTAAGCTGAAAACAGTAAGTCTGATACAGAAGCCCATGTGACACAATAGAAGGAAAGAAATGCTGTGTTTCTATTGACAGAGGACTCAGAGCAGCATTACTTTGAGGGTTTACTTGTGTATTTATATAGACCTTTCTGATAAAGCTCACTTATATACATATTTAACCACTTTGATCCGTTACCCAGCCCAGGCCCGCAACTGCCTTATCCGCAACCCGCCGCTCCCCCATCAAACAGAAAGTGATGTTGCTGCAACTCGGAAGTGATGTCATCAAAAGTGGGTGGCGACAGAAATAAGTATTATAAACGGAGTAAAATATAGACAATATAACGCGACCCGCATCGATACCCGCACTTGAAAATCCTCCTATCATTCCGCATGTACCAGATTCTTTTGCGGGTACCCCACCGGACTCTATACCAAGAGAGAGAGAAAATACACTTACCTTGGCCTTCAATTACATTTCTGAGCACAAATGTGGCACCCAGGCCTTTCCCCGACCGCTGAATGCATATTCCCATAAATCGGTTTCTTTTTCCACTGGAATATGCATCTGCCATGGTCACAGCGAGAATGCTACCTATGGGACAAGCATGAGGAAAAAAATGTGATTGGTCACTATACACATATATCAGCAGCATCATGGTGCAAGTAATAAGAACAAAATGTAAAAGGCGGTTATATTTTAGGAACTCAAGTGAACCGTTTTGGATGGGTAATAATGTTCCAACTGGAAATATAACAGTTGGTAAATGGCTCCACAGCACTAGGAGAAATTTTTATTTTAAAGGCCAAGTGTATAATAACATCTTCTAGTACAGTGGTCCTCAAACTTGGCCCTCCAGCTGTTAAGGAACTACAAGTCCCACAATGCAATGATGGAGTCTGACAGCCACAGTCAGGCAAATGCATTGTGGGATTTGTAGTTCCTTAACAGCTGGAGGGCCAAGTTTGAGGACCACTGTTCTAGTAATATAGAGGTCCAAGTGAAATTCAGCTTTCAGTGGATGACGGTCGATGTAGTTAATTAAGTAGAGTAATTTACTTTATAATATGCTTCAATTTTTTTTAACCCAGCCAAATATAAAGTGTTCTCGCTTGTGTTCAGCTCTGATGCTGCAAACATGAAGCTGGTTGGCTGCTGCATAGGGGAATCTCTTGATAGGTTAAATAAAAATTAAATATACAGTAGAAAACCTATTTTACATCCCCTGATTTTAAGTTTCCTCTCATTTTACATTGTTGTTTTGTGGTTCCACCTATATATTATACATTTCCCTGATTTTACATTTTCCTTCATTTTACATAATTTTTTTCTGGTCCCCTGAAAAATGTAAAATGGGGGTTCTACTGTTCTATATAGTAGGTTATGACTCTAACAGATCCCCCTAAGATTACTGGGATTCCTTTCTATCCCCTTGAAAAATGGCTAGCAACATATTTTATAACCAAGAATTTCAGGTATTGTATTATTATGCCGGTAGATGTGCGATTGTTTTATCAAGATTTGAATATATATATATGTATATGCAATTAGACTGAACTCTTGCAAATCAACAAGTTTACTATTATGGAATCATGTTAAAGGAGAACTAAAGCCTAAGTAAAGAAGTGAGTATAAATGTTGTACATTTGGTTTTGTGCTTGTGTACCAGCCCGCAGCAACCACAGCCCTTTAGCAGTAAAGATCTGTGTCTCCCCAGTAGATGCCCCAGTAGCTCCCCATCTTCTTTTCTACTGATTCACTGATTCACATGCTCTGTGCTGCTGTCACTTACTGAGCTTAGGGACCCACTCACAATATACACCTGATAGTGTCATAGAAATATAGTCACAATATAAGGCTGATTAGTCATTAATACACATCATTAGAAACATCACAATTTAATCATCAGCAAACCTGTAGCATCAGCTTATATTACAGACAGGGAAGCTCATTTTCTGCTGCTGCTGGATAATTAGTGACGACCCCTAAGCTTAGCTTCTCAACAGCTGCTCAGAGCCCACTGAGCATGTGAGTGTCACAGACACTTTCCAAGATGGTGACCCCCTGTGACAAGTTTCAAGTTCTGGATCATTGCTGCTATTGACAAGCTGAAACTTTAGGCTAGAATGGTTAGTTCAGTATATAAAACATGTCATTTTTAGTCCTATTCATTTTTAGGCTTTGCTTGTCCTTTAAGGCGGCCGGATGTTTGTAAACTGCAGCACCAGGTACCATGGATATATATATAGATTTATTGGAGCCTCAATTATCCTGTAAATTATAGCCTGATTAAGCTTAGTGCTGTCATTTCTGTCACATGACAATAAATAATGTACCCCATATTGTCACGTTATAATATTATATCCCTATAAACAGTGAGTAGTGATGTCATCAGTTATAAATGGTGAGTAGTGATGTCATATTTGTCACATGACTCACCTAAACTTGTGTATTATAATAAATAAAGTACCCCTTGTTGGAAAATAAGAGGATATTAGTTCCTTCGGCCTTGTACTTTTATATGGTCATGGAACTCCTCTGTGAATTATAATATCCTTATATTTTACAATAGAGGGTGTTTTATTCACTATATATTTTTCTTCGAAGGGTACAACATTCACTGTATTACCTGTCTGTATACCCACGAGGGGGAAGTGTAAGTTTACTAGTTGTAAAGCCCATGAATCAGAACTTTGCAATAAGCACAATACTGTATAGATTACTTACAGTGAGAATGATTAAATCACTGACCTACATAGAATTCTGGAACGTCCAACACCTTCCGCCTTTCGATCATGTCTTTTCTCTCAAGATGGAATTTGAATGGGTCTTTTCTACATCTTGGAGGAACAAACTCTGGGCTCAGGAACCTGAATAAGGAAAGCAGATATAGTTTCACAGCCTTATCCCTCAGCAGGTTGGAATTGTACCTGGTCCCATCATCTCTGGGTCCCAAAAAAGCAATATATTGAAATGTATACGACACAACAACATTGTTCACACACTGGATCTATATCAATAGCTAAGTGCACTGGTGTTCTTCTCAAGGGGGCAGATTTACTAAGGGTTGAATTTCGAATGCAAAAAGAAATTCGAAATTCGACCAGGGAATAGTGGGGAATTAAAAAAATTTGAATTCGAAATTTTTTAGCGCAATTCGATCGATCGAACAGGGAAAATTAGATTCTAATCGAATCTTCGAACAATTTTTACCGATCGATCGAATTTTTCACATTTGATCTTAGGGAATGATCCCCATTTCGGTAGGTTTAATCTGGCGAAGTAGGTGATCGAATTTAAATTTAAAGGGGAAGTATTCGACCATCAATTTTTCAATTAAATTTGAATCATTCGAATTCGAATATTCGATGGTTGAATTTGCCTAATTTGCATATTCGAAACTTTTTGAAAAGTCGATCGAATATTCGAATCCCTCATGTGAATTTAGTAACTCTGCCCCTAAGTGACACTAACATACGCTGCACTGACTGGAGGAAACAATTAGCCTCCTACAATAACAGGGGTTGTTCACCTTTGAACTTTTTATAATGTAGAGATTGATATTCTGAGACAATTTGTAATGGGTTTTCATTTTTTATTATTTGTGGTTTTTGATTTATTAAGATTTTTATTCAGCAGCTCTCCAGTTTGCAATTTCAGGAATCTAGGGTCCAAATTCCCCTAGCAACCATGCATCAATTTGAATAGGAGACTGGAATATGACAGGCCTGAACAGAAAGATCGGTAATAAAAAGCAGCAAAAACAATACATTTGTAGCCTTACAGAGTTAGATGGGATCAGTGAGACCCATTTGAAAATTGGAACGTGTCAGGAGAACAAGGCAAATAATTCAAAAACTATAAAAAATAAATAATGAAGGCCAATCAAAAAGTTCCTTAGACTTGGTTGTTCTATAAAAGTTAACTTAAAGGAGAAGAAACCCCTCCACAGTCAAAAGTCACCACTGACCCCCCTCCATAGGGCCGTCTCCCCCCAAGGCTGACAAACATGGTGCCCGTGCTCCTCTGCGTTGTTCTGCATTGTGCGGGTCACAATTTCTAAGGGACACAATTATGGCCTAACAGTGTGCAGGGGAGAGGAAGGGGGGGGGGGTGCCTATGG
>CM044440.1:128080850-128094908 GCA_024363595.1 Xenopus borealis | reverse complement strand
TATATATATATGTATATATATATGTTTATACATATATTTGGACGATAAAGCGTGTATATATGCTTTTCAAAGGGGAACATCAAAAAACCAAGGGTTCAGACCAGCTGGCAACCTAGGTGAGTACACCTTCAACCCTTCAGATCAACGCTTAGTCCCTTTTTTTATTTTAGCCATCAGTATTCCTCTACTCCCGCTCTCCGCTCGGCGCCAAAAAAGCCTCTGCGTTCCACGCTGGAACGCTCCGCCGTCTCGCCACCCTCCCCAGCCGCACTTCCGCCCGCCCACTTCCACTTCCGCCTCTACCGTCCGGAAACCCCTTCTCTTTCGCGCCATCGCTCTGCACACAGGAGTCCTCGCGCAGGGAAGAGAGAGAGAGAATTTTGCGCTCCCGATCGCTCCGCTCTGAGCTGAACACCCGCACAGCGCCAGATCCCAGGCTAGCAGGTACTGCCTCTCGGTTATTGCCTGACCTTTCAAACTCCTCAGCTAAAACTGAGCACGACTGATCTTCCTTGCTCTCTCTCTCTCCCTCTTTTCTCTCTACACTACAGGTCAGGTCCTCTTCAGGCTCCCTTCAGCACAGGGCCCCCAACAGAGGCATCCCTTATTCTTCCCCTGCCTTATATAAAAAAAAAAAAAAAAAAAAAAAAAAAAAGGTATTCACAGCCGCCCATTCCGTATAGAAGGAGACAATGGCCGACAAATCAGAGGAACTGAGGACCTCAAAATCCTCTACTATTACGCGCACTCAGGCTCAGATTTCATATCTTGCCTGCGCCAAATGTAAGACCAAATTCACGTCGGCTTCGACCGACCCCATGTGTACAGCCTGCAGACCCTCTCAGCCCTCACCTCCAGACAACTCGTCCGAAATGGACCTAATGTAATGAGGGCCCTATCCCTTTCACTCGCAGGCATACAACACTTGGCCAGGATCCCAGAGACCCTTGACAAGGTTCTCGAGCGCCTATCCCAGCCTGCCACAGCTCCAGACCGCCCTTCAGGCTCCAAGCGCTCAGCCCCTTCACCACCAGATTCCCCTAGGGAACAATTCTCCCCCTCCGATGAAGAGGGTCAAATCTTGTCAGACGAAGACTCGGATCAGGATCACCTAGATCCTGAGGAGGACACCCCCCGAACACAAAAGGAAGTGGAGGGACTTATTCAAGCGGTTCTCAACACCCTCAATATCGAAGACACGGTACCCACAGCGGAACCAGCGAAGAATATTTTCAAAAGACAAAAGAAGAGCTCATACGTATTTCCGGCATACGAACAATTAAATGACATAATCAAGGCCCAATGGAAACACCCAGATCACAGGGTACAAATTTCTAAACGTTTCTCTCACAACTACCCCTTCCCACAAGAGTGCACCGATCTTTGGGCCTCTCCCCCAGCTGTCGATCCCCCAGTTTCCAGACTTTCCAGAAACACCACCATCCCAGTGGCAGACGCAGCATCCTTCAAAGACCCTATCGACAAACGCCTTGAAGGATTCTGCAAATCATCCTTCACGGCCTCAGGATCAGCTTTCAGGCCAATATTCGCTATCGCCTGGGTGGCCAAGGCTATGGAGGTCTGGGTGGAACAAGCAGCTCAACTTATCGGCTCAGAAGACTCTACTACGGACAACCTACTATCTCAGATAGCGGACGCCACCAACTATATTGGGGACGCGGCGATAGACGCCGCAAAGATGGTAGCCCAATCATCAGCGCAATCGGTGGCGGCTCGGCGTTTTTTGTGGCTAAAAAATTGGTCAGCCGACCTCACCTCTAAACGCTCCCTAGTTAGCCTCCCTTTTCAAGGAAAACTTCTTTTCGGGTCAGAACTGGATAAGATAATATCACAAGCTACTGGAGGCAAAAGCACATTGCTTCCACAGACCAGACCCAGGAGAGCACCTTTCAGGAGACGACCCTTTTTTCGTCCCTTTCGGCAAAGCCACAGGACAAAGACACAAACAGACAAGTCCAGCTCCGGTTTCCGAACACGCTATCAGGGAAAACAGAGACCCAGCTGGTCTTCCAGCAAAACACCAACCAAACCCACTCAGGACAAAACTAACACAGCATGAAGGGGTGCCCACCCCCGACGGGATCCCCTTAGGCGGCCGGCTCAAATCCTTTCGGGAGGTGTGGAAAACAACAATACGGGACCATTGGGTCCTTCAAGTAATTGCAGAAGGACTTCTAATAGACTTTACACTACGTCCTCCCCAAAGATTCTTCGTATCCAGGATGCCCAAACTACCCCAAGACAGGGGCAGATTCCTCACAGTCATACAGGATCTAACAAGAGCAGGAACCATACAACCTGTCCCGAGCTCAGAAAGAAAAAAGGGATACTACTCCAACCTATTCATGGTTCCCAAGAAGGACGGTTCCCTGAGACCAGTCCTAGACTTAAAAGATCTCAACCCGTTTGTAAAAAAGTTACATTTCAAGATGGAATCCATCCAATCAGTTTTGGCATCCATGGAAGACGGAGAGTTCATGACGGTCATAGACATCAAGGACGCATACCTCCATATACCCATCCACCCAGCACACTACAGGTTCCTCAGATTCTTCGTCAACGGCCAACACTGGCAATTTGTAGCCCTTCCATTCGGACTATCATCAGCCCCCCGCACATTCACCAAAATAATGGCCGCAGCATTAGAAGAACTAAGACTCCGAGGAATCCCCGTCATTCCCTATTTGGACGATCTGCTGGTAAAAGGGCAATCGGCAATAGCCGCTCAGCAACATACAAGCATAGTACTCCAGATCCTAACAGACCTCGGGTGGAAGATCAACTTCAACAAATCCAACCTCACTCCATCCCAATCAACCGAATACTTGGGCCTGATTCTGAATTCCAAAGAGGGCAGAGCCTACCTCCCCCAACACAAGATCAGTACACTACGGGAGAGAGTTCTGAGGCTCCAGAACGCCCCCACGATAACTCTACGCGAAGCCATGCAGACGTTAGGCACAATGGTCGCAACATTCCCGGCAATATCGTATGCACAGTTTCATACCAGACCACTACAATATGCCATTCTTTATCACCAACGCAAGGACAAAAAGAACCTAGATCGTCAAATAGCCTTCTCGAAACAGATGAAGCTATCTCTGGACTGGTGGATCCATTCCCCGCACACAACAGCAGGCAGACCCTTCCCACCGCACCACTGGACAGTCCTCACAACGGACGCCAGCCTAAAGGGATGGGGAGGTGTACTACATCAAACGGCAGTACAAGGCATTTGGAATCAAGAGGAAAGGAAGCTGACCATCAATCTCCTAGAGTTGAGAGCGATCCGTTACTCCCTAGAAAGACTAACTCACTTACTCAAGGGACACGCAGTACGGATACAGTCCGACAACGTAACGGCAGTCGCGTACATAAATCACCAGGGTGGCACCAGGAGTCCAGCGTCCCTCAAAGAAGCACAGAGCATTCTACAGTGGGCGGAGAACAACGTCCCAGCGCTATCGGCCGTCCACATACCAGGGGTAGACAACTGGTTAGCAGACTACCTAAGCAGAGAAACACTAGACCAGGGAGAATGGAGCCTCCACCAAGAGACGTTCCAACTTCTAGTGCAGAAATGGGGCCTGCCCGAAATCGACCTTATGGCATCAAGAAACAACCGAAAACTCCCTCGGTTTGTGGCACGAAGCAGAGACCCGCTAGCACACGACACAGACGCACTGGTAATACCTTGGAAGTTCTCCATGGCGTACATCTTTCCACCCCTAGCCCTTCTGCCAAAGGTAGTGAAGAAAATCAAAAGAGAGGGAATTCCAGTCATCCTGGTAGCACCATTCTGGCCAAGAAGAGCATGGTTCGCAGACATAATGGCCCTAGCAAAAGAAGAACCAATCCATCTCCCTCAACGTCAAGATCTGCTAACACAGGGTCCAATCGCCCACCCGAATTCTCATCGATGGGCTTTAACGGCATGGCTCTTGAGGCCCTAGTCCTAAAAAGAGCAGGAGCACCAGACGAAGCACTTCCGACGATGCTAAGGGCAAGAAAACCAGTTTCCGCGAAGGCGTACCACAGGGTATGGAAGACCTTCATCTCTTGGTGCGAGCACAAAGATACCGATCCTCAGAGAGCAGGCGAGAAGGAGGTCCTATCCTTCCTGCAAGATGGTCTAAAGAAAGGGCTGGCCTTAAGTTCACTGAAGGTACAGGTGTGGGCACTGTCAATACTATATCAGACTAAGCTGGCATCAAGAGACAATATCAAGACATTCTTACAGGGAGCAGCTCGATTAATCCCACCGTATCGTTGCCCCGTGCCGCCCTGGGACCTTAATCTAGTACTATCAGCCCTCCAGGACGAACCATACGAGCCGATAGACCAGTTACCATTATCTACCCTAACCGAAAAGGTAGTCTTTCTATTGGCAATCACTTCGGCTAGGAGAGTCTCGGAGTTGGCGGCGCTCTCGTGTAAAACACCCTTCACCATTTTCCACAAAGACAAGGTGGTACTTAGACCAACCCCGGATTTTTTGCCTAAGGTAGTGTCGGAATTCCATCTAAATCAGGACATTGTAGCACCTTCACTGTGTCCAGACCCCAAAAATCCAGCTGAACAGAAGTTACACAACCTGGACGTAGTCCGAGCTATTAAGGCATATATACAAGCTACCAAGGAGACTCGCAAAACAAACTCTCTCTTCATTATTCCAAACGGACCCAAAAGAGGTTCAAGAGCAACTGCGACGACACTAGCCAAGTGGATTCGCACAGTCATCATACGGGCATACTCAGTAAAAGGAAAACAACCACCTCACTTAGTGAAAGCCCACTCCACTCGATCACTCAGTACTTCTTGGGCAGTTCGACATCACGCTTCAGCAGAACAAGTGTGCAGGGCAGCCACTTGGGCGTCTATCCATACATTCACAAGGTTCTACAGGCTACACACAAGGTCCTCGGCCGAAGCCAGCTTCGGGAGGAAGGTGTTACAGGCAGTTGTTAGCCAAACACCTTAAGGGGATCAGTGTCCCACCCTCAGGAGGTGCTTTAGGACATCCCCACGGTGCCTGTGTCCCCCAATTAGGCAAGAGAAAGAGAGATTTTTGTACTTACCGTTAAATCTTTTTCTCTTGTCCTATATTGGGGGACACAGGCCTTCCCTCCCTATTAGACACTGTATTTTTTACTCCAAAGGAGAATTGTTGAATTTGTTAAAAGTTGAAGGGTTGAGTTCCTTCTTTTTCTGGTTTGGGTTATATTGCTCCTTCTTCGGTTAAAACTGGGAAAGGTAGGAGGAGGCAGGGGATGAAGCCCGGACCAGGAGGAGGAGGAGCCAAAAGTTAACAGTTTAGTGTCCAGTCTCCAGCAGGATCTTCATCCCCCACGGTGCCTGTGTCCCCCAATATAGGACAAGAGAAAAAGATTTAACGGTAAGTACAAAAATCTCTCTTTTGAAAGCTGCAAAGAGTCAGAAGAAGAAGGCAAATAATAAAAAAAAAAAAAATTATAAAAAAGAAAAAAAACGTAAACCAGTTGCTTGGATTTAGCCATTATATAACATACTAAAACGTAACATAAACGTGAACCACCCCTTTAAGTTCTGCACATCATCATGCAATAAAGTAATTCTAGTAGTGCTGATATTTCCATTTCCTAATCCTTCCTGGATTGTTTCCATTACAGATAGCCCAGATTAACAGGCTTGAATTAGAGATGCTTGAGATTTTTCAGGAACGCGCAGAGTCCTTGAAGAAGCGGAGGCAAGTCGACCTTCGGAATGAGTCTGCAGCCATTCAAAATCTGTCTGGTTAGTATGGCCGTAATTCCTACGTTAGGTTGCATAGAAAAGAAGAGCTATAATTCCTGTGAGCGTGTCTGGGCTACATTTAACACCTAATTCTACTGCCTATATAATATATAATTTGTATACAGTTTCTTGTATTGCCTTCATGTATTTGTAATCACAAGTGGCAGAAAATGTCTCCTTCTGAATTCCTCCATTAAAACTTTTATATAACCTGATAATGTGAGACAAACAACGCCGTTTATTGGGGCTGATTAGATGGCTATGTTGCTTGCCACCGGCCCAAACCTTCCCAGTAATAAACGTGCACAAAACTGTCATGTACAATAAAAGAAAACTCCGGCATTTTGGGATAACTAAATGGTTATTTTCTAGATAAATGTTTCCTAGAAACTAGTGATGCACAACTATGATGTGCAATAAAAGAAAACTCCGGTACTATGGGATAACTAATGTTTCCTTAAAACTAGGGATGCAACGAATCCACTATTTGGGATTCGGCTGAATCCGTTGTGAAAGATTTGGCCGAATCAAATCCAAACCCTAATTTGCATATTAGGGGCGGGAAAGGAAAAAGTGGAAACATTTTTTTCACTTCCTTGTTTTGTGATGAAAAGTCACATGATTTCCCTTTCTTCCCCTACTTTGCATATGCAAATTAGGATTTGGTTAGACTGAATCCGAATCCTGATGACAAAAGGCCAAATCCTGGATTTGGTGCATCCTTACTAGAAACTAGAGCAGGGGTCCCCAACCTTTTTTGCTCGTGAGCAACATTTAAATTTAAAAAAGAGTTGGAGAGCAACACAAGCATGAAAAAGTCCATGTGGATGTCAAATAAGAGCTCTGATTGGCTATTTGGTAGCCCCTATATGGACTGGCAGCTACAGGAGAGAATGTTTGGCAGGACATCTGTTATTTATACAACCAAAACTTGCCTCCAAGCCTGGAATTAAAAAATAAGCACCTGCTTTGAGGCCACTGGGAGCAACATCCAAGGGGTTGGAGAGCAACATGTTACTCACGAGCTACTGGTTGGGGATCACTGAACTAGAGCTACAGTCTCCGGCTTATCCTTTTTTTTTTTCTTCTGTGGAACAGGAACTAAAGATGCTGAAGGCCAAACTACAGACCTGACGATTAGCAGTGAGTTACGAAGGTAAGTAAAATAAAGAGACTACTTCATTAACAAAGTACCTGTAGATCTTCAGCTGGCAGTGATGCAGTGCATAACTACAGACAAAGCAGACCCTGTGGTTGCAGTGGCCCAGTAACATCTAGTTGCCACGACATTTTGCACCCAAAAAGCTTTTCACCTTTTCTAAATCATGCCAGCAGAGGTTTAATTAGATGTTCCTGTTCCCCACAGCAAATTAATTTTAGGGCCCCCATCATATACACAGGTTGTCTTGTTTTACCAATATATATTGAAATTGCTCATTAATTATGGCATTATGGGGCTCCTATACCTCCTGGGCCCCCCTGCAGCCACAGGGTCTGCTTCTTTTGTATTTATGCTCCTGCATGCCAGTGTTCCCTTGGTGCATGTGCAATTTCTAAAGTGGAAATAAAGGAGTAGGGTAAAAATGCTGCACATTATTTTCTGGGATTCTTTACCCATCAATGGCAAGCAGGGCCCTTTACCAGTGATCCATGCCCCTGAAGATGCCTGTAGTAGCTCCCTATCTTCTTCACCCACTTAGATTGTAAGCTATATGGGGGAGGAACCTCGTTCCACTCTCTTTAACCACTGTGAATTTCAAAGTACATTAAAGATTAATATTGTATTGATCATGGTTTGTTCGATCAATGCATTATTCTGCTGTACAGCTCATTGTGCATAAACCGTTTTATATAAATAAATATATATACAGACCTTTCTAATCCCATTCATTTTTAGGGTGATTTTTTTCTTTTTTTAAAACAATTCCTTGGGAACAGATATTGAATATTCATTTCATAGAATCTGCGTAGAATCCTAAATGATTTCACGCGTGCGTCTTTTCCATTTCAGAAACAGAAGACGGCAAAGAAGGGAGGAGTGTGGGGACACGGATCACTGTGAAGGCATGTCTAGTGATGATGAACTGCCCACTGATGATGAGATGACTTTTCAGAAAAAACGAGGTACCCTGATCCCACTGCAATAAATGATTCAGAAATCATCCAAGTTGCTCCCAGCTGCCAGTCTCCTGATGCTGAAAAGCATTCTACTGTTAATTGTGGTATAGTAGAGAGTAGGGATGCACCGAATCCACTGTTTTGGATTCGGCCGAACCCCCGAATCCTTCCCGAAAGATTTGGCCGAATACCGAACTGAATCCGAACCCTAATTTGCATATGCAAATTATGGGTGGGAAGGGGAAAACGTTTTTTACTTCCTTGTTTTGTGCCAAAAAGTCACGTGACTTAGCTCCCTGACCATATGCAAATTAGGATTCGGATTCGTTTCGGCCAGGCAGAAGGATTCGTCCGAATCCGAATCCTGCTGATAAAGGCCGAATCCTGGCCGAATCCCGAACCGAATCCTGGATTCTGTGCATCCCTAGAGACAATCAGACTGTTAGACTGAGTTCTGAAAAAAACCTATTTGTATATGGCAGACATTTGTTTGTCAGAACAGCAGATGTGCTTGGCTTGTGCTGAAGGGTAAGAATTGTTCTTTTAAATGAACAATGTCCTTCGGGGAAATAACGTTTTTGCACCCGAGGGATGCTGCTCATTAAGAGATGTCCTTCCTGCATAAAAGAATAACAAACAAAGAGCAGTCCAGTCTTGCTTTGTGGTTGTGATTAAGGGAATAAAAAAAGACATGTGCCAGTTATTTGTCAGCCAATAGTTGCAAGGAAAAAGCATTTCCAGGCAGATTAGCAATAGGTGCTTAAAGGGGTTGTTCACCTTCCAAACACTTTTTTTCAGTTCAGTTGTTTTCAGATTGTTCTCCAGAATAAAGACTTTTTTTCAATTACTTTCCATTATTTTATCTCTTACTGTTTTTCCAAAATCTAAGGGTAAAGTTGAATGTTGGTGTCTGTGGTGTTTGAGTCTGGCAGCTCAGTAATTCAGGTGCAGACTCTAAACTGATAAATTTTGCAACATTTAATTGATGCATTTCTCAGCAGCATCTCTGGAGTATTAGCAACTATTGTATCAATTCTAACAGCTGCCTGTAATGAAACCCAGAGATTCTGCTCAGCGGGGACAAAGATAAGAAATTGATCCATTAAATGTATCAGTTTAGAACAATTGGGGGGTGGGGTCGGCGACCCCCCCCCCTTCCCAGAGCTGCTTTAGAAGGTGAAAAATGCCACTTTACACTTCAATATTAGAAAAATGGTTACAAATAGAAAATAGAGAGTAATTGGAAAAAGTCGTTATTTCTGGTGATCTGTCTGAAACCAACTAGTTGTTTGAAGGTGAACAACCCCTTTAAAGGAATTGTTCAGTATAAAATTACAACTGGGTAAATAGATGTACATAGGCTGTGCAAAATAAAAAATGTATCCTATATAGTTAGCCAAAAATGTAATGTATAAAGGCTGGAGTCACTCGATGTGTAACAGAATGGAACACTTTTCCTTTAATAGGTGATTCATATCAAGTCATAGAGAGAAGGTTGAATGGTTTTTTTTTTAGAGCAGCAATTTTTTGGGCTTCTTAAACAGGGTCCTGTGTGCTGCGACCTTCACTTCATGTATAATGAAATGTATAACTAGTTTTCACTCGTGTATTCTTTATTTAATAGTATTTAATAGGTAGTTAGAACTTAAAAGACAAGGAAAGTGTAGAATAGAATAAGGGTAGAAATGGTGTATTTTGTATACTAAACATAAACATGAACTTACTGCACCACAAGCCTAATCAAACAAATGATTTATGCTTTCAAAGTTGGCCACAGGGGGCTGTCATCTTGTAACTTTGTTATACATCTTTGCAAGACCAAGACTGTGCACATGCTCAGTGTGATCTGGGCTAAGCTTAGGGATCGTCATAAATGATCAAAACAGCACAAGTCAAATAATATCTGCCAGAAGCCGTTACAGCAAGACTGATTAATAATTAGAATATACAGACTGCACTGGGTCCTGTGTTGTCATGTAATCTAATGTGGATTTTATAGTTTTTCTATTGTTTAATACAAACTTTCTCCAACTCTGCAGAACCAGTGGCTGCAGCAAAATAATCCTCCAAATAGAATCCCAGTTTATCTGTTTAAATCTGGCTCCATGATCTTTGTCCCTGCAGCTGGAGTTGGAAACAGTAAAGGCAAAAATAAAATCCAATACAAACCTCTACACAGACTGCTCTACAGGGAAACAAATAAAGCTGCTGCAGTTCTGCACGGCTGGGAAGTAAGGTGGGGGCTCCCCCTGCTGTTCATAACTGTTTGTTTCCCTGCCCAGCCGTTAGGGACTGTCTGACAATTCCTATAAACAGCAGTAAATAAAGGGAGAATTTCACTGCATACAATCAGGTTTCTAATTAAAACAGTACACATTATTTAATTAAATTATATTGGAGGTTTTTCATTAAAGAAAGTAAAAATGGGATTTTATATTTCCTTGTCCTTTAAAAGTCCTTTTCTATGCTTTCAGTCTTTGGACTGGGATCTTCAGCAGTGTAATAAATACATGTCCCAAAGTTAGTTCAGACCTCCTTGAGGAATAAACTCTTGCCTTTAAAGTGATACTGACCTATCCCTATGATGATAATCTGTAGGAATGTGCCTCTGTTGGTAAATAGTTGCAGCACAAAAATTTGCGGCACAGCTATGCTTACTGAAGCCTCACACTATGACATGGCTAAAGGTTCTTCCGCAGTTGTTTCAGTTACACTGACCTGGGAGTGACTCGATCCTTCCATAGATTGGAGTTCTTTTATATTTGTAATTAACCTATGGAAGGCTCACACCACCCCCAGCCCAGCGTGACTGAAACAACTGCAGATAAGCACAAGCTCTGTGCACTTGTCACTTACTGAGCTTAGGGACCCACTCACAATACACAGTACAGTCAGGGGCAGATTTATCATATTCACGTAAAGGATTTCGAAATTCGAGCTAATTTCCAAAAAGATTTGAATTCTCGAATGTTCTTGAAGACCACTTCGACCATCGAATTTTGATTCGAATAAAAATCTATCTGAATATTCGACAGTCGAATAGCTTCCCCTTTAAATTTTTATTCGTTCGCCAGTTTCAACCTACCAAATTGGCTTTCATTATTTTTAGATTGAATAAAAAAATTCGATCAAATGGATAAAATTGTTCTAATTGTTCGATTTTATTGTTCAGTCGAATTTTTGCTATTTGATCGTTCGACCATTTGAATAGCGGTAAAATCCTTCAAGTTCAAAGGATTATTATTCCCACGCCATTTTTTAACCCTCAAATTTGTAAATCTGCCACATAGGGGGGAATTCACAAAAGTGTCGGGAAGGAAAAAATGTCTTTAAAATGTCGTAGCAACAGACAACAAATTCACAGAGCATTTCCCCGCCAATTTTCCGACATATACGACACTTTTGAAAAAGTGTAGTGAAAAGTGGGCGTGGTTTTTTCTGCACCTCTTTCCCCGACATTTTTATGAATTACTCGTAAACGAATTTTTTTTGCAGACAATTTTTCCGACACATTAGGCTCTCCAAAATGAAAATGTCGGTCAAATTGTCTTTTAAAATGTCTTTAAAAAGTCGTGTAAAATGTCGTCTGTACGATGAAAAGATATACGACATTTTAGAAAATTGTCGGATTTACGAGACATTCAGAGATGGTAACATCTGCCTTTGTGAATTTGCCGTTTGTAAGACATTTTACAAATTTGTCGACCACCACTTCTGGGTTTTTTATTTTACCGACACTTTTGTGGATTCCCCCCATAGTGTCATAGAAATATAGTCACAATATAAGGCTGATTAGTCATTAATACACATCATTAGAAACATCACCATTTAATCATCAGCAAACCTGTAGCATCAGCTTATATTACAGCCAGGGAAGCTCATTTTCTGCTGCTGGATAATTAGTGACGACCCCTAAGCTTAGCTTCTCAACAGCTGCTCAGAGCCCACTGAGCATGTGAGTGTCACAGACACTTTCCAAGATGGTGACCCCCTGTGACAAGTTTCAAGTCCTGGATCATTGCTGCTATTGACAAGCTGAAACTTTAGCCTCCTGCAATAGGTTCAGTATATACAATATGACATTTTTAGCCTTATTCATTTTTAGGGTTTAGTTCTCCTTTAATATCAAGGCGACTTTAACATGGGTCAGCATTGAAATTATATGGTGGAAGATTAAACCAGGATATTCTCATCTAGGAAGCTAGTGTCGCCTATAATTAAGGGATTGCAGAATCAATTTACAATGCCTCGTAAGGTGTTTCATAACAAACAAAAAAAAAGGTTTTTACCTGTTTTTCTCCCTCAGAGAGCATCCGGGTAGAGTGTAAAAACATATTTGAGGATGTGCATGAAGATTTCCACCAGATAAAGAACATCTTGTCTAGATTTACAGAGTGGAGAGAGAGATTTCCCGAGTCCTATTACGACGCCTACATTAGCTTGTGCCTGCACAAACTATTGAATCCAATAATCCGAGTGCATCTGTTAGACTGGAATCCCTTGGAGGTGAGATGACTTTAGTAGCATTCAATGCACTTTGCAATAATGTTATAAAGAGAACAAAGCTGCGAAAAGAGTGACAGAAGTCCTACAATGGCAGGTTTATAGCCACAAATAAGTTGACTACATAAATATATTGCCTTCCAGCATTTCTGCATTGCCCATGATATTTCCCAGTCAAACAAGCGTTGCGTTAAAGGGCAAGGAAAGGCAAATAAATAAAATCCCATTTTTACTTTCTTTTATGAAAAAGAAATTTATCTCCAATATACTTTAATTAAAAAATGTGTACCGTTTTTATAAGAAACCTGACTGTATGCAGTGACCTTTTCCCTTCATTTACTGCTGTGGATGGGAATTAGCAGACAGTCCCTAACTTCTAGCAGGGAAACAATCATACTTATGAACAACAGGGGGAGCCCCTGCCTTACTTGCCAGCCATGCAGAACTCAAGCAGCTTTGTTTTTTAATCATTTATGATGATCCCTAAGCTTAGCCCAGATCACACTGAGCATGTGCACAGTCTTGGTCTTGCAAAGATGTGTAACAAAGTTACAAGATGACAGCCCCCTGTGGCCAACTTTGAAAGCATAAATCATTTGTTTGATTAGGCTTGTGGTGCAGTAAGTTCATGTTTATGTTTAGTATACAAAATACACCATTTCTACCCTTATTCTATTTTACACTTTCCTTGCCCTTTAATGATGTTTGATCCATACATGGGATAATAGTGGACACTGGCCAAACAAATTATGGCCAGTTATCTCGATTTATTGCTGTACTCACAGACTGACGGTTCTCTAGTCTAGTTGCAGTGTAGTGCAGTAGTGTGTTAAAGGATAATGCAACCCTAACGTTAAAAAAAAAAAAAAAAAGTTCATGTATTGGAGTTCATGGGCGAAATCTTCAGTTCCGTAATCTTCAGAATGAGACCGGTGATTCAGCAATTTTCATGAGTTTCGGTGCATGCGTAGTTGTTTTTTCGAAACAGAAAGTTGCTCCAAGTGCGTATGTGCCACCACGCCGCTCTCATTCCGAAGATTTCCAAAGCAGCTAAAGTTGGAGCCTGTGAACTCCAATGCCTGAATCTACACCGAGGGGTAAGTAAAGCGTTAGGGGCATTTGCCCTGGGTAGCAGCTAGTCTGGGGGGAGGAGGGAGGGCGGTGTTGGTGGGGGTGTGGGTGTTTTTTAATGTTAGGGTTGAATTCTCCTTTAAGAAAGCACATCTTGATCTGCAAGACTTGCTCATTTTTCACTTGCCATTGGTTCTCAGGACAACAAAGATCTGGAAACAATGACGTGGTATCAGGACTTAGAAGAGTTCTGCTATAGGGGGGATGAGGTGGATATGAATGAGGAAAAACCGGACCATAAAGTTCTGTCGGCTGTTATTGAGAAGTCTGTTATTCCAAAAGTTTCAGGTACTTTTTTTTTTTTCTAATCATCTTAGCATTACGATAACTGGTCCATAAACTTCCCAGACTGATATGCTGGTTATAACCACACCAGGGTTCAGTAACACTAAAACATATGGATTTATAACCACATTCTGCATTGGTGCTTTTGGCAAAAGCTGTTTAAATCCCGTGCTTGAATGGCTGCCCCCATGGCCACACAGCAGCTTGTTTATATAAACTATAATAGTA
>CM044440.1:128022762-128067842 GCA_024363595.1 Xenopus borealis | reverse complement strand
TGAGTTATACAGGGAACTCTGAGTATCACTCATGTATTATAAGGGATAATGTACCCCTTAGTGTAAGTGATATAGTAAATAAAGTACCCCCTTTTGTAAAATATAAGGATATTATAAGTTACTGAGGGGTTTCCTGACCATATAAAAACACAAGGCCAAAGACTATGTTGTGTAATAAGGATACTAGAAGTCACTGAGACTAATCACCTTGTCTGCCAGGGTCCTTAAAGGAGAATTAAATGATCCAGGACTTGAAACTTGTCACAGGGGGTCACCATCTTGGAAAGTGTCTGTGACACTCACATGCTCAGTGGGCTCTGAGCAGCTGTTGAGAAGCTAAGCTTAGGGGTCGTCACTAATTATCCAGCAGCAGCAGCAGAAAATGAGCTTCCCTGGCTGTAATATAAGCTGATGCTACAGGTTTGCTGATTATTAAATTGTGATGTTTCTAATGATGTGTATTAATGACTAATCAGCCTTATATTGTGACTATATTTCTATGACACTATGGGGTAGATTTACTATTAATTTTAAAAAAAATAAAAAATTTGACCATGGGAATAGTATGTGAATTAAAATCCTTCGAATTCGAATATCGAATTTGAATGATTTTACCGCAATTCGATTAGTCGAACGATCGAATAGGAAATTTTTTTCCTATTCTTTGTGAAAACTTTGTGAACTTCGGGCACATGCGCAGTAATACCAACCAGCAAATGCCTCCTATTGCGCATGCGCAGCCGGGACAAGGAAAAAGACGGTGCGGCAGAAGATGGCGCCCGTACACCTTCCAGAAGGGGACCTGCACTTTGGGGTAATTTACAAGTTAGGGCCAATAGCCCAGGGGTAAGATGGAGGGGTTTTAGCACCAGCAGGGTTAAATTTTCCTTTAAAGGCGCAAAAACTGCTTCAGGGCTATCAACCAATCAGATAATTGTTTTTTGACAAGTAGTAAATGCTGCTAGTTGATTGGTTGCCAGGCGTTACTACGAGGAGAGCACATTTTAGCCGCTATTTGTAATACTCCTTCAGGTTTTCTGTGGAAACATCACACACAAACACTTTTATTTAGCGCAAAATATTTACCTCAGGAAATGGAGGAAATGGAGCTTCTGTGATAGACAAATAAATAATTCCTACCACAGCCGCCCAGTGTCAAGTGCTTCTCTCGTATCCGCTGCTTTAATGTTACCTCTCTCTCTCCTGTCAGGCGGCGCACCTTGTCATTGGGCAACTCGGCGACTGACGCAGGGCGTGTGACGGCTGCGCGTTCGGAAGTGGTTTGTCCTGTGAGGCTTGCTGTAGGGATATGGTGCACGGGGCATAGAGAGGCTGGCAGGCAGCGCTAGGTGTGTGAGCAGGAAGAGAAGAAGGAGGGGCGCGCAGCACTGGAGGTGAGAACCCGGGGGAGCTTCAGGCAGGTGTGTGGGGAAGGTGGCACAGTGCATGTGAATGGAAACCTGTAACAGTTGCCTCGTCCCTATCCATGGCAGTGTTTGACATCCCTCGGCTCCACAGCTGTTACACAAAGTTCAGCCAACAGCAGAGCATGTCGGGAGTTGTAGTTTAGTACCCAGTGTAAGAATGCTGCATATGTCTGGAGGTGTCTGTTTGTTTATAGTGAGTCTGTCCAGCTGCCAGGCTTGTGCCTAATGCCTCTGAGTAAGGGCTGCTACACTGTTCCCTCACACACTCACACAGCTTTATACTAATGTCTTACTCCTCAAGCTTTTGCCTCTGAGTAAGGACTCCTGCTGCTACATCATACACTCATACAGCTTCATACTAATGTCTTATTCCTCTATACTACTACTTCATACTAATATACTACTACTTCATACTAATGTCTTATTCCTCTATACTACTACTACTTCATACTAATATACTACCACTTCATACTAATGTCTTATTCCTCTATACTAATACTTCATACTAATATACTACTACTTCATACTAATGTCTTATTCCTCTATGCTACTACTTCATACTAATATACTACTACTTCATACTAATATACTATTACTTCATACTAATGTCTTATTCCTCTATACTACTACTTCATACTAATATACTACTACTTCATACTAATGTCTTATTCCTCTATGCTACTACTTCATACTAATATACTACTACTTCATACTAATATACTACTGCTACATACTAATGTCTTATTCCTCTATACTACTACATCATACTAATATACTACTACTTCATACTAATGTCTTATTCCTCTATACTACTACTTCATACTAATATACTACTACTTCATACTAATATACTACTACTTCATACTAATATACTACTGCTACATACTAATGTCTTATTCCTCTATACTACTACTTCATACTAATATACTATTACTTCATACTAATGTCTTATTCCTCTATACTACTACTTCATACTAATATACTACTACTACATACTAATGTCTTATTCCTCTATACGAATACTTCATACTAACGTCTTATTCCTCTGTACTACTACTTCTTCATGCTAATGTCTTACATAGTTACATTGGGTTGAAAAATGACAAAGTTCATCAAGTTCAACCCCTCCAAATTAAAACCATACACACATCCCTCCATACTTTCACACAAACTGTATATGAACTTGGTGGACGTTTGTCTTTTTTCAGCCTAACTTACTATGTTATTATGTATGTGTGTATATATATATATATATATATATATATATATATATATATATATATATATATATATATATATATATATATATATATATATATATATATATATATGCCCATATATTTTCTAACTGTAGAGTTTAGTATCACAATAGCCTTTGATATTATGTCTGTCCAAGAAACCCAACCTGGACAGTCTCCCAGTCTCATAATTGAAGTCTCCCAGTCTCATCCCTCTAACCAGTTTAGTTGCACTTAGTCTCTGCACTCTCTCCAGCTCATTTATATCCCTCCTAAGGACTGGAGTCCAAAACTGCACTGCATACTCCAGATGAGGCCTTACTAGGGATCTATAAAGAGGTAGAATTATGTTTTCATCCCTTGAGTTTATGCCCTTTTTTATGCAGGACACAACTTTATTTGCTTGAGTAGCTACAGACACTGCCCAGAATTAGACAACTTGTTATCTATAAAAACCCCAAGATCCTTCTCACTTAAGGAAACTCCCAACACACTGACATTTAGTGTATAACTTGCATTTATATTATTTTTGCCAAAGTGCATAACTTTGCATTTATCAACATTGAACCTCATTTTCCAGTTTGCTGCCCAGTTTCCCAACTTAGACAAATCACTGTGCAAAGTGTCAGCATCCTGCATGGAACCTATAGTTCTGCACAATTTAGTATCATCTGCAAAAATAGAAACCGTACTTTCAATGCCCACATCCAGGTTATTAATAAACAAGTAGAAAAGCAAGGGACCCAGTATAGAGCCCTGCGGTACCCCACTAACAACACTGGTCCAATTAGAAAATGTTCCATTTACCACCACTCTTTGTAGTCTATCTTTTAGCCAGTTCTCTATCCAGGTACAAATACTATGTTCCAGACCAACATTCCTTCATTTAACCAGTAACCTTCTGTGTGGCACTGTCAGTCCCAGGGGAATTAACTAGCACAATTAGCTGCCGACTGGGCCTTCATTCACTTACTGAGTATTACTGTGTATTTGTGCTGAATCTCTTATTTTGTGGCCTTTATTGTAAGCGGCTCATTCTTTGGGATTCCTGAGTTTACATTTGAATTAGGCCCTGTGATGCCCAAACATGTTGTGTTGATTGTGTTAAGATTATACTTTCAGCTGTACATCTCGCTCTGTCCTCCAGTTCCTTATTTGGTGGGTGGGAAGGGGAAAACATTTTTTACTTTCTTGATTTGTGGAAAAAGTCACACAATTTCCCGCCCCTAATAAGGATTTGGTTAGGCAGGCAGAAGAATTTTAGCCAAATCCGAATCCTGCTGAAAAAGGCTGGATTTGGTGCATTCCTACTAGCAACCATGCGCTGATTTGAATAAGAGACTGGAATATTAATAGCAGAAGGTCTTAACAAAAGGATAAGTAATAGAAAGTATTAATACATGTGTAGCCTTACAGAGCATATGTTTTTTTGATGGGGTCAGTGACCCCCCCCCCCATTTGAAAGCTGGAAAGAGTCAGATGAAGGTGGAAAATAATTAAAAAAGTTGAACCACCTCTTTAGATGTTCTAAGAGCTTTGTTACACTAAGGAAATGCCTGACTCTACACATTACGATGTGATGGCAACCAAATAGCAGAAGACTTAAGCCAAAGCCACACATGGCTGCTGTAGGCACATTGAGACACAGGTTCCCGAGAGGAATGCCACAAGTCTTAACTAAAATCCCCAACGCTTCCTTTAAATAAGTCAACCATGTAGGAGCTCATTCACGAAGGCATCATAATGAAGGGTTGTTATGGCAAGGAGCTTATTCAGTTTTGTTTAGTGTACCCAAACCTGATGGGACATGCCTAACTATTTTATGTAGAAACTGAAACCATAGGAAGCAAGGATTTTATAACATAGGAAGCAAGGATTTTATAAATAGCAGGACAAGTTTACCGCTTTCCATGGTGGGTCTGGGTGCTTATGTCCCAGACCTTCAGCAGAGGGGAGTAACACACAAAAGCCTTGTGTAACCGGCAGGCATCACTTCAGAACACCAAAATCAGTCCGTTAGTAGAATCCAGGGACCAAAATATTTAAATAGTACAAAAAAGCCTTTATTTTACATTCTGTATTAAAAAATAAAAGCCTGACGAGTTTTCTGCCCTCCAAGGACACTTAGGGGCAGATTTATCATTGGTTGAATTTGCATTTAAAAAAAGTAGGTACATTAATCTTGGGGGGCTGTTTAGGGTAAAGCCACACGGGAAGATTTCGGGGAGATTTGTCGCCTGGCGACTAATCTCCCCAAATGGCTTGCTAGTATCTTGCAGGAAAGTCACCTGCGCCTATTCACACGCGGCGACGTGATTTTCAAAGAGAGACATTAAAACACGCATCGGCGCGTGTGAATAGGCGCCGGCGACTTTATCGCTAGCGGGTGCAAGATACGAGCAAGCCATTCAAGGAGATTAGTCGCCTCAAAGACGTGGCATTTTGTCGCCAGGCAACTAATCTCCTCGAATCTTCTCGTCTGGAAATTTACAGATAGGAAAAAAAAAACGTTTACTTGTTCTTTAAGAAACACTACTATTGTTTATATAAATAAGCTGCTGTGTAGCAATGGGGACAGCCATTCAAAGGAGAAAAAACTCACGTTACACAGCAAATAAGCTCTGTCTGTCTAATGGTGTTATCTGTTATCCATTCGTTTACCTGTGCCATATAGCTGTTTTTCAATTCCCGCCATTGCTCTACAGCAGCTTCTTTATATGAACTATAGTAGTGTTTCTGAAGCAAACACATCAGTTTTACCAGTGCAGGGCAACACTACATGATATTTTCTTTACTTTAAAACCCTTACATTTTGTGGTGTTACTGTTCCTTTAATTAACTTATGTTTTGCTTGTTTCAATTAAGAAAACCACTGAATAAACAAACCCCATCCCTTCCCTGCAACCTTCGACTTCAAGATAAGGAGCAGCAAACAAATTTGACTGGTTATTTTATGTTGCATCTATGAACCAGGAATTTATAATGAGACTTAGTTTCGGTTTCAGTTTTGTCCAGTTAAATGCGAGAAATAATAAAATATAGGATGGATATTTCCTACTTAACCAATATGCAACTCAGCACCGTGGAAACAAAATGATTAATTTAATAAGCCTTTATTATTATAACATATGGCTCACGACCTGTTACAGAGCAATGTTTCGAGCCACATCTAAGCCCTTTGTCAATCTAGGCCTAGATGTGGCTCGAAACATTGCTCTGTAACAGGTTGTGAGCCATATGTTATAATAAAGGCTTTTTAAACTAAGTATTTTGTTTCCACGGTGCTGTGTTGCATATTGGAGGATTACTACATATACAGGAAGTGGACCGAATTACACATGCACCGGAGATTGTTTAAAAAATGTGTGGGTGAGTGCTGACCAAACTACAAGAATTATTTCCTAATTAATACAAGAGCTAACAATAAAAAAATCGATACAACTTCCCCTTTAAAAAAAAAATAATTTAAACTTGAACTTTGAACTTTCCTGTGTTTCCTGTGAGCAACTGTTAGAAGTGGAGAAAGTAGTTTATCAAATTACAGATAATCATCTGTATAATGAAAGCTTCCCTCTCTAAAAGCCTGACATAGACATCAAAGAAGGGAGGGGTTTGTTTATACAGAGCATATTTAGCTACCTTTTTAAAGGAACAGTAACAACAAAATTTTTTTAAGTGTTTTAAAGTAAATAAAATATTATGTAGTGTTGCCCTGCACTGTTAAAACTGATCTGTTTGCTTCAGAAACACTACTATAGTTCATATAAACAAGCTGCTAAGTAGCAATGGCGGAAATTGAAAAACGGCTATATGGTACAGGATAAGTAATGGATAACAGATAACATTATGTTCTACAGAGCTTATCTGCTGTGTAACTTGACTAGTTGCCCCCATGGCTTCCCGGAAGCTTATTTATATAAACAATAGTAGTGTTTCTGAAGCACTGCAGTTTTACCAGTGCAGGGCAACACTGCATTATATTTTTATTGCTTTGAAACAATTTAATTTTTTTTGATGTTACTGGTCCTTTAAGCTATTTCCTGAACTCTGGTTTTAGCCCAGACTGTTCAATAGTGGGGAGGTTTTAGAACAGTGAATGTAGTCTAACCATGTTCGGTGATAGGTTTGCGAGAGAAAGAATATATTTGTTAAAATGTATAATTGCTGGCCCTCTGGCACCAACTAACTCCGTTCATAAGCTGGCTGGTGCTACCGTGTTTTAGGAGTCAGAACCAGTAGTTCACTGAACATAAAGAGGCAGACGTGTACTGCTTTCAATAGCGGTTACATTTATAGATCACTGTCAGTATGTGTCATGGTCCTTTCTTTTCATGTTTCCCTTGTGTGAGTTTATATAGTCTATAAACATGCTGGGCCTCTGTTTTCTTTGTGTGTGTGCTGAGAAGTAATAACAAACTTCTGCTTTAAAAGATTATGCAATGTCAAAACTGGAACAAGAATCTTTTGGGAGAACTGAAAATGTCAGCTGCTTTATGTTTTAATGTTCCCAAGATTGGGGTTGTTCACCTTTGAGTTAACTGTAGAGAGTGATATTCTGAGACAAATTGTAATTGGTTTTCATTTTTTATTATTTGTGGTTTTTGAGTTATTTAGTTTTTTGTTTTTTTTTTTGTCCTGCAGTTCTCCAATTTGCAATGTCAGCAATCTGGTGGCTGGGGTCCAAATTATCCTAGCAACCATGCACTGATTTGAATGAAAATATGAAATATTAATCTGGGGGGGGCGGAACGGAAAGATGAGTAATAAAATGTAGCAATAACAATGAATTTGTAGCTTTACAGATCATTTGTTTTTAGCCGGGGTCAGTGACCCCCCTTTTGAAAGTTGGAAAGAGTTAGAAGAAGAAGGCAAATAATTAATAAACTATAAAAAATAAATAATGAGGAACAGTTGCTTCTGTAACATACTAAAAGTTAACTTGAAGGTGAACCACATGACCCGCGAGGGTCACCTGCGGGCCTCAGACGATTACTCTTTGGGTCAAACCAAACCACTTTGGGGCAAATTCACTAAAGCTCGAAGAGTCTAACGCTAGCGTTTATTCGCCAGCGTGATGTCATTTTGCAACTTCCCCAATTCACTAACAGTGTCCCTGGCGAAAATTCGCTAGCAAAGTAGATAGACTTGCGCAACTTCGCACCCTTACGCCAGGCGAAGTTGCGCACTGACGAAGCAACGTAACTACGCTGATTCACTAAGATGACCATTTTACTGAACGTTACCTCTTGCGCTAGACTTTACTTTGCCAGGTCAGACCTGGTGAAGTTCAATACAATAGATAGGAGTTTGGAAAAAAAAGCCCCAAAAAAACGCTACTTGCTTTAGTCTGAAAAATAGCGTAATCTTTTGGGGGGTTACCCTCCCTCCCCCCCCCCTACATTTCCTAACATATGGCAACACAACTATACAAGGGGCACATGTTTAGGGCGAAAATTCTCCTGGCGAATTGTGGCGAAGCCATCGCTAGCGCATTTACGCCGCTTAGTGGCTTTGCTACTTTGAGTGAGTCCTTATTCAGAATGTCAGTACAGTGCAATCTCTACCTATATAATGACGCTGTAGCTTTAGGGTAGGGACAGACAGGGAGATTCGGGGAGATTTTGTCACCTGGCGTTTTTTAGCAGGCGACAATCTCCCCGAATTACCTTCTCCCTGTCTGCCGCTAGTATACTGACAAAGCGCCAGCGCCTGTGCAGACGCGGCGCTGTTATTTCCGGAATCGCCCGAAGATACTTCGTGAGGAAACTTCGGGCGATTCCGGAAATCGCCGCGCCGCGTCTGCACAGGCGCTGGCGCTTTGTCAGTATACTAGCGGCAGACAGGGAGAAGGAAATTCGGGGAGATTGTCGCCTGCTAAAAAACGCCAGGCGACAGAATCTCCCTGAATCTCCCTGTCTGTCCCCAGCCTTAAAAGAGAAAAAAAAATCTCAGAACCAAGTTTCCCTGTACAACCAGTAAAGCTTGTATTGACTGTCAGAGTTAATTAGTCTGCTGAATTAACGAGTTGCTCCCAAATTCATATTCCCTGGGTGTGATGATGGTCATTGTTCCATTGCTGTAGGTGGTAACTTAATGGTAGAATATCAGGTATAGCCAGTTTTGTAGCATCCCACTGATAGGCTTTATTTATTGGCAGGTTATACAGTGGGAGTTGTAGTTTAAGTGGCCCATGCCTGCTGTAAAGGTTAGATGGTTGGATATTGGTGCCTGTACATAAAGTACAATAAAGATGAATTATTAGTGGGTACAGGGAGGTAGAGTGGATTGTCTAAGCAGGTGACAAGCAGCTTGAATTGGAGTGTACCTGAGGTATTTGATCATTGTGTGATTTGTTTACTTTGTGGTTCAGAGTTTCCAGTTCTTGTTAGTCAAGCAAACACAATGTAGTGTTACGAGGGAAGACTTATTGGCACAAAAGTATTGGCACGAGGAAATTCAGTGCAAGCTGTTTATCTAAATACTCATTGTGACTGTTCTCTTTTTTTTTGTCATTAGTCACTGGAGATGCTTCTGTATTGTGCTGCATTTAGGGGCCCCTTGTGTGTGTGTGCTAGGACTACCACCTAGTAGGGAACTGAACCACACTAAAGGGCACCTATGGGCCGAAAAAATTTCCCCAAACTGAAGGTGCGGGCTGATAGAGCCCACATTCCGGTTTTAGGTTGTAGTAGTTTAAAAAAAAATAAATTGCCCCCTGCAGGCGCTGGCTTACTCGCACCGGGAGGGTGGAAAGACCTACTGGTGAATAAAGCATTAGAGAGATTATTATATGATCCCCTTATATATTTATACATAGTTATCATATCACCCCTTAAGCGCCTCTTCTCCAGTATGAACATCCCCAATTTGGCCAGTCTTTCCTCATAGCTAAGATTTTCCCTTTACCAGCTTAGTTGCCCTTCTCTGTACCCTCTCTAATACAATAATGTCCTGTTTGAGTGAGGGAGACAAAACTGTACGGCATATTCTAGATGTGGCCTTAAGCTGGCCATAGACGTAACAATTACGATCTTTCTTGGAAAAGATGTTTCCAAGAAAGATCGTTCGTTTCAACACACACGTGTAGAGCTGAATCGACAAATATACAGGTAGAAACAATAGAATTCTACTTGTATCTGACGATTCAGCACTAACAATGGCCAATGTTAAAGGGGTTGTTCACCTTTGCGATAACTTTTAGTATTTACGGTTTTTGAGTTATTTTGCTTTTTTTTCAGCAGCTCTTCAATTTGCATTTTAAGCAGTCTTGCAACTAGGGCCCAAATTACCCTAGCAAACATGCATTGATTTGAATAAGAGACTGGAATGTGACTAGGAGGATCAGCAATAAAAAGTAGCAATAACAATACATTTGTAGCCTTACAGAGCATTTGTTTTTTTTAGAAGGGGACGGCGACGCCCATTTGAAAGTTGCAAAGAATCAGACGAAAAGACAAATAACTATAAAACTATAACAAATAAATAATAAAAACCAATTGAAAAGTTGCTTAGAATTGGCCATTCTATAACATAATAAAAGTTACCGTAAAGGTGAACCACCCCTTTAAGGTGCCTTCAAAGGCATCCGATCAAAATCTTCCGTCCAGCCCGATCAACCAGCCAACCGATATCTTAATCCTCTGACGATATTGGTCGGCTCATTTCCCACCATACACGCACCGAATATCATACGATATCTGTGCGTCTATGGCCACCTTTACAAGTGGAAGAATGACCCCCTCCTCCCGCGAATCTAGGCCCTTTTTAATACAGCTCAAGAGCACATGATTTTAAGGATTTGGTTAATCGAGGCACTTGGATTTGGCCGGATCCTGCTGAAAAAAGGCAGAATCCTAAATCCTGGATTTACACTTTTTCATTAGCCAAAAAAAAAAACATTATTTGGAGGTGAATTTGGCACTTGCATTAAATGTGTGCAGCTCAACAACAGCGGTGCCTTTCTATTAGTGGTGTTCCCATTTTGTGAGTACAGTATGTGCACAACTCCCATCATCCTCTGCTCTGGAAGCATAAGGCGTAAAGTTGAAAACAAGTCGCTGGCATTCTAATTGTAATTAGATTTTAGTGCTTGTATATCAGGGAGGGGAATGATTTACCCAGGGTCACAATTAGCTGCCATAATCATTCCACAGTGCAAGGTTGCAGTTGTACATCACAGATAGGCACTGCTTGGGTAATCACCCCAGGTTGTTAAACATTGTCCAGGCAGCAGCAGGCAAAGCAGCTTCGTATGAGGTTGTTCAGTAAGTAATGAATGGGAAATCCCATTACAGTAGTGTTGTCTGTCTGTACACAATGAGAGCAGCAGTCCATTCCTATGTCTTTGTATAGTGCTTGCAGCATATCCTGCACTTATGTACAGGACATTAGGTGCACACAGGCCTATAACAGAGACAAATAGAAATGAACAGATATGGGATCCATTATCCAGAAAGCTCTGAATTGCAGAAAGGCTGTCTGCCATAGACTCCATTTCATCAAAATATTTTTAAAATTATATTTTTCTCTGTAATAATAAAACTGGAGCTTGTACCTGATCCCGATTCCCAACTAAGATATAACGAATCCCTATTGGAAGCAAACCCAGCCTATTGGGTTTATGTAATGTTTACGTGATTTTCTAGTAGACTTTAGGTATAAAGATCCAAATTGCAGAAAGGTCCATTATCCGGAAAACCCGGGCATTTAGGTCCTATAACTGCTCACAGGAGCTTACACTCTAGAAGAAAATGGGAGACTGGTGCCTCATGCTGTAGTTACAGTAAATCCAGGAGTAGCTTGTAAACCTACTAAATTATTTCTAAGTGTGCTGAGTGGGGGCCATGGTCTGGGATCAGTCCATATCTTTGTGTGTTATTTACAGCAACCTGCTTCTCTCTTGCAGATGGGCCTGAGTTAATAAAACATGCTGCGAAACACAATTGCTCACTTTCCCACATCCATGAATGGTAAGTACCTTTTGTATTATGCCCGGAATACACTTCTGCCATTTCTGTTGTTTATTCAGAGGGTTTGCTCAATTAGATCCATTAGTGTTGAGGGTCTGGATTTGACCCGTTCTCAGTTCTGCTCCAAAAAGCTTCACCTGTTGCATGATACTTTGAGCTGTAGCCTGAAAGCGCCACATACAAGCCATCCCTACCATGGCCAAAGCATACTGATCCCAGTTGCTGACTGTTGGAGCTCACCAATGAAGCACTCCTGACAGGAGCGATCCCAGGCACTTCGCCGCCTGAAGCGGCCTTGAATTTGTCGCCCTTCCCAACGGCGCTCACTTTTCCAGCACTAGAAAAGTAGATGGACTGTGCACAATAAAAAATCTTTCTAATATAGTTAGTTAGGCAAAAATGTATAAAGGTTGGAGTGACTGGATGTGTAACAGAACAGAACACAACTTCCTGCTTTTCAGCTCTCTAAATCTGAGTTAGTCAGTGACTATAAGGGGAGCCACATGGGACATAACTGTTCAGTGAGTTTGTAATTGATCCTCAGCATTCAGCTCAGATTCAAAAGCAACAGTTGTGACCCATGTGGCCCCCCTCAAGTCACTGATTGGTTACTGCCTTGTAACCAATCCGTGGAAAGCAAGAAGTAGTTTTCTGTTCTGTTACACATCCAGTCACTCTAGTATTTATATATTACATTTTTGGCTACTAACTATATTTAAAAAAATTTTTTATTTTGAACAGCTATTTACCCAGTTTTTATTTTTACACTGAACAATTCCTGTAAGTGCTGTCATGGAATGCCTGCGAGTTGCAGCCCTGCAACTGTTCTGAGCTTTACATCCCTTCATCAAACGGTCAGATTTGCTTATTAATTATGGTTTATGTTCTGGTATAGGCTGCTCTGCAAAGGGAGCTTTACTTGTTTGCATGTTTTTATTAAAACATATCATTGGACACTGACATGATTGCATGATTCTCTGAGACGTGCTCCCAGTGGCCACATTATCAGGACAATTGTGCAGTTTTTGCTGTGCATAACTAACAATTACTTATTAGTACAGATTGTCTGATATAGGAATATCCATGCAGGGGTCCCGGGCACTATGCTGCTGCACTGGCCAGTCAATTGGACCCACCCTTCCCCTTACCTATGTGAATAGTGCCAGATATTTCAGGGGCTAGATGGGGGCTGCAAATAATGCTCTGTATCATTAAAGGGGTTGTTCACCTTTGAGTTAACTTTTAGTATAATGTAGAGAATGATAATCTGAGAAAATTTGCAATTGGTTTTCATTTTTTATTGTTTGTGGTGTTATAGTTATTTAGCTTTTTATTCAGCCTCCTCTAGTTTGCAGTGTCAGCAATTTGGTTTCTATGGTACAA
The DNA here is from genome assembly GCA_024363595.1 of Xenopus borealis. Classification (NCBI taxonomy): domain Eukaryota; kingdom Metazoa; phylum Chordata; class Amphibia; order Anura; family Pipidae; genus Xenopus; species Xenopus borealis. The sequence goes on along the minus strand of CM044440.1, from coordinate 128,054,825 downwards.
ATTACCCTAGCAACCCTGCATTGATTTGAATAAGAGACTGGAATAGGAATAGGAGAGGGACTGAATAGAATGATAAGTAATAAAAAGTAACAATAACAATACATTTGTAGCCTTACAGAGCATTTGTTTTTAGATGGTGTCAGTGACCCTCATTTGAAAGCTGCAAAGAAACAGAAGAAAATTTGCAAATCATTAAAAAATTATGAACAATAAATAATGAAAACCAATTGAAAGGTTTCTTACAATTGGCCCTTCTACAATATACTAAAAGTTAACTTGAAGGTGAACCACCCCTTTAAGTGTTCCTATTTATTCAAGTGACCATAGCCTGGATATTTGCTGACCTCCACATTTTTGACTGACCCACAAACAAAAATTAAGTGAAAGCTGCAAAGAGCCAACTGAGTTCAGTTTGGTCAGTTTTAAGCAGAGCAACAGCACAAGAATGACTCTACTCATTTTGAACCTGTTGTTTCCAGGGCAGGTAGTGCTGTTGTTTGAAATTCATAACGGTTAGACTGCTTTTATCTTGAAAACCAAATCTATATAATGTGATTTGGAAACATTCTCAGAAGAGTACTCTGAGCTATTTTACATTCATTTTGTATTGTTTGTTAGATAGCTAGAATCTCAGCTGCCATAAAGCAGGGCAGGACTGCTGTTTCCTATGGGGAATCATATAGGATCTGTGCAGCCACTGGGGCAGAATGCTCTGTTATACAGATAGCTAGAATCTCAGCTGCCATAAAGCAGGGCAGGACTGCTTCTTCCTATAATGAGGATCAGATTGGATCTGTGCAGCCGCTGGAACAGAATGCTCTGTTATACAGATAGCTAGAATCTCAGCTGCCATAAAGCAGGGCAGGACTGCTGCTTCCTATAATGGGGATCAGATCTGTGCAGCCACTGGGACAGAATGCTCTGTTATACAGATAGCTAGAATCTCAGCTGCCATAAAGCAGGGCAGGACTGCTGCTTCCTATAATGGGGATCAGATCTGTGCAGCCACTGTGACAGAATGCTCTGTTATACAGATAGCTAGAATCTCAGCCATAAAGCAGGGCAGAACTGCTGCTTACAATGTAAGTAACTGTATTTTCAATGTTTTTTTTATGTTGGTGTTTAGCAGAATACAGTTACTTTGTGCTAAATGATTTACCATGTTCTCAATGAAACATGTGCCCATGTAGTTGCACTGAATCAGAAAGGCTACACCAAGGTATGTGGGAAATGCTTCAGTATATAGATAATGTATGTGGGAGGTGCTTCTGAGGCTATCATTTCATACTTGTGGCTCTAAAGCGTTTTGCAACTCCAGCTTTCAGCATTGTGCAAGAGCCGTTAGATTTTAGGGAATGCTGGGAGTTGTAGTTCACAGATCTCGTTACCCTGTTGGTTTATTCTCCTCCCATGGTGTAAGTACTTGTGAATATGTTCCTTTTCTATATTCCTGCCAAGCTGATATACACTGTATGTGAGTGAGTGTGTCTTGTGTAAAACATGGGCTGGTTTCACTTTGTTGTGGCTAACGTAGAGCAGGCGACCCCATTGCTATAACAGCCTAGGCCTGTGCTTCCTGTTTGGGAGATGAAGTACAAGTAGGGACGGGTGCAATTAGCAGCGTCTTACAGATGACGGCTAAACTGTGTGTGAATTCTGTATTTGCATTGCAGGAGGCCCAAGCATGTGGCCCATCACCACGGAGGAGAGGGCCAAGCACGATAAGCAGTTTGCCAGTCTGAAGCCAATCAACGGACTAATTACTGGTGAGTGCCTTTATGCCAATTTTGTTTTATTAACCCCATGTTATCCTGACAGAACCCTGCTGGGTCTACTGCAGACCGTTTTAGTACTGACAGTGAGATGCAGTGTGAATAGGAATGGCCACCTGGCCGGTATTTTACCAGCCTGGCCGGTATTTATGATGGTTGATCCCAATGTTATTAAAGGGGTTGTTCACCTTTCAGATAACTTTTAGTATGATGTAGAGAGCGACATTCTGAGATAATTTGCAATTTGTTTTCATTTTTTATTATTTACGGTTTTTAAGTTATTTTGCTTTTTATTCAGCAGCTCTTCAATTTGCATTTTAAGCAGTCTTGTAACTAGGGCCAAAATTACCCTAGCAACCATGCATTGATTTGAATAAGAGACTAGGATGTGAATAGTAGAGAGTCTGAATAGAAGGATCAGCAATAAAAAGTAGCAATAACAATACATTTGTAGCCTTGCAGAGCATTTGTTTTTTTAGAAGGGGACGGCGACGCCCATTTGAAAGTTGCAAAGAATCAGATGAAAAGACAAATAACTATAAAACTATAACAAATAAATAATAAAAACCAATTGAAAAGTTGCTTAGAATTGGCCATTGTATAACATAATAAAAGTTACCGTAAAGGTGAACCACCCCTTTAATAGGAGAAAAAGATAAATATATAGGAAGGCCGGTATTTTTTTCAAGAAAAGGTGGCAACAATAAGTGTGAATTTGAGTGCATTATCCACTGTGCTTGTATGTCAACTTCCCAGCTCCCCTGAACTGCAGCTGAGGATGATGGTAGTTGTATTCTCCAACTCTTGGAGGGCTATGAATATTATATCCCTCTCAGTGTCTATCTCTCTCTCTCTCGGGGCAGATTAAGTAAAAGGCAAAGTGTCCGTCGCTAGTGAAAAATCGCTGGAAATCTAATCTGCAGGGACACCAGCAATTTACTAACCGGCGTAGAGGACAATTCACTAGTGAAAGAGGCCGTTGCTAGCGCATTTTCGGCGAATTGTCACTCAGGTGAACGATCATTACTCTGCAAATTCACTAAAGTGTGAATTTCACAGAATGTTTCCCCTTTCGCCAGTTTTTGTTTGCCGCCTTAGACTTGGCGAACTGATGAAGGTGGCCGTATACATAGAGATCCGCTCGTTTGACGATTTCACCGAATGAGCGTGTCTCTCCCCGATAAACTTCGCCTTCAAGGTGGGCGATATTGGGCGGATCCGTTCGTGGGCTCCAACGATTGGATCATAATGAAAGCAATTTGGCCGGATGTATCGCCGGACAGATGCAGTGCACAATCCGATTTTATTCCTGCCTGATCGACATCTGGCCGGATATTGGACGGGGAAGTCCGTAGGAGGGCCCCACACACGGGCCAATAAGCTGCCGACTTGGTCTGTAGCCCGTTTTTATTGGCTACATCCTCCTCAGTCATATGTCAGTGACATAAAATCCTGTATGACGAAAAAGTTATTAAAATGATTTATTTTAAAGTGGGATTGTAACTATTACAAATTTTAGTTTTAACCTCTTTTTTTTTTTTTTACCATTTGAGGGGCATGCCACATTTGTTCTAGGGGGGGCTCATGTCTAGGACATTAGAGGATCTCTTTTATCTTTATTTTGTTTCCTTGAACACGTGTAATAATAAGTGACACTTCAAGCCATCTCTAATAAAGACACATATGTGACCTATATGTACCTGTCCTATTCAAATTGACGTAAGCATAAAACTGGCCACAGACGCAAAGATCATACGATTTTTGGCCCGTGTGTGGAGTGTCCCGACGTTTGTCTTGCCATGCTGATCAGTCGATGGGACAGGTTAGAAGATTTCTGTCGGCTGCCGATCATATCTCTGTATGTATTGCTGATCTGAAGATTTCAGTGGGAGACTGTCACCAGCTTTTGTCAGACATAAACTTTCATAAGATTGCTGTCAGTGGCTGAACATCGGCTGATTTGTTCTATTACTACTTTATTTCAACTGACGGTTAGTGGCAGGTCAGGAGATGGGGGTATCCCATCATTCGTCCAATATTGCAGGTGAATCTGCACGTCTATGGCCTTAACAAAGTTTCGCTAGACAGAAACGAATGTTAGTAAAGTTCGCTATGAAATGCTCGCGCTGATCAATGAAAACTAGCAAAACTTTCCCAGCTTTCGGCTGCAGAGACACAATTTGCGTTTTAGTGAATTTGCTAGGGATGCACCAGGATTCGGTTCAGGATTCGGCCTTTTTATAGCAGGATTCGGCCGAATCCTTCTGCCTGGCTGAACCGAATCCTAATTTGCATATGCAAATTAGGGCCAGGGAGGGAAATTGTGACTTTTAGGCACAAAACAGGGAAGTAAAAAATGTTTTCCCCTTCCCACCCATAATTTGCATATGCAAATAAGGGTTCGGTATTCAGCCAAACCTTTCGGAAGGGATTCGGGGTTTCGGCCAGATCCAAAATAGTGGATTCAGTGCATCCCTAGAATTTGCGCCTGGTGAAGTTTGGTGAAGGTTTTGCAGGAGAAAATTCAACCTTGAAGTGAATTTGCCCCTTGGTGTCTGGCTTAATATCTCACTTTTAATTCCCTATATTAATCCTGAGTTGGTTGTGCTGTGTCTTATTTTCATTATTTTTGAATGGAACAGACCTGGAGATGAATACTGTAATACACCTCCCATCATGCTTGACCACACACCCCAAACTATCCGAGTATTTGAACATGAAATGGCAGTTGAGGAAGCACATCAGCTTTATGCAATTTTATTTGCAACCTGCAGTTGCACCACTAAAGGCAACATTAAAAGGGTTCTGAGAGTTATGATTCAACCTCATACCCAAGAACTCTGCTTTACCTAGAACTTGTACTCTAATCCAGCATATACAGAGCTGCACACAGTACAAATAGCTGGGGAGCTCTTTTTGAGTGTGAAAGTTATTTGCGTAATTCGGCAACACACATTCATTAAACACAGTCTGCGGGGGGGGATTTCCATTGAGTCAGTCAGTGCAGTTAAACAATGTATGTACAATTGGAAACCCTACTGCCTTTTTTTTAATAGTCATGTGATAAGCATAGGGTCGCATAACTGCAGAGCTTGTATCTCCCCATATACTTCCAAATATTCACTAACTTCTGTACTCAAAATTCCAGATAAAGGTAGCCTTTACATATAAATATAGTACACCTGTTGCATGTTATAGAGTTTCCTATTGTTCTTCTCCAGACTTCTTACAGCTTTCAAAGGGGTGGTTGTCACTGACCCTTGCAGCTAAAAACTATTACATTCAAGCCCTCTCCAATTCATATTCCAGTCTATCAGTCACACCTTTGCCTGGTTGTTGAGTATATTGGACCCTAGCAACCAATTCTGAGTCATTTTAAAACTCTAAAAAAAAAAATAATAATGAAGACCAGTGGATAATTGTTTCAGAATATCACTGGGTGCATTTGAAGAGGAACTACCCCTTTAAAGTTTTGCAACGTTATTCTTGGGGGGGGCAGAGGGATTAGCTAAGGAACGCACTACAAACTAAAGTTTTTCGTTTCCCTGTTTACGTTTGAAAGTTTGCGGCAAGATTCTTGTAACAAATTAGGAACTACAGGCCTGTTCACTTTCCCACAGAAATATGTAGCGTTAAAATACAGCAACCAAACTTTGACGCCGGCGACCATTGCGATCCCAGTGACAATTTACCGCTCTGTAGTCAATAAACGTGCGGGCGATGCTAAGAATTGCCCAATAGTGATGGGTGGATACATTCGCTGCAAATTCGCGGCTGGCGAATAAATACACTAATGGCAAATTCAAAGCAAGTTTTCAATTGGTTTTCGTTATTTTTTTTATATAGTTTTATAGCTATTTGCCTTTTTCTTCTGACACTTTGCAGCTTTCAAATGGGGATCGCTGACCCCTTTTAAAAAACAAATGCTCTTCAAGGCTACAGATGGATTGCTACTTTTTATTACTCATCTTTCTATTCAGCCCCTCTCCTATTTATATTCCAGTCTCTTAGGGTAAGGCCAGACGGGAAGATTTGGGGAGATTCATCGCTTGGCGACTAATCGCCCCTAACCGCTTCCCCCTGCCTTCCAGTTGCTTAATGAATAATCGCCTGCGCCTATTCATCAGCTGGAAGGCAGGGGGAAGCAGTTCGGGAAGATTTGTCGCCCTAAAGAAGAGGCGATTAGTCGCCAGGCGACAAATCTCCCTGAATCTTCCCGTCTGGCCTTACCCTATTTAAATCAATGCGTGGTTGCTAGGGTAATTAGTTTGGAGTTTCTGAATTAAAAGCTAAACCTTAAATAATGTTACAAATTGTCTCAGAATATCACATCATACTAAAAGTTATCTCAAAGGTGAACAACCCCTTTAAAAGAGGGATTTCAAAAATAAACACTGGGGGCCACTGGGAGCAACATCCATGGGGTTGGTGCGTAACATGTGGCTCACAAGCTACTGGTTGGGAATCACTGATTTAGTGAGTGCTCCTCCATGTTCCATATATATATATATATATATATATATATATATATATATATATATATATATAAGTACATCCTAGAAGTAGAATTTGTTCACATTCCCACAACTGAAGTGACGATGGGCTGTGGTTATGTCTGGTACAAGTATGAAATCTGTTATATGGAAACCTGTTATCCAGAAAGCTCTGAATTACAGGAAAGTGGTCTCCCATAGACTCCATTGTATCCAAATAATTCAGAATTTTAAAAATGAATTCCTTTTACTGTGTAATAATAATACCGTACCTTGTACTTGATCCCAACTAAGATATAATTAATCCTTATTGGAAGCAAAACCAGCCTATAGGGTTGAACTCGTATTTAAATTATCTTTTAGTAGACTTATGGTATGGATACAAAGTTATTGGAAAACTGCAGGCCACATAGGGCTTTCCGGATTCCAGATATTTCTGTAATTTGGATCTTTGTACCTTAAGACTTCTAGAAAATCATGTAAACATGAAATAAACCCAATAGGCTGGCTTTGCTTCCAATAAGGATTAACTAGATCTCTGTTGGGATATAGGGTTGCCACCTGGCTGGTATTTGTGGGTTGATCCCAATGTTATTAATACGGGAAAAAGCTAAATGTATAGGAAGGCCGGTATTTTTCTCCAGAAAAGGTGGCAGCCCTACTGTGATAGGATTACCAATGTGTCATGCAACTCCTAGAAACAGGTGTTACTTGTGAGAGTTGCATGAATGAATATGTGAAGTGTTCTGAAACCGCCGGGTACAGATGCTAGAACGGCATTGTATGTAACAGACATGTGGTGTTGAAGGCCCCCGCCTCTGTTCAGGGATGGTTTCTCCACCTTAACATGAATAGCCTCTTTCAGACCTTTTCAAACAAATCTTTATCCAAGATTTGTACATTGACAAAGTCAAATGAGTGTCCCTTGTCTTTGAGGTGTAGAAATACAGCCGTATCTTGTCCTCTAGAGTTCGCTGTCCTATGCTGAGCCATTCGCTAGGTGAGCAATTGTTTTGTCTCCCCAATGTATAGATCAGTACACTCCTGTGTATACCATATTGCTTTGCGTTGTCTTTTTAAATTACTTATATTAAATATACCATGACCTGGATGAATGAAAATCTTCATAGTTAAATTGCTTGTTACAGGTCCCAGCCCTTTACCCATCCTTCAGTCTCCATGGGTCACATACAGTAGTAGAACAGACAGAGATCTAAAGCAACACTTTAAATTCCTTTGTTGTCCTAGGATAGAAATGTAACCTCCCTGACACAGTGTGGCCCTTCCCTTAAGTCCTCACACGTGTCACTTCCTGGTGGAGCTCGTGTAGTTCTCTATGGCTGGAAGGACACAGGAAGTGGTCAGAGCAGGCCTACTCCCGGTCATTTGAGGGGAAGCCAATGCATTTGCCTGTCTGTGTACAGGCACAATTAAATGGAATATTTTGTCTGTACTGGGAGTCTGCACTCAGGTGGAGGGCTGCATTGTCTTCCCAGAGTGTTTGGTCTCTTGGTTTGTGTCATATATAGAGACCTGTCAGGAGAGGGAGGCATTATTTGACAGGATTTATTTCAGCCACACATTCACAAGTCTCTTGTATAATGTATGTTAGTTTTGGGGTGGAAACTCTTTAACATTTCATTGTGTGTGATTCATCCTTACAAGCCCTGACATGAATCACAGGTACAGGCTCTATTATAAAACACAGAGTCTCCATCTGATTTTATTTAAAGGGGTTGTTTTCCTTTAAATTAACTTTTATTATGGTGTGGAGAGTGATATTCTGAGACAATTATACAATCGTTTTTCACTTTTTGTTCTCCAGTTTGCAATTTCAGCCATTTGGTTGCTATGGTCCTTATTACCCTAGCAACCATGCATTGCTTTGAACAAGAGGCTGGAATATGAATAGGAGAGGATCTGAAAAAGAAAGATCAGGAATACAAAGTAGCAATAACAATACATTTGTAGCTTTACAGAGCGTTTATTTTTAGATGGTGTCAGTGATCTCCTTTTGAAAGCTGGAAAGTATCAGGAAAAAAAGATAAATAATGAAGACCAATTGATCCTTAGAAGTGGCCATTCTATAACATACTAAAAGTTATCTCGAAGGGGAACCACCCCTTTAAAGGACCAATAACAAATGTTTTTGAAAAAAAATTGTACTGAACGAAAAAAAAAAAAAAAACGCCAAGACACACGAAGGTTTAAATTTGAAAAGTCTGTATTAAGAAATAATTTGCGGATACTGCGCTTCCGCTCCTCTTCAGAAAAGGCGAAGATCCATTGTGCGGCACTCGATTTCTCCTCCCTGCCTTCTAGAAGAGATAGTCAGGGAGGAGAAAACTAGCTCTGCACGATAGATCGTCGCCATTGCCTTTTCAGAAGGAAAAGGAGTGGAAGAGCAGTATAGGTAAGTAAGTCTTCATAAAGACTTTTAATGTGTCTTGGTATTTTTTCGTTCAGTACAAACCTTTTTTTTTTTTAAATAAATTTTCTGTTATTGGTCCTTTAATACAGATCTGATGCAGCTTTCACCCACAGGGAAACTAAAAGCCAATAAAAACACTGATACAGGTATTGGATCCATTTTCCGGAAACTCCGTTATCCAGGAGGTTCCAGATTACAGAACTCCTGCCATAGAGTCAATTTTAGCCAAATAATGCAAATTTTTGAAAATGATTTTCCTTTTTCTGTGTAATGATAAAACAGTAGCTTGTACTTGATCCCAACTAAGATATAATTAATCCTTATTGGAAGCAAAACCAGCCTATTGGCTTTATTTCATGTTTAAATTATTTTCTAGTAGACTTAAGGTATGAAGATCCGAATTATGGAAAGATTATTATCCAGAAAACCCCAGGTCCCTAGCATTCTGGATAACGGGTCCCATACTTCACAAACTCAGGAGGACTGTTCTTTCATATAGGCTTTGTGGTAGGAAATTTTTGTTTATGGACCTTGGGGACTGCTATTTTATTTGTGTTCCTTTTATTCAAATAATCACTTAGACATGAAAATAACCCAAACTGATGTTATTTTTCATCTTAAGCTGCTGCAATTCTTTACTGAGATATTTAGCAGCTCTCTTCTTCGTAATACCGAGGTTACAAGTTTCTTTCTTTGAGCAGTGTTTTTTATGCCGAAGCATCGGTTTAAAAGTGAATATTTTGTTTGCTGATCTATAAATATTCTGCTCTGATTCTGATGGATGCCAAATTACACAGGTGTTAAATGACATTTACAGGACATATCGGCAACACTTGATTGGATTAGTTTTGTGCCCGCTTAGTGATGACAGGCTCTTTGGGTACATAGATTGTCCGCTAGTGCATTCTTGCTCAACTAATACTTGCCTGTATAGAGGGTGAAAAAAAGAGTGCCTTACAAACAGTGTGTATATTAAGATGAAAGTAATGGGTGCCACGCTTGCTGTTTCAGTTGCATATAAAGGACAAGTACAAGGTATAGGATCCATTATCCAGAAACCGTGATCTGGAAAGGTGGTCTCACATAGACTCCGTTTTAAAAATGATTTCTTTTTTTTTCTGTAATAATAAATAGGAATGCACCAAATCCACTATTTTGGATTCGACTGAACCCCCGAATCCTTCCTGAAAGATTTGGCCGAATACCAAACCGAATCCTAATTTGCATATGCAAATTAGGGGTCGGAAGGGGATAACCTTTTTTACTTCCTTGTTTTTTTACAAAAAGTCATGTGATTTCCCTCCTTGGCACTAATTTGCATATGCAAATTAGGATTCGGTTCGGCCAGACAGAAGGATTCGGCCGAATCCAAATCCTGCTGAAAAAGGCCGAATCCTGGATTCTGTGCATCCCTAATAATAAAACAGTAGCTTGTACTTGATCCCAACTAAGATATAATTAATCCTTATTGGAGGCAAAACCAGTCTATTGGCTTTATTTCATGTTTATATGATTTTCTAGTAGACTTAAGGTATGAAGATCCAAATTACAGAAAGCCCCAGGTCCCGAGCATTCTGGATAACCACATATTTTCAAAAGTTCCAAATAAATACAACATTCACAGAAGAATACTCTGCTCTGAATCTGCGATGTCTCTTCAAATGCACCAACTATTCAGCTGCTGCCAAGCACCTACGCCTCTACGTTTAATATCCTGCCTTTGAGAGAATACATTAAAATACGTAGCGAGCACTATGCATGTTTTATGGGATGAGATGATGCAATATTTATGTTCAAATAGGTACAAAGGCTGACATAATAAGGGTTTCAAGAAGAAAATATGGCTTTTTTTTTTCCTCAACTTTCCTTTTTCCAAAGATTGTAAATGAACCCTATGGTTTCAGTATATGAGAATGAGTAGTTAATGTACTTTTGTTTTTCCGTATGTAAAAAACACCTACAAAATAACAATTATTGTTTATTTTGATATAATATAACAGTAAACCATAAAAATGGCCACTTCCTGTTTAATTTTACAGGTGACCAAGCACGCAGCTTTTTCTTACAATCTGGTCTCCCATCCTCCGTTTTAGCCGAAATATGGTAAGGTGTTTTTTTTTTTGTTTTTAAACGCTACAGTGTATTTTAATGTAGTCACACAGTGATTAAGGAACAGTGCAGTGTCTCTTTATTATTTGCTATTTGGATTTGTCTAGTGGAAATATTATGTCTCTCAGGTGATGTTCCTCTAGGATGAAAATAAGACAAGGGCATAGCCTAGCAGAGCAGCCAAGGAATCATCCACTGAAATCACTGGAAAGGCAGCCATAAATGGAACTAACTGGGCTAACGCGTAGCTTGTACAGATTGAAGTCATTTTCCTACGCCTAGATCGATATTTCTCTGCATAAAGCATAATTTAAGAGGGACAGCCTCCTAAATGTCCTCAAACTCTGTACAAAGAGATATCTGAAAATTCTGCATCTATATCTATATATTTCTAAAAGCAAAATTAAGCACAGACGGTCGTTTGCTTTTGCAACTGTGTATTTTTATTTTTAGGGCCCTGTCAGACCTGAACAAAGACGGCAAGATGGACCAGCTGGAGTTCTCCATTGCAATGAAGCTCATCAAACTGAAACTACAGGGACAATCTCTGCCCTTGGTCCTACCTCCTGTAATGAAACAGCCCCCAGTCTTCTCGCCATTATCCTCCTCCCGCTATGGTAGGTTTCTATTGTTCATTTCGAGGGTCATCATGATGGTATAAATGCATAAGATTTGTGACAAAAGGATGTCCAACATAAAACCCTCATGATGTAATTGAAGTGCAATTACTATCATCCCACCAACAAACAAGTGCTGTCAGGGCAATGTTTGAAGAGTTGTAGAAGAGCATCAACTTGAGGGGCTTGGAGGGATTCTTAGGCTACGGTCTTGCACAGCTGTTTCTCCCCCTCCCTGTTTACACAGGCCAAGTAACTACCAACCTACTTTGTGCAGAAACACAGAGGATTTCAGCATGAAAAACATTTGATTTCACTCAGAATTCAGATATTGCAAGCTGTACCTATGATTATACCTATGTTGGTTACACCTATTATAAAGAATACTTTGCTTGTGGCTCCAAATAATGGGGTACATATAATTAACATTTTGTTCACTACAATGTATTTTACAGGAATGGGAAGCATGCCAAACTTGTCCATGCCACCACATATGCCTTCCCTTGCACCCTTAGCTCCCACTACATCCATAACCTCAATGAGCTCTTTGCCACCCCTGCCTATGTCAACCCCCCTGGTGCCTTCTCTTGGATCCTCATCAACTTTGCCAAATGGAACATCCACTGCTCTGCTCTCGTCTTTCTCTGTGCCTTCGTCTTATTCTAGTAAGTATCCTCCCAAGCTAATGTTGGTGGTACAGCAAGGCACAATATGTGGTGGGAAGTGAACTTAACCTGTGTGTCATAGTGCATAGAATTAGCTTTTTACCTTTTTTTTTTGTTCATATTCTCCTTTGGGGTCCAACATTTTGTCATGGGCACTTCCCCTTAGTTTAGGGTTATGTTAAAAATAATCAAGTTTATGTTCACTATCTCTCTCTCAGCATTTGTTTCTCGTCATTCAGTCTTCATATAGCAGTTGGGTGTCAGATATTCATTGACAGTTACATCCAATATATCTTATAGGGGGGCTCCTTTTGCCTAGAAGATGTATTAGAGCTCACTCTATTAAACTCACCAGACATCATGTCTCTCTACATGCAGCAGTTGGGTGTCAGATATTCATTGACAGTTACATGTATGATGTATTAGCGTTCACTCAATTTACTGATTCCAGTACAAACAAAGTCAAACAAAATAATTGGCTTTTGCACAAATCCTGCATGTAGAGAGACATGATGTCTGGTGATTTTAATAGAGTGAGCTCTTAATACATCTTCTAGGGAAAAGTCCCCCTATAAGATATATTGGATCTAACTGTCAATTATTATGGATTATCTGACACCCAACTCCTGCATGAAGAGAGAATGAAGAGAAACAGATGCTGAGAGAGGGATAGTGAGGATAAACTTGATTATTTTAGAAACTATGCAGAATTTTCAATTGATTGTATTTATAAAACTTCTTATTACATTATGGCGCTGCTTATATAACATTTTCATGATATTTCCCCTTCAAAAAATAAAACAAAAACACAAAAAAGCCACTAATGTGTTTTTCTACTAGCACTGCCTCATAACACCTCGATACATCTGCTGGGTGGAGGATTCAGTAGCACCACAATGCAGAAGACTCAGTCTCTCATAGACCTGGCTTCCAGCAGGTAGGGGCAAATTACTTGACTATTTAGCATCTATTGCTTGTTATCCTGAGAAGACCATGCCTCCCTGAACTGGGATTGTGCAGGAAATAATTTGGATTCTGTGTTTGTAAAGGCATGTATGTTAGCCTGTAGATGTAGCCTAGCCTTGCTTCTTACAGTGTTTGCTGTCAGCAAGATGCATACTTTGGAAATATGCCTTTGTGCTTGCTAAATATCTCAGGCAGCACTATAAATACCCTCTGTTAGGTGCAGCTGAAAACTGCAGGGGTTCCTGGCTGGCCTTCTACCTTAGACATAAACAGTCTGACCAAAGGGACAACTGCCTAAATGGTATATCATATGTGCTGCCTAATCCTTAACTTCAGACTCTGATATACACCATGAGCTGCCGGATTCCTGCCGTATGCCTCTGGCACAACACTGTTACTGATTTAGTCTTGCCCTACCCCTCCCATTGTACTTGAATACTACTGGAAACCCATAGATACTGCCTTAAAGGGGTTGTTCACTTTCAAACAACTTTCAGCTAGTTCACCACAAATAAAGACTTTTTTCCAATTACTTTCTATTTTCTATTTGTGATTGTTTGTATGATATTGAAGTGTAAAGTAGAGTCCTGCAGCGGGTCGGGTACCCGCGGGTTACCCGCAAAATCCCGCGGTACCCTGCGGACTGCTTGTAGAATTTCTGGGTGCGGGTACAGAAGCGGGCCGGTGATTCTGCAGGTTGAGGGTTGGGTCGCGGATCCTCGCTATAGCGAGTTTTACTCCTTTTTCTGAGCATTTCTAATAATGATGATGTCACTTCCGGTTTACAATGACAGCACTTCCTGTTTTACTCCTTTTTTCCCTGATCGTGGCTATTTCCGATGATGTCACTTCCGGTTTACAATGACAGCACTTCCTGATTCTTGATGGTCAGCGGGTCCGGGTTGCGGGTAGCTAGTCGCGGGTACGGTTCGGGTCGCGGTCCAAGTGGGTAAGATTGCGGGTCGCGGGTCCGGGTTGCGGTTTGCGGGTGCGGGTCGCAAAAAATGGACCCGCGCAGGACTCTAGTGTAAAGTGTAATTTTCCCCTTCTAAAGCAGCTCTGAGAGGGGGGGTGGTCGCCTACTCTCTAAACTCTTCTAAATTGATACATAAATTGATACATCTAGTTGATAACTCTGTTCCAGCTGAGCTGAATCCCTGAGTTTCATTACAGGCAGCTGTTAGAATTGATACAATAGTTGCTAATACTCCAGAGATGTTGCTGAGAAATGGATCAACTAAATGTTGCAAAATTGTAACCGTTTAGAGTCTGCACCTGAATTACTGAGCTGCCAGACTCAAACACCACAGACACCAACATTCAACTTTACACTTTGGAAAAACAGTAAAAATATAAATGATGGAAAATAATTGAAAAAAAGTATTTATTTCTGGGGAACAATCTGCAAAAAAAAATTGAACTGAAAAAAGTCTTTTGGGTGGAGAAGGAAAGCTACTGAGGAAGATTGGTGCCAATAGATTAGCCACAATAGTTCAAGCAATAACAATATATTTATTCTGCAGGATGCTTTACCATACCTCAGTAAACAGCTCTATAGTTCTCTCTGTTTGTTTAGGATATCAGCTGCGATATTAGCTTGGTGTGACATCACTTCCTGTCTGACTCTCTCCCTGCTCACTCATAGCTCTGGCCTCAGATTACAGCAGGGAGAGGATCAAACTGAGCATGCTCAAGCCCTAGCCCTGGAGGTTTATGCTGAAAACAGGAAGTCTGATACAGAAGCCCATGTGTACACAATAGAAGGAAAGAAATGCTGTGTTTCTATTGACAGAAGACTCAGAGCAGCATTACTTTGAGGGTTTACTGGTGTATTTATATAGACTTTTTTGATAAGGCTTACTTAGTTTTAACCTTTCCTTCTCCTTTAATCTCAGCATTCACTTCTTGGCTACCAAAAATACTGCATCATATCCAGAATATACCTATATCTCTAGTATACCTTACTAATAATGTCCAGCACACAATCAAATGTGATTTAATGTATTTGTTTCAAGTAGTGGGAGAGGGCATGACAGTCCATGCATGCCAGGTAAATGACCAGGTCCTTAGACTTTGTACCTGACTGAAATGTTTGAAATGAGTGCCCATAACATTAATTACTTGCTACCTTATTACAGAACTTGCTAACTTTGCTGACTATTCCTTTATACATGTGCCTGCAGCTCCAATTCATCATCTCCCACCTCTCTGACTGGCAACTCCCCAAAAACCACTAACCAGGACTGGGCAGTGCCTCAGGCAACCAGACTGAAATACAGGCAGACGTTCAACAGCCTCGATAAATCCATGAGTGGCTACCTTACAGGTGTGTACTGCTGCTGGGGAGGGCTCTGTTAAATGAACTGTGTTTATATTAGCGTTTGTGCATTCCCTCCCTTAGAATCTGAAGCGTCAGGCCTCCAATTGTTCACCATAGTGCTTTTCAGACCTAGCTGATAGGCCCAGTTTATGAGCTGTTCCCTTCTAGTGATTGGATCAGCACTAAGTATACAAGTATCCTAGGGGGAAATGGCAACTGTAACAAATAAAGGCGTGAGGCTTCTTTATGTGATTCTTTTGGAATCAGGCATTGCGTGTATTGATGTTAAATGATCCTTATGCATGTAACATTTAGGTCTATACTATATGTGTCGCCATCCTGTTGTAGGTTGCCACTAAATCATGTCTTTTTTTTTTTTTTTTGCAGGTTCTCAAGTGAAGAATGCTCTGGTGCAATCAAGCCTTTCTCATACACAGCTCGCCACTATCTGGTATTAACTATTCTTTCAAAAATTTATAGGATATTTGCGGCAATGTCTATCTTTAGTAGCTGCAAATACCAATCATAATAAGTCCTGGTATTTTTGTCCGTTCCTTTATATACTCCAGCCCAGTGATTGCTGCATGAGCTGGAAGGTATTAAAGGGGTTGTTCACCTTCAAGCTAACTTTTAATATGAAATAGAATGGTCAATTCCAAGCAACTTTTCAATTGGTCTTTATTGTTTCTTTTTTATAGTTATTTAATCATTTGTTTTTTCTTCTGACTCTTTCCATCTTTCAAAAGGGAGTCACTGACCCCATCTAAAAACAAATGCTCTGTAAGGCTACAAATGTATTGTTATTGCTATTTTTTATAACCTGTCTTTTTACTCAGCTCCCCTCCTATTTATATTCCAGTCTCTTATTCAAATCACTGCATGGTTGCTACAAATAGTTAAAAATTAAAAACCAATAATAAATTGTGTCAGAATATCACTCTCTACCATACTAAAAGTTAAGTCAAACGTGAACAAACCCTTTAAAGGAGAATTCAGCCCTAACATTAAAAAAACCCTACCCCCCACATCCCCACCAATACCTCTCCCTCCTCCTCTCAACGTAAGCATTACCCCAGGCAAATGCCCCTAACGTTTTACTTACCACTTGATGCAGATTTTGCCCAGCGGAGTTCACGGCAGCCATCTTCTTCTCTTCAGAAATCTTTGGAATGAGACCAGCGTTTTAGGCACATGCTCAGTTAGAGTAAACTTCCGGTCCATACAACTGCGCACGCGGCGAAAGTCACAAAAAATTTCAGAAAAAAATGTTCTGAAGATTTTGTGATTTTTGGAGTGTGCGTAATTGTTTCTTGACCGGAAGATTGCTCCAACTGCACATGCACCAAAACGCCACACTAATTCCAAAGAATACCAATGAAAAGAATATGGCTGCTGTGAGCTCTGTTGGACAGAATCTGCATCGAGGGGTAAGTAAAACATTATTTGCCTGGAGTAACTCTTAGGCTGGGGGAGGAGGGAGGTTTGGTCTTGGTGGGGTTGGGGGCTAGGGTTTTTTTTATGTTAGAGCTGAATTCTCCTTTAAGAGGCCTTTAAAGCCCATACATCCCAAACTAGTTTAAACAACAATGGCAAATTTTGCATAGTCATTCTACAGGGAGCACTTTCTAATTACGGCATCTGCTTAATCTTTGCCAGCTATTCGTTTTACTAGTTTGATTACACTTTACTAGGCAAAAGCAGATGTTACCATGAGAGAAAAATACAGTCAGCAGACAGGACATGAGCAGGCAAAGTCATATACACTGCAGGCATTGATTAGAGACAAAGGAAGGGAAGCTAGCACGTTTAGGGAAATCCGTGACTGTTTATGCAGAGTAATTTCATTTAATATACAGTTCATCATCCTGAGATCATTTGTGTCTACAATTTTGCTGGAAAAAAGTTCTGAGCTCTAGGCAGATAGAAGTAGTTGCTGAAGTGATGTATTATTCTACAACAACTACTACTATTTCACTAGGGCTAATACTAGTCAATAATAACGTTCAATAATAAACTAGCATGTTTGTCTGTGTTCCTCTTTAAGAAAGCTACCAAAGCAATATATTGCCAAAAGATTAGCCACAACAATGCAAGCTATATGAGAATATATTTATTCTGTAGAATGCTTTACCACACCAGAGTAACCAACTCTAGAAGCTCTATCAGTTTGTTTAGGATAGCAGCTGCCATATTAGCTTGGCATGACTTCACTTCCTGCCTGAGTCTCGCCCTGCTCACTCACAGCTGTGGGCTCCGATTACAGCAGTGGAGGGAGGGAGAGAGGATCAAACTGAGCATGCTCAAGCCCTGGAGGTTTAAGCTGAAAACAGGAAGTCTGATACAGAAGCCCATGTGACACAATAGAAGGAAAGAAATCCTGTGTTTCTTTTGACAGAGGACTCAGAGCAGCATTACTTTGAGGGTTTACTGGTGTATTTATATAGGCCTTTTCGGATACAGCTTACTTAATTTTAGCATTTCCTTCTCCTTTAAAGGGGTTGTTCACCTTTGCGTTACATTTCAGTATGATGAAGAGTGTGATATTCTGAGACATTTGCAATTGGTTTTCATTTTTTATTATTTGTGATCTTTTTTTTTTAGTTATTTGGCTTTTTATTCAGTAGGTAGTCTTTATTCTGTATATGACACTGGTTGCTAGGGTCCAAATTTCCCTAGCAACCATGCATTGATTTGAATAAGAGACTGGAATATGAATAGGAGAGGATCTGAATAGAACGATGAGTAATAAAAAGTAGCCATAACAATACCGTTGTAGCCTTACAGAGCATTTGTTTTTTTTAGAAGAGGTCAACGACGCCCATTTGAAAGGGCAAATAACTATTAAAAAAAAAGGAAAGTAAAAGTTGCTTAGAATTTGCCATTGTGTAACGTAATTGGGTAAAGTTTGGGAGTATTTTGATGTATTATGAGAGTAATATGGTTTGGTCAGGGATGCTCCATAGAGCAAATTTTTATTCAGTTGAAGCTCCATTCTACTTACAGCAACCTGGGATCCATATTCATATTTTAAACCATGATACCGGATCAAAGCCATATATTTATATGAAATTCCCATAGCTTGGCACAGTAGTCTCCAGTATTCCATTGGATCATACTTTTCCTGAAGCCGCAACAAGACCCTTGACCATTGTGAATACTTAAAGGGCAAGGAAAGGCAAAGAAATAAAACCCCATTTTTACATTCTTTAATGAAAAAGAAATCTATCTCCAATATAATTTAATTAAAAAATGTCTACCGTTTTTATAAGAATCCTGCCTGTATGCAGTGGAATTCTCCCTTCATTTACTGCTGTGGATAGGAATTGTCAGATGGTCCCTAACTTCTGGCAGGGAAACAATCATATTTATGAACAGCAGGGGAGCCCTTGCCTTACTTACCAGCCATGCAGAACTCAAGCAGCTTTGTTTTTTGATCATTTATGACGATCCCTAAGAAGCCCAGATCACACTGAGCATGTGCACAGTCTTGGTCTTGCAAAGATGTATAACAAAGTTACAAGATGACAGCCCCCTGTGGCCAACTTTGAAAGCATAAATCATTTGTTTGATTAGGCTTGTGGTGCAGTAAGTTCATGTTTATGTTTAGTATACAAAATACACCATTTCTACCCTTATTCTATTTTACACTTTCCTTGTCCTTTAAGCAACAGTTTATATTAAAAGAAGTGGCATATGGAAAATGGTTTATTTACACGAAGCAGGGTTTTACACATGAGCTGTTTTGTGCAATATCTTTTTATAGAGTCCAAAATAAAGAATCCTTTGAAGCCACAAAGTATTCTAATCTAGTTGTCTGCTGCTCAATCAAAAAGCTGGTCTGGTTTTGCCACTTCCAGAGTAAATGTATCATGTCAATAATGAAGATTCACTGGAGAGCAGATGAGTTCAATTTCTTTGTAAATTTATTCAGAGATGCTTCTGAATACATTTACATATTTTTATAGAGACCTACTTTGTTCGGGGGGTATAGTTTTCCTTTAAAAACCAGTGTACTGAAATATTTCCTTTTTTGTTGAAAGAAAATAGTTAATATTCATTGTGATTATTTAAAGGGGTGGTTCACCTTCAAGTTAACTTTTAGTATATTGTAGAAGGGCCAAGTCTAAGAAACTTTTCAATTGGTCTTCATTATTTATTTTTCATAGTTTTTTAATGATTTGCAATTTTCTTCTGTTTCTTTGCAGCTTTCAAATGGGGGTCACTGACACCATCTAAAAACAAATGCTCTGTAAGGCTACAAATGTGTTGTTATTGTTACTTTTTATTACTTATCATTCTATTCAGTCCCTCTCCTATTCATATTCCAGTCTCTTATTCAAATCAATGCAGGGTTGCTAAGGTAATTTGTACCCTAGGAACCAAATTGCTGACACTGCAAAATAGAGAGCTGCTGAATAAAAAGCTAAATAACTCAAAAACCACAAACAATAAAAAATGAAAACCAATTGCAAATTGACTCAGAATATCACTCTCTAAATTATACTAAAAGTTAACTTGAAGGTGAACAACCCCTTTAAAGATCCATTAGACCATTTTAATTTATTATGTTTACCCATTCATGTTCTTTGTACCTTTTCTTTTTATTACTTTAGGAGCTTGGCTGATATTGACAAAGATGGAAAGCTGAAAGCTGACGAATTTGTCCTAGCCATGTATTTAACTGACATGGCTAAAGTTGGGCAGCCCCTCCCACTCACTCTTCCTCCAGAACTGGTTCCTCCTAATTTTCGGTATGTGATGAAAACAATGATCAATTATTATCATTGCTGTACAGGAAAATATGGTATATCCATTTCCTTTTCCTTTTTTTTTTTGTATAAAAAAGTAACTTTGGCAGGTTTTAAACCGACATAAAAATTTGTACTTGATGGACGTGTCTTTTTTTTCCAGTCTAACTGCTTGTTGATCCAGAAGATCAGTTTTTGCTGTGTCAAAGTGACATTGAGAAGCGTTGAACTAATAACCCTTTCCATGGGAAAACCCATTTGTATAGAAACCAGCAGTGTTTGCCAGTGGCAATAAAAGGTTGAAAAGAGCAGGGTTTTTATACAAAGGTTATTGTCTCTATTTCAGTGATTTTCAACCTTGTGCCTCCAGCTGTTAAGGAACTACAAGTCCCACAATGCAATGAAGGAGTCTGACAGCCACAGTCAGGCAAATGCATTGTGGGACTTGTAGTTTCTTAACAGCTGGAGGCACAAGGTTGAAAATCACTGCTCTATTTAAACTAACACTAATTACAGGGGGTGTCGCAAAATAATGCTCCGTTATTTACCATGCTTAGTGTAAGGCCAGACAGGGCCACCATCAGGGGGGCACAGAGGGTACTGCTGTATCTGGCCCAGGCCTAAAGGGCACAGCTTTGGCACTGTCAGGGCCAGGGGGGCCTGGCTATTTCGAAAAGTGCAGCACAGCCAGGCCCGCCTTGACAGTGCCAAAACCGTGCTGAACTTGCCAAAATCCCGAAGAGCCAAAGCCGTGAAAAGACTCGGTCACAAAAGGAGCCAAAGTTGAAGTCATGAAAGGAGCCGAAATTGAAGTTCTGAAGCCGTGAAAAGGGCGAAAGCCACAAAAGGAGTTGAAGTTGAAGTCCTGAAGTCACAATGTGTGTTTTTTTAATTTTATTGAACCCCTGGCCACCAATGTATTATTTTAATACTCTATAGCCCCTGACACCAATGTTTTTTTTTTTTTTAAATATTCTCTGGTGCCCCAATGTTTCTTTTTAACTTGTAAGGGGGGGTTCCTGGTGCCAATTTTTCTTTTTTTAAACTTTTATGGGGAGCCCTGGCGACCAATAACTTTTAAAAACATTTATGGGAGGCCCTGGCCCTAATGTTTGTTTTGAAAAAGCTTTTATGGGGTACCCTGGCGTGTGGGTCTACTGTTTTTAGCGCTGATGTCTGTGTGGTCTTTTAACTGGGGTCTGGGGTTGGGTTTTTGGGGATGGGGTGGGCAGGGCCCAGAAATGTTTGTTGTACATGGCCGGGATTTTTAATGGTGGCCTTGAGGCCAGATATGACTGTGCCTCTTATAGACAACGTCTTTAACCTGTATGTGTGCTTATGATTGGGAGTTGCCATAAATTTTTCAAACATTATTGATCCATTCACTTAAGGGGGGTGTGGCAGTGACCCAGCTGTGTTGCAGTGCTGTGTGCTATGGATGTACTAATGTAGTGTTTTTGCCTGTTTCCCATTTAGTGGTAGTGACCCTATCAATGGAACTGTACCTCTCTACCACAGAATGCAAGAGGAAGAACCACCTCAAAAAAAGACTGCAGGTGAGCTGAGCTGGGGTTTATGGTACCTAAAAGTTTTCTATCACTAATCACTTTCAAAAGGTCACATCAAGGTGCAGGCTTTTAGTCCTTTTGTCACATTTAATTGAGGGCTACTCATTTGCACCCATAGATTTCCAGTATTCACTCATAAGTGTATCAGGGGTATAAATATATTTTTTATATGACATAAGATGAATGCATGGCTAGAATTCAGGCTATGTTCTATGTGGTATACAGTGATGAGATTTTAAAGGAATTGTTCAGTATAAAATTAAAACTGGGTAAATAGACTGTTCAAAAAAAAAAAAAAATTCAAATATAGTTAGCCAAAAATGTAATGTATAAAGGCTGGAGTGACTGGATGTGTAACAAAACACTACTTCCTGCTTTTCAGCTCTCATGAGGGGGAGGGGCACATGGGATATAACTGTTGCTTTTGAATCTGAGCTGAATGTGGAGGATCAATTACAAACTCACTGAACAGTTATGCCCTACGTGCCCCCCCCTTATAGTCACTGACTAACTCAGAGTCAGATAGCTGAATTATTTTCCTGGCATAATATAATATAACAGGGTTCTATATCTAATTATGGCATGACTGGTAGTTATGATGTGGTCTAGGATAGTGTAGTGGGTTTTTAATATCAATTTTATGTAAAACATTTAATCTGCCATGTACCAAAATTGCATGAAGGCCCATCTTGTAAGTGTAATGCTCCTTTCCCAAATGAACCTGACCAGCCTTTTCTGGTCAGATACTGGGCTGCAGGTCCATTTGGGGTAGTCTTCTTGGGGAGGGGGCCCTTTGCTTATAATATGCAGTTGAAAGATTAATCTAATCGAGGATTCTGCCAAATCTCAGCACTTTTTAAATGTTTTTCAGTCACTCATGCAAATCCAAACCCTTAATCATGTGACTTTAAAGCACTGAACAAATAAAGCCACATTTTTTCATGTTTAATGTGCAAATTATGTTTTGTGATAAAACTAATTGAAGTAGATATTTTCTGATCTATTAATAAGATTATATGGAAACTGAAAATTAATAGATTTGGTTAGCCCGGCCTTGTACATAGAGTCTCACAATTCCTATGTGTCATAAGCATCATTTGAGGAGAGGCGAAAGGAGAACATTGACAAGGGCAACATGGAGCTGGAGAAAAGGAGGCATGTGCTTATGGAGCAGCAGCAGAGGGAAGCTGAGAGAAAGGCACAGAAAGAGCGGGAAGAGCTGGAGCGCAGAGAGAGGGAGCACCAGGAGCAGGAGCGAAAGAAGCAGCTGGAGCAAGAAAGGCGAATGGAGCGGCAGCGTGAGCTAGAGAGGCAGAGGGAGGAAGAGAAGAGGAGGGAAATTGAAAGAAGAGAGGTGAGAACTTGCAGTATTTTAGAAAGAAAAGTTTCTTCATAATTAGCATGAGGAAGTGCAGTTATAGAGTAGAGTTTACAATCTAAGGTCCCTATCACATTCACGTATGCTGATATTATCCGGAGGCAATTAGCCTGTTTGTTTTTAGAAAATGCAGAGGAAACCCACATGGAAACTTAGGACCTCTAAGAAACTCTTAAGCTCTTTAAAACAGAATTTGTAATAGGATTTGACTAGTTTTTGTAAAATATATTTGTGTTTTTCGGTCTCCATTTAAGACCTTTATCATTGAAGCGTTGTACACAAAATCCTTTTCCGTTAGGCTAAGGCCAGACGGGGAGATTCGGGGGAGATCCATCGCCTGGCGACTTCTCGCGGCGATGAATCTCCCCCGAATCTGGCGAGGCAATTTTGAGCGACTTTTAAAATCGCGCCGCTCCATCTGAAAAGCGCAGGCGACTTTAAGCCTAGCAGGCACGCAGCGCTATCTAGCTATTCGGGGAGATTCGTCGCCGCAAGAAGTCGCCAGGCGACGGATCTCCCCCAAATCTCCCCGTCTGGCCTTAGCCTTATGTCTCAGATTCATTAATATTAGATATGTGATAGCAAAGGTGTGATAACCATTATTCTATGTTAATGAATGTGTAATGAGACTATTGTCTGTTATTCTTTAGGCAGCAAAGCAAGAGCTTGAGCGACAGAGGCAGCAGGAGCTGGAGAGGATCCGTCGGCATGAGCTGTTCAACCACAGGAACAGAGAGCAGGAGGAGATTGTGAAGCTGAAGTCCAAGAAGAAGAGCTTACAGCTGGAACTAGAAGCACTTGTAAGAGAATAGGGAGGGTAGCGTTGTTGTGTGTGTAAGCATGACAGTTTGAGGATTTCTTCTTCAGTCTGAAAAACAGTAGGAAATAATACTTAATTGTTACATGTCACAATAGAGCTTATAGGCCACACACCATGATATTTAAATAACTATAGATTCTTTAATATGCCATTTAATTTGATATAAACTCAAGTATTCAATTTGGGGGTACAGTTTTCCTTTAATCAAGCTGTCATAAGTGCTTGTCTTGCTAACCCTCTTTGTTGTGACCTGCTTTGTCAAGGGCAGAGGCGGATAGATGGTAGAACATCACTGTGTATTAAATAACTCTAGACGGCACCAAACTGATTATTAGCCAAAGTTCCATTCTGAAGAGCATAAGCGGCATAAAAGCATTTTTCAAATTGATCAAAAAAGCATTGATCAAAAAGCCATGGAAGTGACCCACAACAGTTTAGAATGTTACTCCCCCATTGCAGGGATCAAAACACCTCATGGTCGATTAGCTTAAAACCCAAGGATAAATATACCTTCCCATGTGCACCAGCTCTAAGGTGCCCTCTGCCCCCCCCCCCCCACGAACCAGTTCATTGCACAGGGTGTTCATTATGGTATCAGGAAGCCTGATGTACCCGCAAGCTGTACATGGTAGGTGTATTTTATACAAGTGCCTCCTTTCCCTTTTCCACTTTGTCAGTCCATGAACTTACAGAGAGGAAGTGAGTTGTGCTTTATAACTGTACCTGCTGTTGATGATCTCTTCATATGAATTTGACCTTGTGCAGGAGGATAAACACCAGCAGATCACTTCGCGAGTCCAAGATGTACGAGGGAAAAAACACCTGAAGCGAACTGAGCTGGAGACCTTAGACAGAAAGTGTGATGCAGGAATTATGGAGATCAAGCAATTGCAACAAGAACTGCAGGTGAGTGATATCTGTCAGGTCAAAGGATATGGCAGTTTGCAGACTATATAAGAGAACGATATTGGAGGTTCTTGATCTCTCTCTCTATACCTGCATTAACTTAAAAGGCTACTATACACATTATTCACTCTACGGGCACACCTATGATTTGTATATACTTTGGCATTTTGAGCCCTAATATAAGTGCCTATTTGTCCACATCTGTATAGACTTCTTGCACGTGTGCAACATAATTGTGCATATATACCGGCACTGATGCTGTTTACTGTAGGCTTTGGAGAGTTCCTTAATAAGCGCTTATGCAGATACAATATGTTCTGTGCAAGCAGTAGGCCGTACATTTGTGCTTTACTTAATGCATACAGAAGAGTCAATGGGAGACTTTTTCCCAAGCTAATCATGGTTTGTTTGTTCTAGGAATATCAGAGCAAACTGAGTATTCTGCTTCCCGAAAAGCAGTTTTTGAATGAGAAGATTAATCAGATTCAAGCTGTTAACTCTAATGGTAAGAGCCTGCAGTGCTTATACCGAGAAAGGCCTGGTATCTGTTAACATTCTATAGCCACAGCACTCATGCCGAGTGTAGTTCACCTTTTAAAACAGACAGTTTATAATATTGAATACATCTATGAAGATTCTCATTTATCCAAATCATGATAAAAAGTATGTAGTAGAATGAAGTCAAAGGCAACTGGACATTTTGAGTTTTTCTTGAAGACGTTTCACCTCATCCACTCATTTACGAAATTCACTTGAAATGATCGAAGTTCGATCGAATTACGATTGTACAAATTTTTGTGAAATCCGATATGCAAATTTGGCCTCTTCAATTATCGAATAGATTGAATGATCGGATATTTGATAATTCGGTCATTCGATGATCGAAGGAATCAAAATTTTAAAGTTATTCGACTGCCTACTTCGCCAGATTGAATCTACCGAATTGCAATAGAAGCCTATGGGAAGCTCCCCATAGCCTTCTGAGACTAAGTCCTGCTCGAATACCATTCGTACGATCAGAGCATTCTAGCAGATAGTGGAGTTACATCTGTCAAAGAAGTTGATGCTACAGGGCTGACTATTAAAGGGGAACTATTGTGAAAATTAAAGTTTAATATAAGCCCCAGCATGCTGAAATAAGAAACTTTTCTAAATACAATCAATTAAATATTCTGCATTGTTACTGAAATAATCAAGTATATCGTCACTCCCTCTCTCATCATCTGTTTCTCTTCATTCTGTCTTCATGCAGCAGTTGGGTGTCAGTCATTGACAGTTAGATCCAATATATCTTATAGGGGGGCTCCTTTTGCCTAGAAGATGTATTAGAGCTCACTCTATTAAACTCACCAGACATCATGTCTCTCTACATGCAGCAGTTGGGTGTCAGATATTCATTGACAGTTTCCAATATATCTTATAGGGGGCTCCTTTCCTATTAGATGTATTAGAGCTCACTCAAATAACTTATTCCAGTACAATCAAATGTAACAAAATAACAGCATTTTGCACAAATTCTGCATGTAGAGATGACAGGATTTCTGGTGAGTTTAATAGAGTGAGCTCTAATACATCTTCTAGGCAAAAGGAGCCCCCCTATAAGATATATTGGGTCTAACAATGAATATCTGACACCCAACTGCTGCATGTAGAGAGACATGATGTCTGGTGAGTTTAATAGAGTGAGCTCTAATACATCTTCTAGGCAAAATGAGCCCCCCTATAAGATATATTGGATCTAACTATCAATGACTCCCAACTGCTGCATGAAGACAGAATGAAGAGAAACAGATAAAGAAAGAGGGATAGCGAAGAAACTTAATTATTTCAGAAACGGTACAGAATTTTTAATTGATTGTATTTAGAAATCTTCTTATTCCAGTGCGCTGAAACTTATATTAAGTTTTCATTTTCGCAATAATTTCCCTTTAATAAGTTTTGACAATGACGTTGGTTTCTATGGTGCCATGTGACATTAGTCTGAATTTACAGTTAAATTAAAGTTTTGTATTGTGAATTTAATTTTTTATATGTACAGTATAATGGGATTTGGTCCCTAAGCTCAGTAAGTGACGGCAGCACAGAGCATGTCCTGGGAAACAGTTGAAAAGAGGATGGGGAGCTACTGGGACATCTTTGGTGGCATAGAATAAGATTTTCTTTTTCTTTGTTAATCTGCTTTTTGGTGTAGCACTGTTACCCTTCCTTTCTCTCTCGATATTAATACTTAAAAACATCAAACTGCAATTATTTCAGACAGATCAGGCACTGGTTTTCATGGACTTCAGAAAAAAGTCTCAGAGAAAGATGGTCTCTGCCAAAGACTACGGGAACAGCTGGAGGCCCTGGAGAAGGAAACCAGTTCAAAGCTGCAGGAAATGGACTCATTCAATAACCAACTTAAGGTAAAGCCGATTCCTACTATCGCCCATAGTGATCACACATGCAAAAGTGCCTCTTTATTGTGCACAATAAAAGACTATGATAGGAATTCTGAAAATATAGATTGACTTTAGTGTGATTGACTGCTGCTGCCTGGACATGAATCTGGTCTGTGCTGATTCATATTTTTTCCAGTACATACAAGCTAGCTAAGCACGTGTTATTCCTAGTGCCATCTGAAATGTACACAACTCAAACTTGTCGGTGATACAGATGAATAGTTTAGGAAAATTCGGAAAGGGATTAAAACAGTTGACCAGGCAGTGCAGCAGTAAAACCATTTGATTGAGAATGAAGTAAATCATGGATACCCACTAACTGTTGTTGAATTACAACTTCCAGCATCCCCAAACAGTTGTCTTTCTACAGCAGTTGGTTAATCCTATCAACTTTGTTGCAACTCTAATATTTCAATCATGAAAATGGTTTCTCCAGATTTCTTCTAGTGTGTGGGGTGGGGGGGGGGTCAATGCAACAGTTAATGTGGCTCCTTTATCTGCCTTATCTTACAGCATGAGAATATGGATGACTCTGTTCTACAGTGCCTATTGTCTCTTCTCAGCTGCCTCAGCAGTCTCTTCCTCTTGCTTAAGGTTACTTTCATCTCTATGCCTCGTTTACCTGCCATCTCTTCCTCGCTGCTCTTGTTTTTTTCATCTCCTGCTTTCATATCCTCCGTGTGCTCGTGTGGGTGCATGACTTTACCCTGCTCCACATGCAGGACTTTAGCAAAAACAATGTGCTTATCACTTCCCCGTTTGTTTTGTAGTTTCAATGATTTTAGAACACTAGTCTCATATTGCGGGTAGGATTGCCACCTGTCCAGTATTTAACTGGCCTGGCCGGTAAAAATGATGGCTCATCCCAATGTTATTAATGTGGAAAAATGATAAATATATAGGAAGGCCTGAAAAGGTGGCAACCTGAATATTGCGGGGCATGTCCCCAGTGGGGCCCAAAGCAGTGGGAGGGGCATTCTTTACCAAAAGTGTTGGAGCAAAGAATAGATTGACCTTTCATAGAACTGTGTTTGATCCTGTACAACTTGCATTTCATTGTGAATGTTGGGGCGGGGGGAGGGTCCTCACACCAGTCCTTTTCTAAAATGAGATTAGTATCCATGAATGTCCAACCGAAATTTATCAGGCTCCTTTACGGTTTGCACTGGAGGTGTATAATATAATTTTTAAAGATGATAAACAGTTCTTACAGTTCAGGGCTGCTAAAAGTAGTCCTTGAGAAAAAAACATTGGTCATCTCCACATGATTTTTTAATAGTACAGGTTTTGGGACCTGTTACCCAGAATGTTTGGGACTTGGGGTTATCCAGATAACAGATCTTTCGGTAATTTGCATCGTCATACCTTTCTTCTAGAAAATCTTGTATACATTAAATAAACCCAATAGGCTGGTTTTTCCTCCAACAAGGATTAATTATATCCGGTTAATGGATCCCATACCTGTATTTTAATTTCAAAATGCACATCTTGGTGTTGTTTTGTATTTTTGCATATTGTATACAGCATTTCTTTGAAAGAAACAATATGTTTCCTAAATGCTCTTGTTTATCAGTATTCTTCCCTCCCTTTGACCCTGAAAGACAACCGGGAGCATCATGCAATGTGTTTGGTATTGCATAGGGCTGCTATTTACATGTACATGTTCAACAGCTCTGTGTATAAATATAGTAATTTAATTAAGACAACGTTTTACTGCCACTTTAAACAATTATCCTTGACTTATTCAGCAGCTTTCCAAGCTTACATTAATGCCACAGCTGTGAAAAGAACATTCCAGGATATTCAGCAGTAGCTGGAGAATACACTATACAATATTTTGTACCCAAGGTGTTGCAATTAAGTGGGTTTTATAGCAGTTTGTATTCTTGTCAGACTTGTCAAACCCATTGTTTTTGTACTGCATATTTTCTACAGTATGAGGAATGCCTACAATTCCCTTATTTCTCCATACTGTACCTACATCTTTGTTGGGCTTCACATGTCCATGCATGTGCCAATGATACCATAGCTCCTCGTTGTATTGTGCACCCCTCTCGTCTCACTCTGTATTGACTCTGTGCCTTCTGCTGTCTGTTCACTAGGAAATGAGAGAAAGCTACAGTAAACAGGCTGCCTTGCATCAGTTGCAGAAGATCAAGCAGGAAAAACTGAGGGAAGCAGAGCAGAAACGAGCTGAGCAGGCCCAAAAAAAGCAGGAGGAGGAGGAGGCTGCAAGGTAACACATCAGCTTTGCTGCAGAACAGGCCTTTTCTTTTATAAAATTGCTATCCTGCAATAGATCTGGGGTATTTTCATAAATGGGCCATGCAAGGTCTTATTGAGGACTAGAATATGTATTTATAGTCCCAATTTTGGGCTGCACTTTAGCTGCTGTTTCCACTGCTCTTGCTGCCATAAAGTTCTGTTGCCTTCACCTGTCTAAAGATTCTGTGATTCTTTGGCAACTTTGTTACAAGCTATATCCAAACCATATGTGCAATATTCCTAAACCAATAATTTCCATGTCTCACATCACTCAACCTTATTCCTGTTGATTCCACACTTCTCTAACCCCCCTCAGGAGAGCCAAGCAAGAGAAAGAAAACCTCTGGCTGGAGAAACTTAAGAAAGAAGAAGAAGAGAAGCAGAAGCGCTTTGAAGACGAGAGAAGGAAAGAACAAAAGCTTTTGGAAAAGCATAGAGCAGAGGAGGAGGAGGCGGCAGCACGGCAGAGGGAAGCCCAGCAAAGACTTGCAGAGGAGAAGAGAAAGCAGGCAGCAAGGGAAGAGGAACAGAGGAAGAAGCAGCAGGAAGAGGAAAAACACAGGCACGCTCAGCTGAAGAAGGACCTGGAGGAGAAAAGCAAAGTGGAGGAAGAGGAGAAGAGACGAAAGGAAAGCAAGAGATTTTCCAAGCTCAGTCTGGATCAGAAGTTTACTGACAAGCTGAAGAATATTGGAGGCAGGAACATCAGCTCTGAGAGAGGGAAAGAAGGTACAATAATGTGGTCTGTGGAATCTTGTGAGCGTCTTTGGGGGGTGGAAAAAGTGGTAACTGTGCCCAGCAAAACACTGTAGGAAAGGAAAGCTTAAATAGCTTCTTCTGAAAGAGTTTCTGGCAAACAATGCTGATTCTATGATAATTGTCAACTAACTGCAAAGTATTGACTATAATCATTTTGGTTAATAAAGCCGCAACACAGAGCTCTGTTTTTCATTTAAGAGATTAGAATTCACCACAGAAAAACTTAACACTTAAATACTATTCATTCTTATGTAATTTTTAGAAGCATACTCATCAATGGAGTTCACCATTTGATAAATATGTTTTTAAAAATCACATAGGATTAAATAGAAAGTGAGTTTTTCTGTGTGAGTTCTAGTCTCATACGTTGATAAGTCTTCCCCTTAGTATTTACTTTTAATATCCGTGGTTTGATCAGGCATACCCTTTGGCTTTAGCCACAGTTCTGTGATGGACAAAAAAAAAATGTTCATCCAAACCTTTAACATATTTCATGTTTACATTTGGCTTTCAGGACTATGTCCAACAGCAAATGTCCTTAGATCTCATCTTAATTAGCTTTCATTCTGAGAAAATAAAGGATTGAGTCTAGTTCTAAGCACTCGTGTAAC
This sequence comes from Xenopus borealis, assembly GCA_024363595.1. Classification (NCBI taxonomy): domain Eukaryota; kingdom Metazoa; phylum Chordata; class Amphibia; order Anura; family Pipidae; genus Xenopus; species Xenopus borealis. The sequence continues at coordinate 128,023,956 of CM044440.1, read as the reverse complement.
CCAGTCATGCTTCAAGTGATTAGTGTTCACCTGTAACACATTATCATGTCTCAGTATCTAAATTGGGTAGAGCATGTCGATATTGATAATTAAGCTATTAGCTTCCTGTAATAGTGTTTATTCTTCATCCTTTGCTCTTATCAGCCAGCACCACCAGCGTCTCTGATAACAAAAAGTCCTCTACAGCTGCATTTGTCAACTACAAGGCCTTGTACCCTTTCGAGGCTCGAAACGCAGATGAGCTGAGCTTCAATGCTGGGGATATTCTCCAGGTATCTCTAAGTATATTCTATGGGCTATATTGAGTCATAAGGCTCTCTGTTGCTTAGGTTTATATTTTTTCATTGTGTTTGCTGCAGGTTTGAGAATTGGAAGTCATACTTTATTGCAATATACGTATACAGTATCTAGTAGAATTAATTCAAAGATAACTGGACATTTAGGGGCAAATTTACTATCATTCCCCAAAATTAGCTCGACCACATTCGAAATTCGATATGCATTCGACCATCTTTAGGCTATCATTTTGCTCGCTGTACGATTTCTCAATGAATTCCTACGATCGGATACCAATCGTTCGATTTCAGGAAAAAATCGTGAAATTTCCTTCGAGCGTCCAAAAAATTTGAACGAACCCTCTGATCGTACGAATGGTATTCGAGCAGGACTTAGTCTCAGAAGGCTATGGGAAGCTTCCCATAGGCTTCTATTGCAATTCGGTAGGTTCAATCTGGTGAAGTAGGCAGTCGAATAACTTCAAAACTTTGATTCCTTCGATCATTGAATGATCGAATTATCAAATATCCCATCATTCAATCTATTCGATGATTGAAGAGGCCAAATTTGCATATCCGATTTCACAAAAAATTGTACAATCGTAATTCGATCGAATTTGAGCGAACTTCGATCATTTCACGTGAATTTTGTAAATGAGTGGATGAGGTGAAACGTCTTCAATAAAAACTCAAAATGTCCAGCTAAGCTTAGGGGTCGTCACTAATTATACAGCAGAAAATGAGGTTCCCCTGTAATATAACCTGATGCTACAGGTTTGCTGATTATTAAATTCTGATGCTAATTGCACTGGTTTCTGTCCTGCCATGTAGTAATTATCTGTATTAATGTAAAGCATTATTTCTCCAAGTCATCTTGGGGGACACAGGGACCATGGGGTATAGCTGGTACCTTTAGGAG
>CM044440.1:127890693-127910870 GCA_024363595.1 Xenopus borealis | reverse complement strand
TGCAAAAGAATAAGAAATCAGGAAGGGGGCAAATAGTTTTTCACACCACTGTATTACTTATAACTGCCTACAAAATTAGGGTTTTTTTCATTTATCCTATATGTCTCATTTAAACAGAACAGTTTCCAGATTTTGTCTTTTTTCCCCTCTTGTTTATAAACCTATTCTTATTCAGTTCTGATTATACAGAAAACAGGGTGCATACCCTGACAACAGGCTGCTAATCTCCATGAATATATGAATGAGTCCACCTACTGCAAGTGGGGCGAACGGAGATTGAAGGAAACAGAGCAGAGTAACGGTAAAAAGTGACAGAGAATTAAAGTGTTTTAAAGTAATAAAAAATATCATGTAGTGTTGCTCTGTTTCTTTAATGTGATTCTTTTCATTGTTGTCGCTTTAACGGCATATTCACAAAAGTGTTTGTGAATATGGAGATTATATTTACAACAAAGATATGCTTCCTCTACTTTTGTGAATTCCTCCCATATGGGTTTAAGGTGAATTGACCCTTGTGTATATTAAAATACACATAGCAACCAATCAGATATTTCTTCTCAGCTTGTAGTAGAATCATCAAGCCTTTTCTGTATTGATGAAACCCTTATAACCAGGGGCTGCACTTGGACTAATTTCTTGAAACAAATGCCAGGCAATATAACTATGATGATTCTCATTCATCCAGGTCATGGTGTATATATAAAAAGTAACTCAAAGCAACTGGACTTGCTGAGATATTTTAATGAAGACGTTTCACTGCTCATCCGATGTCACATCGATGATGTTACATCTATGTTTACATATATACCTACAACAGAGGCTATTGAGACTGTAAGAAATCGACTGCAGAAAGATAACACCCTAAGCAGCAGAACGAAGCTCAATCCTAACCAAGTATGTTTTGTACTTCAAGTACAAGGACCTTTTCTATAGACAGAAACATGGCTGTGCAATGGGTTCTCCAGTCTCTCCCATTGTAGCTAACTTATACACGGAGGAAGGGGAAAGACTTTCCTGGGAACTACACCGAGTCACTGGTTCAGGTATGTGGATGACACCTGGGTAAAAATCAGATCCAATGAAGTGGCAGCCTTTACAGAACACATTAATTCAGTGGACAATAACATCAAGTTCACAAGGGAAGATGTCCATGAGAACAAACTTGCTTTTTTGGACTGTTTAATTTGCATCCAAGAAGGGGGTTATTTAAAAACGGAGGTGTACAGGAAACCTACTCATACGGATCAATATCTGTTGTTTGATTCCCACCATCCACTGGAACACAAACTGGGTGTCATTAGAACTCTGAACCACAGGGAGGAATGTGTGGCAACTGATACTGAGTCCAAAGGCAAAGAGCAAAAACATCTCAGAGGAGCATTGAAAGTGTGTGGCTACCCAGACTGGGCCTTTGTCAAAACAGCAGCAACCAGCAGGAACACCAAAAGAAGTAAACACCCGGAGACACATAGTAAGCAATACATAGTCATCCCATATGTAGCTGGAGTGTCGGAGAAACTCAGGAGGATTTTCAACAAACACCACGTCCCTGTGTTCTTCAAACCTAGCAACACACTGAGACAAAAACTGGTACACCCAAAGGATCCAACTCCTAAGGGAAAACAAAGTAATGTGGTATACGCAGTCCAGTGTAGCGATGTGTGCACTGATCTATAAATTGGGGAGACAAAACAACTGCTCCATAAATAAATGGATCAGCATAGGAGGGCGAACTCTACAGGACAAGACTTGCCTGTTTTTCTACACCTAAAAGACAAGGGACACTCTTTTCAAGATAGCAATGTCCAAATTTTGGATAAAGAAGACCGCTGGTTTGAAAGAGGAGATTCATGTAAAGGTGGAGTAACCATCCCTGAACAGAGGCGGGGGCCTTCAACACCACCTTTCTGCTGTTCTCGCATCTGTTCCCCGGCGGTGTCAGAACTCTTGACACATCCATTCATGCAACTCTCACAAGTAACACCTGAGTCTAGGAGTTGCATGACACATTGGTTATTCTATCACTGTAACTACACAGAATCAACACCACTGTGAATTTCAGATGTCACCTCTCTGAAGAGTTGCAGTGTGCCATTGTGATTGGATTGTTGGAAGAGTCTATTTGCCAAGAATTCCCCTACACCAGTCAGTTGAACTGAAGAAGCTGCTCTGATGATCAGTGAAACGACTTCATTCAAATATCTCAGCAAGTCCAGTTGCTTTGAGTTATTTTTGATATATAAATGCCAGGCAGTTACAGCCAATTGGGTGCAAAGTCGGAGCTACTGCAATGTCTGCGGCAGCACAATGGTTACATTCAGGCCCAGACTGTGGGGCAAATGCCCGATGGGCTCCTTGCTTCAAAATGTAAATGGACTGCTCACCTAAAAATGCAAATTAGGTCTGTCTTTAATATGTAAATGAGTCAATCACTTTAGAAATGTAAATGAGCTGTCCATAACAGCCAGTCACAGCTAAGTTGATGCCTGCATTTGTTAGTGGACATGCATACGGGAACCAGGAATTCTGAGCAACTTCAGTTAGTAAAATTAGAGTTGCTTACTATATACCCAATCCCTTATGATTATGATAGGTATGTTAACGAAAGTAACTGGCGGCACCAACAATATTTCTTCTTTAAAAGCCTTTATTGGGACATAGGGCTCTGACCCCAAACACTCAGCAACGTTTCAGACCCCTCACGGTCTTTTTTCAAGCTACCGTAGCTTGAAAAAAGACCGTGAGGGGTCTGAAACGTTGCTGAATGTTTGGGGTCAGAGCCCTATGTCCCAATAAAGGCTTTTAAAGAAGAAATATTGTTGGTGCCGCCAGTTACTTTCGTTTGCATGGATTGAACGGACTAAAGTGGAAAACCGTTGGGATTGGCACCATATGGAAGCAAACTGGAGGTGAGAGTGCTGACTGAAAAATTTGTGAAACAGTATGATAGGTATGTTGTCAACTGGAGGATCTGTACTCAGAACAGTCACTACAGACTGTATATAGAACACTGTGATATGTAGCATTAATTGCATGAGACAGACTAGTCTCTTCAAGTATCACACACTGTGGCCCTATGATATGCTTGGTAATTAAAGAACTCCTATCCGCAAGGGTGCATGGTCTAGCTGGAGGCACACAAAAATGTAGAATATAATGTAAGTATAGGATCATTAATCCATCAGATAGAACAGTTATGATAGAAACTAGGGTGAGATATTTGTTGCACGGACCAGTTCCAGCACATAATATATATATATAATATTGCTGCTCTAACTGTAACAGGAAGAAGTGTGGAAGCAAAAGACAGAACTCTGTCTGTCAATTGGCTCATGTGACTTTATAGCTTTATAGTCTGTTTGGTATGTTTGTGTGCACCATTAAATCCTAGGATCCCAGGAGGCTGTCCTTATTTTTTAAAGGGCAAGGAAAGTGTAAAATAGAATAAGGGTAGAAATGGTGTATTTTGTATACTAAACATAAACATGAACTTACTGCACCACAAGCCTAATCAAACAAATGATTTATGCTTTCAAAGTTGGCCACAGGGGGCTGTCATCTTGTAACTTTGTTATACATCTTTGCAAGACCAAGACTGTGCACATGCTCAGTGTGGTCTGGGCTTCTTAGGGATCGTCATAAATGATCAAAAAACAAAGCTGCTTGAGTTCTGCATCGCTGGTAAGTAAGGCAGGGGCTCCCCCTGCTGTTCATAAGTATGATTGTTTCCCTGCCAGAAGTTAGGGACTGTCGGACAATTCCTATCCACAGCAGTAAATGAAGGGAGAATTTCACTGCATACAGTCAGGTTTATTATAGAAACGGTACACATTTTTTAATTAAAGTATATTGGAGATAGAGGAATGGCAAGAGGCACAAGAATCTATCCTTTTGGCCTCCCCCAACTACAGATTTCGTACCATACAATTATATATTTTCCATAGAGCATACTATACCCCTGCCAGGTTACATCTCATGAATGCTGATATTCCTGACCTATGTACTAGATGTGCCCTGGAAAAAGGGTCCCTTTTGCATATGCTTTGGAAATGTAACAAGATTGTGCCATACTGGGGTTCTATCTTAGATACCTTAGACAGGGTGCTGCAAATACGAATAGATAGGTCGCCAAAAGTGTGTATTCTGGCTATTCTACAAGACCTTCACCTTAATCAGCACCAGTTGCTTTTTCTACAGGAGGCTTTACTGTTGGCCAAGAAACTTATAACACAAAACTGGAAAAACATTGCTCCCCCTACGTTTGCTTGTTGGAAACAAAATATGATAGAGGTATCCAATATGGAACAACTGGTATATTTAAAAAGGGGGTCCCTACCAAATTTAATAAGATTTGGGGTCCCTGGATGGATATATTCCCCCTTCCACAAAGCCACTTGATGGCTGAGTAAAGAAATGTTTAAAAGTTATGAAACAAAATTATTCTGAGGTTCCCTTGCTATATACTTTTTGATAATTATGTATCATTCTGAAATGTGTTACTCTCTCAATATGGTCCTTTGCAATGATGTTGATGTACCATGCAACACCTGTACAACACATGTGTATATCCCATAACTGACTTGATGGACAGGAACAAATCTGTGTCTTTCTTTTTTATCTATATGCTTTCACTGTAAACACGTTTACGATTTTTTGTTTCTCTATGCTTTCAATAAACTACCTGAGTTTAAAAAAAAAAAAGTATATTGGAGATAGATTTCTTTTTCATTAAAGAAAGTAAAAATGGGATTTTATTTCTTTGCCTTTCCTTGCCCTTTAAAATGGATATTTTCTATTTAGGATGAGCCAATGGCACATGCTACTAAAAAAGTGTATTATTATGAAAATGGTTTATTTACATGAAGCAGGGTTTTACATATTAGTTGTTTTATGCAATATATTATTATAGAGACCTACATTGTCCAGGGGGTATAGTTTTCCTTTAATACCTATGCTTAATCAGTAGTATAGTTAGGTGTAAACTACACACCTAGTCAGTATGTGAATGTCTTGGAAGCCACCTGGTTTATTTCATTCAGATGTGCATGTGAGAGAAGTCTGGTGTGACTACAGCTCTGCTCCCTGGACCGTGTGCTCCTTGCAGGCCGTGACGGACTGGGACACCAGGGGCCCATCAGAAATCCTTAGACCAGGGGCCAACTCTCAGTACTATTATCCTTCCTCTCCTCACTCATCCTCTATTTTCCTAGTCTCTTTACATACTATAATCAATTATTCCATCTATTTAGCCTCTTTGTTCTCATAGAAATAGGGAATGGCCATGAAATAGGCCAAAAGTTTAGCAGCAGGAGGGCCCACTGACACCTTGGCCCACCGGGAGTTTTCCTGGTATTCTGGTGGGCCAGCTTAATAATTCAGCCCTAATGCTGAAAGGAACAGTAACACCAAAAAAATATAAGTGTTTTAAAGTAATGAAAATATTATCTAGTGTTGCTCTGCACTGGTAAAACTGATCTGTTTGCTTCAGAAACACTACTATTGTTCATATAAACATTTTGAAAAAAGGCTGTATGGCACAGGTTAAATAGTGGATAACAGATAACACCATTATGCTCCACAGAGTTTATCTGCTGTGTAACCTGAGCCTTTTCTCATTCCTGTTGTTAGCTTATTTATATAAACAATAGTAGTGTTTCTGAAGCAAACACAGCAGTTCCAGTGCAGGGCAACACTGCATTGTATTTTTATTACTTGTTTGATGTTACTGTTCCTTTAACAAGCACTAAAAGCTTGAGCTAGTGAATTTTGGATTTTTGAAATTATTCCAAGGGCCTGGCTTTCCATTGACAAGTGATGACACATTTGTGTGCGAGATTTGGACAACAGATTGGGGTGCCAACCCCATCACACAAACAGAACATGAGGACTCTTACCTGCTCTTTTGTCTGATCTCACTCTCTATGTAACCAAAGGGAGCCTTGACCCACTCAATCCCATTCATGCTGTGCCGGCCCAAAGGAACCTGTGGCAGTTTCTTCATATTCAGTTCATGGATTTCTCTAGCAGAATAAATTCTCCCTACAGGCAAAGATAATATTCACCACGTTTGGTAAATAGCCATAGATTTTAATTACATATACCATACTAGTAAATGAATGAAATCAAGTTTACTTTTTTTATAAGGGGTCAGTGGCCCTCCATTTAAAAGAACAGTTCAGTATAAAAACTGGGTAAATAGATAGGCTGTGAAAAATAAAAAATGTTTCTAATATAGCTAGTTAGCCAAAAATGTAATGTATAAAGGATGGAGTGACTGGATGTCTAACATAATAGACAGAACACTACTTCCTGCTTTTCAGCTCTCTTGGTTTCCACTGATTGGTTACCAGGCAGTAACCAATCAGTGACTTGATGGGGAGCCACATGGGTCATAACTGTTAATTTTGAATATTAGCTGAATGAAAACTCACTGAACAGTTATGTCCCATGTGCCCCCCTTCAAGTCACTGACTAAAGCTGGCCATACATGGGCAGATAAAGCTGCCGAAATTGGCCATTTAGACCAATTTGACAGCTTATCTTCCCGTGTATGGGGGCTTCCGATGGGTCTTCCCAACCAATATCTGGACACAATATCGGGAAGTTTGGAATTTCTTTCGACCGACCAGTCGGAAGTCCATTGTGCTAGTCGTAATCCGATCGTTCGGACAAAGGGCCGAACATTCAGATTACCCCGGTATAGCCCTGCCAGTTAGTGGCATATCGGGGAAAGATCCGCTCATTTGGCGATGTCGCAAAATGAGCGGATCTTTGCATCTATGGCCAGCTTAACTCAGAGTTAGAGAGCTGAAAAGTGACAGAAAGTGTTCTGTTATGTTACACATCCACTCACTCCAGCCTTTATACATAACATTTTTGGCTAACTAACTATATTAGAGACATTTTTTATATTGCACAGCCTATCTATTTACCCAGTGTTTATGTTTATGAACTATTCCTTTAAAAGCAGTAAAGAGTTAGAAGGAAAGGGCAAATTATTATGAAACTATAACAAATAGATACTGGAGACCAACTAAAATGTTGCTTAGTATTGGCCATACTATAACATACTAAAAGTTAACTTAAAGGTGAACCACCCCTTTAACACATACATGCAGACAGTGGAGCAGAAGTGCCTAAATGAACCCCTGAAACAAAATGAGCTGCCAAAGAGATACCTGTCTCACAGTGCAATGTGATTCTCTCCTCTTCAACTCTCTTTTGACTGTGCTGTAGAAGAGGGTCGAGGAACTGCGGCATGAATACCTATTGTGTACTCAAAAAAACCCAGAAGATTTCTGTTATTTCTGATGAAAAGCGAGTGCTATGTAGAGTTTTATTTATTTTTTTTTTATATCTTAATCCAAACCATAACTTCATGGAATAAATAACCAGCAATCATGGCCCAAGCCCAGTGACTGATGCCACTTACCCGGAGGTACTGCTTAGAAAGCTGATGAGAAAAGGGGTCATACTCTGTGGAATCATAATCTCTGAGAAAGGCGAAACCCTACAGCCGGTACAAGAAAACAAACAGTAGTTAAACATCTATATGTTTCCATGTACAGTAGCAGGGTTATGTGATTACATTCCATGAATCTGCAGGGGAAAACTACTGCAATGTTTTGTACAAGGGCGGTTTAAAGGGCAAGGAAAGGCAAAGAAATAAAATCCCATTTTTACGTTCTTTAATGAAAAAGAAATCTATCTCCAATATACTTTAATTTTAAAATGTGTACTGTTTTTATAAGAAACCTGACTGTATGCAGTGAAATTCTCCCTTCATTTAGTGCTTCTGGCAGGGAAACAATCACTTATGAACAGCAGGGGGAGCCCCTGCCTTACTTACCAGCCATGCAGAACTCAAGCAGACCATACTGAGCATGTGCAGTGCCAGTGTCAGACAAAGATGTATAACAAAGTTACAAGATGACAGCCCCCTGTGGCCAACTTTGAAAGCATAAATCATTTGTTTGATTAGGCTTGTGGTGCAGTAAGTTCATGTTTATGTTTAGTATACAAAATACAGCATTTCTAGCCTTATTCTATTTCACACTTTCCTTGTCCTTTAATGCTGTAGCATTCCCACTTTCTAGTATGTACCTTTTATCTATAAGCCTAAAATTAATCGTTGGGGCTCATTTATTAAAGGGGAACTATAACGAAAATGAAAATGTAAGTTTCAGCATACTGAAATAAGATGTTTTCTAATCAATTAAACAATCAATTAAAATTTCTGTACTGTTTCTGAAATAATCAAGTTTTTGTTCACTATTCCTCTCTCAGCATCTGTTTCTATCAAATATTAGACTTTAAAAATTTTTTCTCAAATAACCTCCCATTCAAGTTGTGAATATATTCGAATTTATTAGAGTAAACAAAATGTACGTAAATTTTAAATTCTGCCCGTAATTGAATCACCTGAATTCTGCCAAAGATTCTCTTACTTAGCAACCGGCCCAAACAAGTGGATCATTGAGCACATGGCCAGCTTTATTCTTTTACAGGCAATCTTTCACACGCACCTTTTTATTGCAATACTTCAAGTACTGTGCAAGGACAAAGCATCTCCTTCTCTCTATGTCTCTTGCTGTCTGCCCATCTACGTAGCTGTGGATGGTTTTCTGTAAGGGATCTGATACGCGCTCAGTCCACCTCTTGTGCTGCATCTCTTTCCTGCGCAGCTCCAAGCTGTCTGTCTTCTTCAGATACTCAGTCAGGCTCTGAGAGATAAGAATGAATGGATACAAGTTCATGGCACAGATTCTGTTTTTTATACAGAAAGATGGAGTCGTCATTTTAAAGGGATACTGAACGTGATTTTTCAAAATGCGTCAGTTCATAGTGCTGCTCCAGCAGAATTACACAATGAGATCTGTTTCTCAAAAGAGCAAACAGATTTTTTAAAATGTAATTTTGAAATCTGACATGGGGCTAGACATATCAGTTTCCCAGCTGCCCCTAGTCACGTGACTTGCGCTCTGATAAATGTCAGTCATTCTTTACTGCTGTACTGCAAATTGGAGTGATATCACCCCCCTACTTTTCCCCCAGCAGCCTAACAACAGAACATTGGAAAGGTAACCAGATAGCAGCTCCCTAACACAAAATAACAACTGCCTGGTAGATATGTTACATTGAGTAGGAGAAACAACAGCCTGCCAGAAAGCAGTTCCATCCTAAAGTGCTGGCACAAGTCACATGACCAGGCAAAATTACCTGAGATGCGTCTACACACCAATATTAAAATTAAAAGATAAACTTGTCCAGGAATTAAATTTTATATTGTAGAGTGGATTATTTACAGTGTAATTTAGAAATAAAAACTACACCATAAAAATAAAGACAGAATCCTTTAAAGGGTGGCGTTCATGAGCTTCGCTGACTCTGCATGTGTGGTCAGTAATCCCACAGTGGACACAATTCTGGGGTAACACTTAGCAGGGGTTGAGCCAGCGGCGGGAGGTCAGTGTGGACTTTTGACTGTGGTGGGGGGTTGAATTCTCCTTTAAAAACCAAATAATGTAGAGCTGACCAAAAAAAAATACACACTTTTAATACACAACAACCATTAATCCCAATTCAAATCCCCCATAACCAATGCCTTACACTGAGCAAGCCTTCTGTATGACTTCATATGGAAGGTATGTGAGTTACAGTTACTACCTTTTATGTTCTTCAGTAATCATATGATGAGGGTCTCAGTGCTCCTTTATTTCTTTTTTATTTTAATTATTCATTGGGCTTGCACCAGAGATGCTAAAGATCAATGCAATGCAACAATATCCAATAGTAAATGGGCCCCAGGCCGGGGGAGCTTTCCAAGAATATTGATTGGCTCCTGATAACACTAACCCCACTGTGTATGATTGTGATAGGAACCTTAGATTGTAAACTCTGCTGGGGCAGGGACTGATGGGAACAGATAATAAGCTCACATTCAGCAGAGCAATCTTACATAATGTATAAACTAATTTATTGTACAGCGCTACAGAATATGTTGGCAATATATATATATATATTTGCTAATAATATAATAGAGGCTCCTCTTACCTGGTTAAAGTGATTCTCCACATCTAACAAATGGTGCATTGTTTCTTTAATCTCTTTATTTTCTTCATCAATGAGCAGCTTGGGAAATAAAGGCCAAAAAGAATTATAAATATATAAAATTAGAAGGAAACCTAAAAAGGACAATGGTGCCAGAGAGGTCCTGTACTTTTTATTAAGAGCAGGATTTCTGGTTCACTACTGTGAGTTTCCTATTGTTCCATCCACACAAAGCCAATTGATTTTAGATGTGTTGGGGCCTGGGGAAAAACAGACTATTGGAAACCATGAATAAAATGTAGCCTATTCCAATCGGAGGCTTTTCAGCTGCACAGGAATCATAGATAAACTATACTGGGGTGCCTGAGAACAGCATTTTGAACAGCTGAAGCAGGATAATGATCATTCATGGGCTAGAAAAGTACACAGCTTTGTTTCATACCTGGATATTGGGTTTTTGTGCCAGCCAATCCCGAGCCTTTCTGTTGGATGCAGTAGACATGATTCTGCCCCCAGGACTTGAGAGAGTTAGCCTTCTTACACTGCCTCTGGAATACTCTTTCTCCTAGGAAGAAGAAAAGAGTTCTAAATAAAAGTAATTTACAAGCTCAGCCGAATATTTCTTTTTACAATGGTAGCTCACATTTAAAAGAACAGTAACACCAAAAAAGTTATTAAAAAAAAAGTATACATAATTTCTGGCAACTTTACAATATACATCAATTTAAAAAAATGCAGACTTTTCATGATTTTAATGGTTTCTGAAAGTTCCGTAAGCCTAGCCCCCTGCTCTCCTACTGAACTCTCTGACTACTTTGCTGAGCTGGCTGACTACTGTTACTTTGTATCAGCAGCCAGCTGTCCTCAGCCTGCATCCTCCAAACCCCACAATACCCTGCACACTTGATTTCAATAAGGAAAGGAACATCCCAGTGTAATGCATTGTGGGTTATGTAGTTCCTGCATGCTGTCTGTAAACTGTGGAGAAGTTGTTACAATTTGTAACATCAGTGTTTAGTCCCTCCTTCCCTGCCAGGATTTCAAATGATGCAGAAAGAGAAGAACTGTTAAACAGCTGGATTTCAGTATAGAAAATGGCATTTATTTACTTTTTGAAGAAACAGGTAACTGTGATGGGTATATTATGGGTTTCTGTGTTATGTGGCCCTCTGTATCAAATTTTTGGAAGCCGGAATTCCCCTTTAAGTAATGGAAATATCATGTATTGTTGCCCTGCACTGGTAAAACTGATGTGTTTGCTTCAGAAACACTACTATAGTTCATATAAACAAGCTGCTGTGTAGCAATGGTGGAAATTGAAAAAAACGCTAATTTGTACAGGTTAAATAGTGGATAACAGATGTCACCATTATTAGGGATGCACCACATCCACTATTTTTGGATTCGACCGAACCCCAGAATCCTTCACGAAAGAATCGGCAAAATACAGAACCTAATCCGGATTTGCATACGCAAATTAGGGGTGGGAAGGGAAAAACATTTTTACTTCCTTGTTTTGTGCAAATTTAGATTTTGTTCGGTCGACAGAAGGATTTCGGCTGAATCCAATTCCTGCTGAGAAAGGCTGAACCGAATCCTGGATTTGGTTCATAATAATAATAGTAATAACCAGTATGTTCTACAGATCTTATCTACTATCTTTTGTGTAACCTGAAACTTTTCTCATTTAAATGGCTGCCCCCATTGCTACACAGCGTCTTGTTTATATAAACAATAGTAGTGTTTCTGGAGCAAACATAACTGTTTTTATCAGTGCAGGGCAAAACTGCATTATATTTATATTACTTTAAAACACTTTCATTTTTTGATGTTACTGTTCCTGTTAGTTAGCCTGACATTTAAAGGACAAGGAAAGTGTAAAATAGAATAAGGCTAGAAATGGTGTATTTTGTATACTAAACATAAACATGAACTTACTGCACCACAAGCCTAATCACACAAATGATTTATGCTTTCAAAGTTGGCCACAGGGGGCTGTCATCTTGTAACTTTGTTATACATCTTTGCAAGACTAGACTACATACACATGCTCAGTGTGATCTGGGCTTCTTAGGGATCGTCATCAATGATCAAAAAACAAAGCTGCTTGAGTTCTGCATGGCTGGTAAGTAAGGCGGGGGCTCCCCCTGTTGTTCATAATTATGATTGTTTCTCTGCTAGAAGTTAGGGACTGTCTACAAATTCCTATCCACAACAGTAAATGAAGGGAGAATTTCACTGCATACAGTCAGGGTTCTTATAAAAACGGTACACATTTTTTAATTAAAGTATATTGGAGATAAAAAAAATTTTCATGAAAGAAAGTAAAAATGGGATATTATGTCTTTGCCTTTCCTTGCCCTTTAACACCCACGCACATAGTTCTCTCTGCCCCCTTTACATTCAGATTCCCTCTTTCTGCTAGGCCATGCCTTATACTGTTCAGTTATGACCCTGATCTCGGTGATGCCATAATCCTCTCAATAGAAATCCTCTTCATAGCCAGCTTCCTCCAATCTACCAAGACCCAATTCACTAACGTCACGGTCCTTTAACCTGCTGAGGCTATTAAAGGGACACTTGCATCAAAAAGACTGAACATGTCACTCAAAGACCTGTACTGCATTGTACTGGTGCAGTTGCTAATAGCAACCAATCAGTTGTTAGATCTGTGTAGCATAGTATTTTGGTCTCTTGTGTGGGCCACTCATGGGCTACCATATATCAGACCAGAGGTCCTTAGTTCAATAATGAAATGACGCTACTCTAATATATTAGCCGAATAGTCAGGTCACTTGAAAGAACTGGAGGCCTGTGCATTTCCACTTTTGAAACACTATACAAGCCAAGCTGGTTCATCGTTTATTCTGGTTTTCTATTTACTTTGATCAGCTCCAAAGTAAAGATTATTATGAAATGATACAAAGTCAACACCCACACATACAGTTGTGCTCACACCCTGGCAGAATTTCTTATTTCTTAACCATTTTTCAGAGAATATGAATGATAACACAAAAACTTTTCTTTCACTCATGGTTAGTGTTTGGCTCACGGTCGCTTTAAAGGAATTGTTCAGTATAAAAGTAAAAACTGGGTAAACAGATAGGCTGTGCAAAATAAAACATGTTTTCAATATAGTTAGTTAGGCAAAAATGTAATGTATAAATGCTGGAGTGCAGGACTGGACTGAGAATCAAAATAGGCCCTGGCATTTCAGGTACACAGAGGCCCAATCAGCCCACATAGAGGCCCAAACAGTCCCCACCAGCCCACTAAATACTGACTTTCTATGGGACCTTATAGCAGCCCCTCTGGCATTTGCCCTAACCCACAGATTGCCAGTCCGGGCCTGCTGGAGTGACTACAAGTCTAATCTAACCTAACAGAACCACTACTTCTTTCTTTCAGCTCTCTTTTGTTTACACTGACTGGTTACCCTGGTTACCAGGCAGTAACCAATCAATGGCTTGAGGGAGGGCCACATGGGTCAAAACTGTTGCTTTTGAATCTGAGCTGAATGCTGAGGATCAATTACAAACTCACTGAACAGTTATGTCCCATGTGGCCCCCCCTCAAGTCACTGACTAACTCACAGTTATGTCCCATGTGACCCCCCTTATAATCACTGACTAACTCAGATTTAGAGAGCTGAAAAGCAGGATGTTGTGTTGTATTCTGTTATGTGAGACATCCACTCATTCCAGTTTTTATATATTACATTTTTGGCTAACTAAATATATTAGAAACATTTTTTCGCACAGCCTATCTATTTACCCAGTTTTTATTTTTACCCTGAACTGTACCTTTAACCCTTGGTATTAACTTACTGGAACTATTTATATATTTATTTTGAGTATATGTACACTGAGTCACTTTAACACCCATCTTTATCATTTATTCATCATATGAATTTAATCTACTATTAGCAAATCAATTAGTGCAACTTTAATTGTCTCTTCGCCAATACCAAGTACTTGAGCACTTGTTTCTTATTGATATTTTTTAACTTAATGAATTTTATCTACAATCAGCATTTGATAAATTGACCTGAGATTCGCAAACAACCAAATTGCACAAGGTAATATGTTTTTGTAACATTTTATTTGTTAAAATTAATTTAGGGTTATAAACAATATCCACTGGTTTCATTGGGATAACAAGGGGTTTATCAACTTTCTTTCTATATCAATCTTTACTCCAGTTCTTAACCCAAGTGCTAATCTAGCTCCCTTGCTGATTGATCCTAATCCTCTCCTGAACTTTTGATCAGGGTCATTTGGGTAGTTCAATCATTCATATTATCTGAAAAATGGTTAAGAAATCATAAATTCTGCCAGGGATTGTAAACTAGGGATGCGCGGAATCCAGGATTTGGTTCGGGATTCAGGCTTTTTCAGCAGGATTCGGATCCGAATCCGAATCCTAAATTCCGAACCCTAATTTGCATATGCATATTAGGGGCGGAAGGGAAATGGCTTTTGGTCACAAAACAAGGAAGTAAAAAATGTTTTCCCCATCCCACCCCTAATTTGCATATTCGGTTCGGTATTCGGCCGAATCTTTCTTGAAGGATTTGGGGGTTCGGCCGAATCCAAAATAGTGGATTTGGAGCATCCCTAATGTAAATTTATGAGCAAATTTATCTATAGCTCAGACAGAAATAATGTGTACTGTATGACCACTCTAGGAGGTCCATTTATCAAAGTCCGAATTTATCTCAATATTTTCTGAAAACGGCTGCAACCAAATCCACTTTTTCCCCTTTATTTATCAATACACTTTACTTTTTTTATTTTTGCCAGAAAACCATGAAATCTTCAGATTTTTGCCAGAAAACCATGAAATCTTCAGATTTCTGAACAAAAGCACAGATCAGGATCTCTTTGGAACTTCTCCCACTGACTTACATACAACCTTGGCAGGTCTGAGATGCCGGATTCTGACTTTTTCCATCCTCTTTTTTTTCACAACAAATTCAGATAAGAAAGCTTAGCAAGGCAAAAGGAATAACTCCAGTCATTTTAGGGAAACTACCTACACTAAAGGTGGCCATACACAGGCCTGTGTGTGGGCTTCCCCGATAGGGAATTGGCCAGATGTTGATCGGGGAGGGGTAAAAGTGACGTTGGATCACGGATCGCATCTGTTCCTTGATGTAGTCCCACTATCCGACAACCCATTATGGTCTTATCATTGGGCCTTAGGGCCCATGATTGGATCAGCCCGATATTGGGGAGAGAGCCGCTTGTTTGGGGATGGATCTCTATGTGTATGGCCATCTTATGTACCGTAAAACTGTGCCGCACTAATCACAAGTACAATGTATATCCATGATTAGCGATGGGCAAATCTGTGGTATTTCGTTTCACCGAATTTCAGGAGAAATGCGCAAAACGGCAAAAAAATTTGCGAAATGCAGCAAATGGGCGTATGGTTTTGGATGCACAAGTCTCGCGCACATTGGCGCTGGTGTCCAGGTAAATAAAAAGGATAGCCGGCATCCAAGAAAAGGACGCTGGTGAATTTTCGCCAGGTGAATTTTGCGGGTGTTTCCAAATTTTTCTTTTTTTTTTACACTGAACTGTTCCTTTAATAAATGATCCATGTATTGGCTGTTTGACTTCCACCCCCCACTAGTTTCATATATAAAAGCCTAAGGACAGGCCCAGGCTTGCAGTTTCTCTCAGTTTATAGAACAATGGTGTGCCAGTAGCCATAACAATCAGTCGCCATAACAATCATGTCTGCAACACTCAGGTTATTGTAGCATTGTCTGCTAATGACTGTCATTAAAAGTCTCTATTTACAGAGAGCCAAGTCTGTTGCACAATGGACAATTACCATAGTGAAAACAAGAGACGTTTCTTTCGTCAACCTTAAATAAAATATGTGCCTCCTGATCTGAGTCAGAAGAATTTTAGCCGGAATAGATTACATTTTATAACAGTAAATGTTCTCTTGACTAGCAGACTCCATCATGTTGAACCTGGTACTGGTGTTATACCATGAATCCTGAAATCCATTCATACTATTGTCATCTAGTGCCAAGGCATGATAACCTCCAAACTGATTGAAAGTAACTCTGCGTACGCCAAGGGAGTGCCGCTCAGCTCCCTTTTTCCCTGCCAGCTTAAAGGGACACTGTCTTTGGAAAGCTTGCTTTTTTCAAAACGCTCCAGCACAAGTCTGCAGTGAAATCAGATTAACAGATTTTTTTATATTTAATCTTGAAATCTGACATGGGACTGGACATATTGCCAGTTTCCCAGCTGCCCACAGTCATGTGACTTGTGATCTGATAAACTTCAGTCTCTCTTTGCTGCAATTTGAAGTGATATCACCCCCCTCCTTTTTCCCACCAGCAGCCTAACAACAGAGCAACGGGAAGGTAACCAGCTCCCTAACACAGAGTGAATTATTTTACATCATAAAAATCATGACAGAATATCTTTAAGCCACATGTACAGGGGACACTAGGATTGTATCCAGGTCAACAGAGATGGCATAAGCACCTACCTAAAAGTGCAACCCTGCCCTCCATCTGCAAGCAATGTGATTATAAGCCAGTGGGCTGCTCAGCCAAAACATTCAATACAAGCATGGAGCACTGTAACAATACATTTACAGGGGGATCACATATTGCCTAACATAAGAATAATGTAACGAGTGCTATATAATATCTCAACTACAAAAGAACCAAAGGTGAGCTATCATAGTATAACAGTTTACTTTGTGCCATTATAGTAAATCAAATCTTTAGGAAGCCCTCTTACAGCAGGTACCTTTAAAGGCACACTGAATCTCAAGCTTGTAAAATATAAGTAGTGCCATCCCCAGAACATGATATCATGGGGTTGGCACTGAAATTACACTAAAGCCCAAAGAATGCTGCCCCTAGTGTGCCAATGCATGGGCAACCTCACAGTACTAGTTTACCAGTATATATGGAATCTGCAGTGCGAGATTTAAATAATCCCAGCTCACCTCTTTATTTATGCAATGCACAGAAATATCCAGGATGGTAATATAGCAAGTCTCCATATAAAACCTACCCAATGACTGACATGCTGCATTATTTATATGAGAGTAATGCAGACTAAGGCTTGCCCAATGCTCCCTTCTCAGTCTGATTTCGGTTGAGGTAATTGTTTTGACACAGCCAGCTGCCCTCACAGAGGCCATTATTTCATTAAATATGAACTGGTTTTTAACTAGGCAGGAAGATATAATATATAATATAATATATAATAATGTATAAGGGTCACTGTATTTGAATTATGGCTATATTATGTAAGATGTAAATTTGGTATAAACAGATAAACCTGGTTCCTTTTAAAGGAATTGTTCAGTATAAAAGTAAAACCTGGGTAAATAGATAGGCTGTGCAAAATAAAAAATGTTTTCAATATAGTTAGTCAGGGGAAAATGTAATGTATAGCAGCTGGCGTGACTACTTCTTGCTTTTCAGCTCTCTTTTGTTTACACTGACTGGTTACCCTGGTTACCAGGCAGTATCCAATCAGTGACTTGAGGGAGTGTCACATGGGTCATAACTGTTGCTTTTGAATCTGAGCTGAATGCTGAGGATCAATTACAAACTCACTGAACAGTTATGTCCCACGTGGCCCCCCTTATAGTCACTGACTTACTCACAGTTAGAGAGCTGAAAAGCAGGAAATTGGAAACTGGCTATTATATGAGACATCCAGTCATTCCAGCCTTTATAGTTTGCATTTTTCCCTGACTAACTATATTAGAAACATTTTTTACTTTGCACAGCACATCTATTTACCCAGTTTTTCTTTTTACCCTGAACTGTTCCTTTAAGGGGAGAAATAGCAAAAATGAAGACTTACTATAAGCTTCATCATACTGAAATAAAGAAAACTTTGTAAATACAATGAATTAAATATTCTGTATCATTTCTGAAATAATCAAATTTATGTTCACTATCCCTCTCTCAGGGGCAGATTCACTAAAGAGCGAAGCGTTAAACGCTAGCGCTAATTCGCCAGCGTGACGTCAAATCGGAACTTCGCTAATTCACTAACATCGTCTCTGGCGAATTTACGCTAGCGAAGTAGATAGACTTGCGCAACTTCGCACACTTACACCAGGCGAAGTTGCGCACTGGCGAAGGATCGTTATTACGCAAATTCACTAAGATCAACTTTAGCTGTTCGTTAGCACTTACGCTAGATGTAACTTCGCCAGCTCAGACCAGGCGAAGTGCAATACAATAGATAGGAGGTTGAAAAAAAAAAGTCAAATTTTATCTAAGTCCCAAAAAACGCTGTGGCGTGTTTTACCATTGTGGGTGATAGTCTGAAAAAGATCGATTTTTTGGGGGGTTACCCTCCTTCCCCCCTACATTTCCTAACATATGGCAACACAACTATACAGGGGGCACATGTAGGGCAATAGGACAACTTTATTTTATTTATTAAAGGTTTCCTGGGCTTGTGTAGTGGAATGTAGTGGCTGGAACATATACTTCTATTATATTTTGTAATTCTCGCCGTATGCAAATTAGCCTTCGTTAGCATAACTGCGCTTTGCCTAGTGAAGTAACACTAGCGCAAATAAGCTATCGTTCGCCGACCTAAGCGTAACTTTGCCCTTTAGTGAATTTGCGTAGCGCAGGCGAAAATTCACCTGGCGAAGTGCGGTGAACGCTCATGAAGCTTGTGCTGGCGTATCTTTGGATCTTAGTGAATTTCCCACTCAGCCTCTGTTTCTCTTTATTCTGTCTTCCTGCGGCAGTTGGGTGTGAGATACTCAGTGACAGATCCAATATATCTTATAGGGGGGCTCCTTTCCTAGCAGATGTATTACAGCTCACTTGAATAACTGATTCCAGTACAAACAAAATCTAACAAAATAACTGCCTTTTGCACAAATCCTGCATGTACAGAGACATGATGTCTAGTGATTGTAATAGAGTGAGCTCTAATACATCTTCTAGGCAAAAGGAGCCCCCCTATAAGATATATTGGATGTAACAATGAATATCTGACACCCAACTGCTGCATGTAGAGAGACATGATGTCTGGTGAGTTTAATAGAGTGAGCTCTAATACATCTTCTAGGCAAAAGGAACATGCTTATAAGATATATTGGATCTAACTGTCAGTGAATATCTGACAACCAACTTCTTCATGAAGACAGAATGAAGAGAAACAGATGCCGAGAAAGGAATAGTGATTATAAACTTGATTATTTCAGAAACAATACAGAATTGTTAACTGATTATATGAAGAAAGTGTCATATTTAAAGAGGAACTATAGCAAAAATGAAAATTTTATATAAGCTTCATCATACTGAAATAAGAAACTTTCTAAATACAATCAATTAAATATTCTGTACAGTCTCTGAAATAATCAAGTTTATCTTCACTATTCCTACATCAGCATCTGTTTCCTCTTCATTCTGTCTTCATGTAAGAATTGGGTCTCAGATATTCATTGACAGATTATTTTATTGATTGATTTAATTGATTGTATTTAGAAAACTTCTTATTTCAGTATGCTGAAGCTTATATTAAAATTTCGTAATAATTCCCCTTTAAATCCATGTACAACCCCCTCCATCCCCTCCCCTCTTGTCTTCTGTACCCCTCCCTTTACATTTAAAACAGAAAATAAAGAATATTTATTTGCTGAAGTATGTTCAGGGGGGCAAGAATGTGAATGTGGTCTCCTTCTGTAAAGTTCACACGTTTGGGAGACAACTTGCACCATTAACTATAACAAGATGTGAAACTAAACAGATACATTGAAACATTTTCACTGTACATACTTGGTGTTGAGTACCAGGCAACAAGTCATTGGGAATCCTGTTGCTTTGCACTGTGATTCTTCCATCCTTCGTTGGACTTCTGCATTCTGCTGACATCTCAGATCTACATGTAACCTACACAAAAATAAAGCTGCTTTATTAATTCCTTCCTGCTGTCTGTGTGAATGTTGCCTTGATTATACTCTCCACAGAAATAATAACTATATATTTACACTGCACACAAATGTCAGTGCCTTGCGAGATGCCTGTAGAGTGGAGCTGTATGGGTGTGTGTGCGCTGGCCCCCCACATAACCCTTGAGCCCTCACATACCTCCTGAGCCCCCCAC
>CM044440.1:127856855-127887991 GCA_024363595.1 Xenopus borealis | reverse complement strand
ACACTCTCACTCTCTCACTCACACACACACTCTCACTCACACACTCTCACTCACACACTCACACTCACACTCTCACACACACACTCTCACTCTCTCCGCTCCTGCAGATTCTTGCTACGCGAGTTCACTGCCGCCATCTTCTGTCTTTTTTGTAAGTAGACCGGCGTTTTACGCAAATGCAAAACGTAAGCCACAATAGTTATACACTTTTGCATATATATAGAAATTTGTCCTAATTTACAGGGAAAATGTAAAAGTGGCCCCTTTAATGAAAAAGTTATTGGGAAAAGTAGAGACACTTAATTGATTTGATACCCATATTATTTAACTTTATTTTATTACGATTTTTCAATTTATGGATTGGGCTACTTTTGGGCTACTTTTAAAATGGCTTTTGGCTACTTTTTGGCTAGTTTTTTGATGGTCTTTGGCTGGTTTTGAAATGAAAACCTGGCAACCCTGGGGAGGGACTCAGTCGCTCCGTCCTAATAGACAGCAGCAGCACTTCCACCTGCACTGCAGACAACCAGTATGCTGTCAGAGGGGGCGAGGCCGTGAGGTACTCAGAAGGAGGGAGGGACTCACTCGGGAGACACAGTGACTTCCACCTGCAGCCAGCAGTGCTGTCACTGAGGGGGCGGGGCGTGGGGAGGGAGGGGACTCCGAGGGAGACACAGTCATTTTACCTCTGTACAATTTGGCATTGGGCGTGGGCGGTTTTTCCAAGTCCAAACCCGCGGCGCCTATTAAAACTAGCCCAAAACTAGCCATTGCCGGGTTTGGACTTAGAAAAACCGCAACCACGCTTAAAAAACCGCCCAATTTGGCGGGAAACCCGACAACCTGGCAACCCTGATGGTCACAGCAATTATCTGTCGCTGGACAATAGCACCACAGGGACGCATCACTCCCTTTTCTAAATGCAACACTAATAGCATAAGTGTAACCTTCCGCAACCCGCCAGATCCGTGCAAAACTCACCACACGAACACGAAAAGTTACATATAGTTTGCTTACATTATTAGACCCCTAACAACAAGCTAACTGACTTAATATGAACTATAGTATCTATCTCACAAAGCTATCCAGTCGCCCACTACACAAACCGTATATCATTCCATTAAGTATCCTTCCGCTGAATCACACTGCGTGTAGTTACCATGCCAACGCCATGTTTTGGTTGACAGGTGTCGCTCAGGAACACCATATGACCGGCGCAGAGGAAGACCAATCATCTGCGCCAAATGTAATAGATGGGCGGTACAGAGGCGTCTGGGCAGCCAATAGTATTGTCATTTCAAACAGCGAAGCACAAAGTGACGGCGAGTGACTGGGTTTCATTTGTTTATGATGCGCAGAGCGAGGTGAGGAGATGGCAACTATGCAGTTATATAGGTATATGTTGTTTAAAGGGGTTGTACATCTTTAAAGGAGAACTAACCCCCCCTACCAAAAGTATTGTCTTTAGTTCACCTTTAAAATACTTTTAGCATGAAGTAGAGAGGGATATTCTGAGACAATGTGTAATTGTTTTTTATTATTTGTGGGTTTTGACTTATTTAACTTTTTATTCAGCAGCTCTCCATTTTGGAATTTTAACAATTGGGTTGCTAGGGCCCAAATTCCCCTAGCAACCATGCACTGATTTGAAAAGGAGACTGGAATATGAATAGGAGAGGGACTGAATAGAAAGATGAGTAATAAAAAGTAGCAGTAACAATACATGTGTAGCCTTACAGAGGAATTGTTTTGAAATTGGGGTCAGTGACCCCCCATTTGAAAGCTGGACTGGGTCAGAAGAAGAAAGGAAATAAACCAAAAACCATAAAGAATTTTAAAAAATGAAGAGCAGTTGAAAAGTTGCTTAGAATCCATTCTATAAAATACTAAAAATGAAAGGGGAATCACCCCTATAATGGAAATATACAAAATCATGGTTGAAATCATAGACCTCATTATAACGCCGTCGCATGAACCTAGAAGGGGGTGCAATGTAGTAGTCCAGGGGCACGGCAAGCGTTCATACTAGGGATGCACCGAATCCAGGATTCAGTTCAGGATTAAAATTAAAAAAAAAGTTAAAAAGGTTGAACTTGATGGACGTGAGTCTTTTTTCAGCCTAACTTACTATGTTACTATGGATTCAACCTTTTCCAGCAGGATTCGGCTGAATCCTTGTCCCTGGCCGAATCCGAATCTCCATATGCAAATTAGAGACGGGAAGGAAAATCACATAACTTTTTCTCACAAAACAAAAAAGTAAAATAAGTTTTTCGTCTTTTTACCTTCCTGCAACTAATTTGCATAAGCTTATTAGGATTCAAATTTGTTTCTTTATTCGGCTGAATCTTGAAGGATTTGAGGATTCGGCCGAATCCCAAATAGTAGATTAAGAGCATTTAATGGCTTCTGTGTACGTGGGACTGTTGTTTCTTACTGATTGGGCGCAGGGGGTTCTACTAACGAAAGCAAGTACATGATTGGTTGCTATGGGTTACTGGACCGGTGCCAATATGGCATAATAATGAAGGCAGCAGTGTTATTGTCCTGCAGGCCCAGGTTGTTCCACCGTGTCTAATAGCTGTAATTATATTATTATATTATTATTATTATTATATTTTAGCTCCCTGTAGAGCTGGAACACCATGAACCAGATCCAGAATTTGCTGTACGACTCGCTGATAAAGACGCAGCATGTGGAGGCCGCAGCTCTCATAAGGATAAAAGAGGGAGCTGTGTTCCCTTCACCCCCACGCTTTCAGGTAAGGGGAATATAAGGATTTTGTGAGGAACTGGGCCAAGGGTATAGTGAGTGGCAGAAGTAGCTCCCCTGATAACTCATTTTTGCCTCTTGCTAAGTCACTATTCCTCGATTGTTAACATTGAGCTGCTGTATTCTGTTAAATAAAGCCGCTCAGGTACTAACCGCAGCAACGGGGCAGAAATATTGCTTTTACGCTGAATTTAAAGGGATACTGTCATGGGAAAAAATGTTCAAAACGCATCAGTTAATAGTGCTGCCCCAGCAGAATTCTGCACTGAAATCCATTTCTCAAAAGAGCAAACAGATTTTTTTTTTTAAATCAGACATGGGGCTAGACATATTGTCAGTTTCCCTACTGCCTCCAGTCATGTGACTTGTGCTCTGATAAACTTCAGTCACTCTTTATAGTGATGGGTGAATTTACCCAGTTTCGCTTCGCCGAAAAATTGGCGGAAAAATTTGCTAACCGAGTTGTGGCATGTTTTTGACGCGCGTCACGTCATTTTCGGCACGTTGCGTCAAAAACGACGCGCGACTCAAATTTCACCGCCGGCGAAAACAAATTTTCGCCGGCGGTGAATCGCGGGAATACGCTGCAAAATCGCCTATCACTAACTCTTTACTAACAGTCAAAAGGGAAGGACCCGCTCCAAACTCACCCCTCACGGTATACTGTGCTAGTAATATCCACTCCAGAACCTGGTGCTCAGCCGACAGCTCCTCTGCTGAACCACAATCGGAGAAAAAGGAGTCTATGGGGCGGGAGACAGTTTTTCCATAATTCTGTGTTTTCTGAATAACGGGTTTCTGGATAACGGATCCCATACCTGTATTCGCCACCTAAAACCTGCCGGATTGCTGTTTAAGTCAATGGGGGAGGTGCAGGGATCCATTTTGAGTTGTTTGCAGCCTTCCTGACATTCCAGTCTTTTTCCGAGAAAAAACTTGAATCGCATTTTCAGGTCGATCACAAAGGAGTTTAAAAGATTCTGTTTTTTTAAGAAATTTCAAATTTATGGGAGTTTTTAAAAATTCAAAAAATTCGAAATTCGACCTTTGATAAATGTGCCTCAAATTTTCAGGTTTTAACCCAGAAATTTGGCTTTGCTAGTGCAGAGAGCGCTCATTGCACTGGACATGTGGCCTCCCTTTGACCTGCTCCAATGATGATGTTATAAGCTTGGAGCGGGAATGGGTCGCCCCTGGTAGAAAGTACCCCCAGTACCAGTCCACTGCACCCCTAAACTGCCAGCACTTGCCTATCCCATCATTCACTGCCCCTTTCTATAGTTTCAACTTAGTGCTACCGCTGCCACCCTCATTTCCCAATACGCATGGACAGTAGTTGGCTGTGTGTTCCGGGACTCCAGGGGCCCACCCAAAAACCTTAGACCAGGGCCCCACCCAAAAACCTTAGACCAGGGGCCCACCCAAAAACTGTAGACCAGGGGCCACTTTCAGTACTAATAATCTTCATCTCCTCAATCAACCTCTATTCTCCTAGTTTGTTTTCTTTACATACTATAATCAGTTATTCCATCTATTTAGCCTCTTTGTTCTCATAGAAATAGGGAATGGCCATGAAATAGGCCAAAAGTTCAGCAGCATGAGGCCCACTGTCACCTTGGCCCACCGGGAGTTTTCCTGGTATTCTGGTGGGCCAGTCCGACACTGGTGTGTTCCCCCTACTGCTGTTTCACTAGTAGAGAAGCTCAGACACTGACATGCGCATGAGTTTCTATAGACTTTATCTTATACTTCCCAGGTACAACCACAGACAGTTAAAGCTATAGTAGACGCCTTTAAGAACACATCTGCAATAAGGAAGGAAGGGCTTCAGTTTTGGGACAAGACCTACCAATGTGTTCGGGCTGATAAAAATTCCATCTATGCAAAATGTGTAAGTACTTTTCTTTTAACATTAAATGGATTGTGTTAGGATTTTTATGATGTAGTTTTTTTATATCTAAATTATACTGTAAATAAATCACTCTACAATATAAAATTTCATTCCTGAATGGGGAAGGGAGTGATATCACAACACAACAGAACACAAGTCACATGACTAGGGGCAGCTGGGAAACTGACAATATGCCTAACCCCATGACAAAATTAAATATTAAAAAAAAAATCTGTTTACTGATTTCAGTGCTGGAGCAGCACTATTTTAATAATTTGTTTTGAAAAAATACAGTTCCTCATTTTGCGGTGACCCCCAACCATAAAATATTCAAATATTTTCATTGCCAGCCCAGAGCTGATTGTTAGGAAAGTACAGGAGACATTGTGGCTGCATAAAGGTTTGTTTTCCGTACGTAGTGCGGCAAAATATTTTGGCCACACCCCCAATTACCATGTTAATTTTACAAATATGACTGTCCATATTAAATGGTCAGGGAGAACCGTATGGCAGTCCCTACTAAGGGGATATAGAAAGTTGTAGTGCAACTGGCTTCCCTACACAGGTTACTGAACTACAACTCCCAACACCCGGAGAGCTACAAACTTGGCCCAGGGCTAGTGGGGAGAGAGATGAACCTGCTCCTGGAACCCCTTAAGTGACCCCTGTGAAAGGGTCATTCGACCCCAGAAGGGGTCGCGACCCCCAGGTTGAGAACCACTGCTTTAAGCAACCCTTTTTATGTTTGGCTTGTGTGAAATTTCTCCTCACCTGGTCAGTATATCAGGGGGCTCCAATCAGGGGGTGTCAATATTAGAACCATATTGAGACCCATGAGTTTCCTACTCAATTAACAGTGGCCAATATGACCGCTGATTCCTGCACATGTATGGGCATTTTTAGAAAAAGAAAATTTGCTTTGATCCAGGGTCAAATTATGAACCTTTATAAGGATTAGGCTGTAATCCCTGGCAGCTACTAGAACCTAATTACTGAGACACTTATTCACTTTGGCCAAATCTATCTCAGCTCAACCACTTGTAGCAACACATATGAGTTCATGTCATTATTCTACTCGCAGCAGTCAAAGCTAAATGCTGATTGGTCACTTTGGATAACTGCATTGTGGCATCATTTCCTGGGTATCGTGAATTAGCCCTATTGTGTCATGTACATTTATTAAGAATTTATAAAGAAATATTCATAGGAAAAGTCCTATGATCATGTCACTGAACGCTTCTGAGGGTTACTGTGATTACTGGCATTTACAAATGTAACCATTCATTCCTTTACTTTGCATTGGGAGCAGGATGAAGGGGGACTTGTACTGGTAAAGACAAAGTCGAACATCCTACTTGCCACTTACCGGGATGGCATGTACCCCAGTGTGTGTGTAGAGGCCACTGAGAAATTAGGTAAGTGCCTGTCACAGCTGCAGGTTGATTATTTTCTAAACTGGATTGGGGAATGAGATTGAGAAGTTGGAAGTGGTATATTATATAATAAGCCTACGCAGGGTTGGACTGGCCAACTGGGCAGTGTCGGTCTGGGACATCCGGGGCCCACCCAAAAACCTTACACTAGGGGCCCACCAAAAAATTTTTAGAACAGGGCCCCACTCTCAGTACTATTATTCTTCCTCTACTCATTCAACCACTATTCTCCTAGTGTATTTTCTTTACATGCTATAACCTATTATATCTGTTTAGCCTCTAGAAATAGGGTATGGTCATGAACTTGGCCAAATTAGCAGCATGAGGGCCCACTGACACCGGGGCCCACCGGGACTTTTCCTGGTATCCTGGTGGGCCAGTCCAACACTGCAACTGGGGTATCTGCAGGGGCGTATCTACAGAGGAAGCAGACCCTGCTTGGGGGCCCAGGAGCTATAGGGGCCCAATGAGGCCCCAATTCATATACAATTACAATAAATATTGGTAAAACAGGTCAACCACTGGACATTTTGGGGTCTGAAAAATAATTTGCTGTGGGGCCCAGTAAGATCTAGTTATGCCTCTGGGTATCTGGTAAAAACCTGTTGGGCTGCAACTTTGATGGACCCTAGGTCCTATTATTACATTTGTGGGAGATGAGTCGTAGCAGCCAGCCAGCAGGTCTTACTGAGGCAGTGAAATGTTGCAGACATTCAACACCTCCCCTCCCTTTGATACGGATGGATGCCCTACTGCATGGCTGTGTCAGACCCATCCCCTCCAGAATACATGTACCACTATAGGTGTGCAGGATTGGACTGGGCCCTGGCTCTTGGAGCCCTGCTGCTCCAGATCAACTCCCCACCTAAGGAACTCTCTGACCTCCCTAAGGTACAAGCTGGCAGGGAGTTGTAAAGTGACAATGGGGGGGAGTTGAATGAAAGGATGCCCCTGATGTGACTGCTGTGGTGCCCCCCCCCCCAGTACAATGCTGAGCCTATGTGCCTCCTCCTGTCCTTACCTTGTGAATACAGTGCTGTCAAACACAGGAAGCGTTCCATTTATGGGACAGTTCAGAAAGTTTCACAGCAATGGCCTCCAGTATATCAGGAGAAATCCTAGTGCCCCTCCTTCCCTGCTATTCCAATATCAAAATATAAGAATCGGACAGCTGTAAGGCAGAATTTAGCAAACTGCAAGTGTTATTTATTAGCTGTGTGGGCACACTGGTATTCCCCTCCCTGTTATCCCCCCTCCTACCCAGCTATTCCCACTATGCCCACCAGGGGCCTTGGGTGCAGTGCTGAGGGGCATGGGCTGGTAGTAGGGTTGCCATCTTTTCACCCAGTGCAATCTGGGCAAGGGCTGGGCAGTGATGCAGCAGGGGTGGGGCCATGGCACAGGGGCAGGCAGTGAGTTGGGGCTATTACACAGCGGCCAGAGATTGGCTGGCCCCCACGTCAATCATAAGAAATCCTGCCCAGTTTTTTGACCCGGGCAATCCTTAAAAAAAAACAGGCTGTCCGGGTTAAAACCAGGCAGGTGGCAACCCTACCTGGTAGCCCCTCAGCTGATGATTATTTTGTCTGTTATTTCCAATCATCGGCATATTTCTCATTACATCTTTATACTTTAGCGGTCACATTTTGAAGCTTTGTAATTGCTGCTGAGATAAAATCCATCGAGATGCGCTAATAACCTGTAAGTGTACATTTTAATCTGTCATTAATGTTTTCCAGGTTCTTATTTCAGGGAGAAAGAAATTTGATCTTCAAATAAACTACAGTGGACGAGGATTGCAGTTACAAGATGCTAATTGGGGTGTTACCATTGACTTCCATTAGCTTCCCATAAACATCACACACACAAGGATGTGACTACTGTCCCGGGGAAACTCCTCACTGAGAATGTCCTTGTATTTGCTCCAAAAAAAGTACAATTTGCACAATAATAACGGACTCACAAAGAATATTACATTGTGAAATACATTTTTGTTCCATTTATAACTTTTATTACATTTTGCATGAGGATTTACCCAGTCCAGCGAGATCACTCAGAGTTGGGCTGAAATGTAAATCTACTTTAAAGGAAAACTATACCCCCAAAATGAATACTTGAGCAACAGATTATGGCATATTAAAGAATCTTACCAAACTAGAATATATATATTTAAAGGGCAAGGAAAGTGTAAAATAGAATAAGGGTAGAAATGCTGTATTTTGTATACTAAACATAAACATGAACTTACTGCACCACAAGCCTAATCAAACAAATGATTTATGCTTTCAAAGTTGGCCACAGGGGGCTGCCATCTTGTAACTTTGTTATACATCTTTGCAAGACTAGACTACATACACATGCTCAGTGTGGTCTGGGCTTCTTAGGGATCGTCATAAATGATCAAAAAACTAAGCTGCTTGAGTTCTGCATGGCTGGTAAGTAAGGGTGGGCTCCCCCTACTGTTCATAATTATGATTGTTTCTCTGCTAGAAGTTAGGGACTGTCTGCAAATTCCTATCCACAGCAGTAAATGAAGGGAGAATTTCACTGCATACAGTCAGGGTTCTTATAAAAACGGTACACATTTTTTAATTAAAGTATATTGGAGATAAATTTCTTTATCATGAAATAAAGTAAAAATGGGATTTTATTTCTTTGCCTTTCCTTGCCCTTTAAGTAAATATTGCCCTTTTACATCTCTTGCCTTGGATCACCATTTGGTGATGGTCTATGTGCTGCCTCAGAGATCACCTGACCAGAAATATTTCAACTCTAACTGTAACAGGAAAAAGTGAGGAAGCAAAAGGCACAACTCTGTCTGTTAATTGGCTCATGCAACCTAACTTTATAGTTTGTTTGTTATGTTTGTGTGCACCATACGATCCCAGGAGGATGTCCTTTTTTAAATGGCTATTTTCTATTTATGATTACCCAATGGCACATACTACTAAAAAAGTATATTATTATAAAAATGGTTTATTTACATGAAGCAGGGTTTTACATATGAGTTGTTTTTATACAATATCTTTTTACATTGTCCGGGGGGGGGGGTATAGTTTTCCTTTAAAGGAACAGTTCAGTGTAAAAATAAAAACTGGGTAAATAGGCTGTGCAAAATTTAAAAAAAATGTTTCTAATATAATTAGTTAGTCATAATGTATAAACTAAAGCAGGAGTGAGTGGATGTGTAACAGAACAGAACACAACACTACTTCCTGTTTTTCAGCTCTTTTCAACGCTGAGTTAGTCAGTGACTATAAGGGGAGCCACATGGGACATAACTCTTCAGTGAGTTTGTAATTGATCCTCAGTATTCAGCTCAGATTCAAAAGCAACAGATATGACCCATGTGCCCCCCCCCCCCATCAAGTTACTGATTGGTTACTGCCTGGTAACCAATCAGTGGAAAGCAAGTGAGCGCCAAAGCAGGAAGTAGTGTTCTGTTCTGTTACACATCCACTCACTCCATTACATTTTACACTACATTACATTTTGACTAACTATATGAGAAACATTTTTTTTTATTTTGTACAGCCTATTTACCCAGTTTTATTTTTACACTGATCAATTAAATTAAAGGACAGGGAAAGGGTTAATCACTGGGGGATGCCTAAACTTATAATTACTAACCCCAGACTAAGCTCCAGTGTTACTGTACTGAGCATGCCCACAAGGGATACCTGAGAAATGAGATACAATGACACTCAGTTGAACAGTATCCCATGCTGGAGAGTTTTTTAGTGAAGGGGAACACCGGGCCAGGGTACTATTGAAGGCTGCCATGCCATCTTGCTTCTTGTCCCAGGGATCTCTTGTGGCTTCATTGGGAGGAGCACATGTACAGAGAGAGTAAAATCTAAACTTTTACTCTACTCTACCTCCCAGATCACCTGCAAATCATAACTGGCACAAAAGGGAAGGTCGTGGCACAATGTTTAACATAATAATTCCCCAGGGTCAAAGGTTAATGATGATTATAATCACTGGGGTGTGCTTTACCCTATTTATGTCCTTTTAAAATCACTGTTTTCTTTTTTTTTTATTTCAATAAATTTTTATTGTTTTACAACACCATTGTGTACAGACAATTATTGTTTCCAAAAGGCAAAAGTAAGCAAGTCCATCTGTACAAGCGTACATTATATAGAGAAAATGACATTCTTTATAAACATACATAGGTTGCGTATAAACTAAGATTTATGCTTCAGTATATGCATCTTTAATAAAAGAAAACTTAGTGTTATAACATTAACATAAAATAATAATATAAATCATAAACTTTCCTGCTCTAAAACCAAGTATACCCTGATAGCTTTTACAAGGCAAAAAGGACATCGGGGGTATCTGTCCCAAATCTATATACTATCCATGGACCCCAGGTCAGTAAAAATTTCTGATAGGAATCTAATAGAACATTAGTCATTTTTTCCTGGGTCATGATCCAATCTACTTTAGACTTAACTGGGTCTATAGGGATATGTTTTTGTTTCCAGGCCCCTGCTAAGGTCCTTTTAGCAGCTAATGTTATAAACGAAACCAGACGAAACTGGGCATTGGTGAGCTCTTGGGGCTTAAGGTTAAGTAGGGCTGTTGCTGGGTCTCTGGGCAAGGAGATACCTAAAACCGAGTATATTATGTTAAAAACCCTGATCCAGAATCTCCGAGCACCTGGACAGTCCCACCATATATGGAACATTGTACCTGTTTCCCCGCAACCTCTGAAGCATCTGGGGTCTGCCGTGGGGGAAAATTTCGCTATACGCGCTGGGACTAGGTACCACCTAAGGAGTACCTTATAAATCACTGTTTTCTTATATAAAACGGACTTCATGCCTTGACGTTTCTACTGCCTAGTAATGTAGTTCAGATGTTATAAAGATAGCAATACATGACACTGATCTACACAACAAGTCAAAATATAATCATTTACGAGACCCTGGGCCATTGCTTCTATTTGCTGAAAATTGCTTTGGCCATGGGTACTATTCCTTTAATGTTGCACCAACATCTCTGCTGATCTCTCTGTGATCAGTGTCGGACTGGGACACCAGGGCTCCACCCAAATACCTTAGACCAGAGGCCCTACCAAATACCTTAGATCAGGGGCCCTCCCAAATACCCTAGACCAAGGGCCCTCCCAAATCCCTTAGACAAGGGGCCCTCCCAAATACCGTAGACCAAGGGCCCTCCCAAATCCCTTAGACCAGGTGCCCACCCAATTACCTTAGACCAGAGACCTTATATCAGGGGCCTGCTCTCAGTAATATTATTCTTCCTCTCCTATCTTAACCTCTATTCTCCTATTCTCTTTGCTTTACATACTATAATCTATTATTCAATCTATTTATTTTATTATAGATGTAGTGGATGGCCATGAAATAGGCCAAATGTTCAGAAGCACAAATGGGCCCAGCGGGAGTTTTGCTGTTATCCCAGTGGGCCAGTCCGATACTGATACTGACTGTGATACTCTGTTCTGTCCTGAATAGCACACAGTAGCCTAAAAATCCCAAAATTCAGTCCAGGGCAGGAAAGTTCAAGTCCAGGGCAGCAAAGTGAATCACAGAGATGTCAGTGTGGTGCTCAAGGGAACGTACCCCAGTCTGGTGAATATTTCATTGACATTATTTGACATGGGGAAGTGCTTTTATGTTCCTGTAGCCACAAAAAAAAGAACATCAGCTTATGAACGACATGTATAATACATGTTCCTGCAGGTAACCTTCTTTATGTTCTCCATTGTGCCAGGGATGTGTGTCCTGATTGTAGCTTCTGGATTTGCCTCTATCAATGCTGGGCACAGCCCATTAGCAGCACCCTTCACTGACTCTCAGTAAAAACAACCTTGCTGCCAAGCCTGTGCTATTATCATGTCAATCAAGATCTCTTGATTCTAGATATTAAGCAAACTGATCATGGCTTGGCCCTACCATGCCTTTTTTGTGGCAAGTATGGTAAGAATAACTGATGGTAAGTCTGACACAAATAAATGAGACACGTTCTATAGTTATATGACTTTCCTTGTTTACACCTGAAAAGTCATTCAAGAAATGTCATAACACTTTTGTTCAAATCTTGTTTAACTAGGAACACAATAAAAACATTTAAAACAAAACACCATAAAACCTCTGTTGACGAGTTTCTGATGTTTGTTTTGTATTGTGAAATAAATTATCTTGTACGGTGAACAAAAGTCTGCAAGATTGCACTGTAACACATATTTCTGCACAGGAGAGGGCGCTCTAGTTGCTTGTAAAGTAACTGTTAAACAAAATACAGAGACTCTACTTCCACCGACCATTCCAACATCTGTTTTCTAAACCAATGGGGATTAAATAGTCGGCTCCCTCTTTTGCGTTAACAACCCGTTTTGGAAAGTTACCCACTAGATATAATTACATTTCAAGGTGGCTTTTAATTCCCATTGACGTCTAAGAAGTTGGGTAGTGATGGGATGAGGCCTGGCTCAGATTTCCAATTCACCCCACATGGGTTCAGGTGAGTTGAAGTCAGTGCAGTCTTCCTCTCCCTTCTCAGCAGACCTGAAAAAAGAAAGGGTCTTCACCAAACTGCTGCCATGAAGTAGTATGTATAGAATTTCATTGTATGATGTAGTGGCACCTGTGTGATGGAACTGGTTTAAACAGGCAATGCCAATAGCAAATTATCATTTCATTATAATGAGAAAGTTATGCTGGGAAACATGCTGAACTATAATATTCCATTAAAAAAATTGATCATGATGTCATCAATCAATCATAGTAGGTTTTATGGCTACCTAATATTGATAAAATTAGGGGCAGATTTACTAAATTCCCATGAATGGATCGAATTCGATTGTACAATCCCATCAGAGGACCGAGGAAGCCAAATTTTTATGAATATTCGATCATCGAAGGATTTAAATTTAAGGGGTATTCGAATGCCTACTTCGCCAGATTGAACCTACCGAATACCAATAGAAGTCTATGGGAACCCTCCCATAGGCTTCTTAGGCTAAATCCTGATCAAATACCATTCGTACAATCGAAGTCCTCGATCATTCGAATCGTACGAATCATTCGAATTATCAAATGACAGAATATTTCATTTACATGATCGAACGTTCGATATTCGATCGTTCGATTATCATCGAAGATCGAAGGAAAAGGTAACCTAGAATTATTCTATAAGCATTCGAATATCAAATATAGAGGAAAATTGTAGGATTTTTGGGGAATAACAGTAAATTTACCCCTTAGTGTGTATATTCAGTAGAATGAATTGAGGCCTTAGAGTACAACTGAAATAGAGTTAATCAAGAAACAAAAACAACTCTGTCCCAGGAAAAAAGTAGATCATAAGCTGACTCTATAAAATTGCTAGTCCTGGTATGTAAAACACCAAACTCTACATTTGGGGTGGAAATTAAGTTAAACTAGCTCACCCAATAAAGGAGTTGACCTGGGTGTGTGAACCCCAGTTCTGTCACTTTCGGGCACAATCTACACAATGTAGTTGAACGAAACTGAGTAAAGCAAATATTGTTTGTTCTCACCTGTGTCGGCAGGTGTCTCTGGTGCCGTAGCTTTGGGAAATTCATACATAAAAGAAATGAGCACGTACTCCTGAAGGGGCAGATGAAGATAAAACTTGATCTTTTCTGTCTAAAATAGAGTTAAAGGGGTTGTTCACCTTTGAGTTAACTTTTAGTATAATGTAGAGAGTGATATTCTGAGACAATTTGTAATTGGTTTTTATTTTTTATTATTTGTGGTTTTAAAGTTATTTAGCTTTTTATTCAGCAGCTCTAGTTTGCAGTGTCAGCAATTTGGTTTCTAGGGTACAAATTACCCTAGCAACCCTGCATTGATTTGAATAAGAGACTGGAATATGAATAGGAGAGGGACTGAATAGAATGATAAGTAATAAAAAGTAGCAATAACAATACATTTGTAGCCTTACAGAGCATTTGTTTTTAGATGTGTCAGTGACTCCCATTTGAAAGCTGCAAAGAAACAGAAGAAAATGGCAAATCATTAAAAAACTATGAAAAATAAATAATGAAGACCAATTGAAAAGTTTCTTAGAATTGGCCATTCTACAATATACTAAAAGTTAACTTGAAGGTGAACCACCCTTTTAAGTCACTATATGGATGCCAGCAGCTCTGTTTCAGATAGAAGGTGGGGGAATAACTGATTGATAACTGACCATAACAATGTATAGTTATACTCGCTCTGCATTCAGAGAGAGGTTGCACAGGCTGCTTGGATTCTTTATATGCCACTTGTTCCATTAGACCAAAATGTTAGCAAATGTACATAATATCTATGAGACAAAGACATATCCATCGAGTTATAATACCAACTACTTGTTATAGGCTCCACCAATGAAACCATTGTCATGTGGAATAATTGAACATATCAATTAAACATACATTAACATGAGGAACAGCTCATGTATAATTCATGTTATAACACACTTTTAGGGAATGAATAGCAGTTAGACTTTTATTAAAAACAAAAGTAGGAAAACATTCAAACTTTATTTGTATTACATGGTACTTTCTAGAATAACATGTAGCAAGTTATATAACGAAGAGGACAGGCAATTATATTTACAGTGTTCATTAAAATACAATTAATGAAACGTCTTAAAAACTACTTTCATAAAAGTCAGTTATAACTAGGATCCAGAATGAAAGTAAAAGCTGTCGCTGCCAAACTTCAAGTCTCATTGCACTGACCCAGGAGTCCTTTGTATAATCATATACTGCCCTGTAACCTTCCTATTATGGTTTTAAGCAGGCCAATATTCTATTTGAGAACCCTTGGAAGGTCCTTCATATGAAACAGAGGTCTGTGTCTCTAGTCATAAACCTTTTGTCATTGCTTCTTCGAAATTCCTGTCTTTAAATGGGAGCTATCCGTGCGAAAATGAAAATATACATACGTATAGTCCAATGCAGCCTTTGGGAGGGCTCCTTTTGTCTAAAAGATGTATTCAAAAGCACTCTTTTAAAATTACCAGAAATATCACCACTCTACATGCAGGATTTGTACAAAGTCAGTTATTTTGTTAGATTTTGTTTCTGCTGGAATCTGTTATTTGATGTATCTCTAATACATCTGCTAGTAAAGGGAGTCCTCCTAAACCATATATTGAATTTAACTATCAACATCTGACAACCAACTCCTGCAAGAAGACATAATGTAGAGAAACAGATGCTCAGAAAGGGATAGCAGAAAAAGTACAAAATATTTAGAATGTTTCTTATTTCAGTATGATACAGAAAAGGCAAATGTGCTAAATCAGGTTTTTTTTTTCAGTGTATACAATAGAGGAGTCTGAGTTCCCAGGCTCACTTCATAGCTGCACTGATTGCTCAGCTCAATCTAGTCAGTGGCTGACTCAGAATATGATTCAAAAAGCTTTAATAAAAATGAATGTAAACAAGGCTCCAGGGCCTGATGGCATACACCCCCTGGGTTCTAAGAGAGCTTAGTTCAGATTTTCTCAGATTCACTTTCATCTGGTATGGTGCCAATAGCTTGGAGAAAAGCTGATGTCATTCCAATATTTAAAAAGGGATTACGCTCTCAGCCTGGCAATTATAGGCCAGTAAGTTTGACATCTGTTGAAGGCTTGTCAAGGGATCACATTCAAAAGTTTGTCCTAGTGAATGGCATTATGAGCAGCAACCAGCATGGCTTTATGAAGGATAGGTCATGTCAGACAAATTTGATTGCTTTTTATGATGAGGTAAGTAAGATGCTGTACTGTGGGGGGGGCAGAAGATATGATCTATTTGGATTTTGCCAAAGCGTTTGATACCGTGCCCCACAAATGACTGCTTTCTAAACTAAGGTTTGTTGGGCTTAATGAAGTCGTTTGCACATGGATAGGAAACTGGCTACAGGATCGGTACAGAGGGTGGTTGTTAATGGTACATTCCCTACTTGGAGTAAGGTTCTTAGTGGGGTCCCTCAGGGTTCGGTATAGAGTCCACTTTTATTTAACTTGTTCATTTATGACTTAGGGGAGGGTATTGTTAGTAATGTATCAGTGTTTGCAGATGACACAAAACTACCCAGCCCAATTCATTCCATCCAGGATGTGGCACTTGCAACAGGATCTTGACAAACTGGCAATCTGGGCAGCTAAGTGGCAAATGAGATTCAATGTTGACAAATGTAAAGTCATTCATGCACCTGGGATGTAAAAATATCCACTTATACCCTTAATGGGACTGCAGTAGGCAAATCCATTATGGAGAAGGACCTTGGAGTCCTTGTAGATGATAAACTTGGCTGTAGCAAGCAATGCCAGTCAGCAGCATCAAGGGCCAATAAGGTCTTGAGTTGTATTAAAAGGGACATAGAGTCACAGGAGGAGGGGGTCATTCTTCCAATTTATAGAACACTGCTAAGGCCCCATCTAGAATATGCCGTACAGTTTTGGTCTCCCTCACTCAAACAGGACATTATTGTATTAGAGAGGGTACAGAGAAGGGCAACTAAGCTGGTAAAGGGAAAATCTTAGCTATGAGGAAAGACTGGCCAAATTGGGGATGTTCACACTGGAGAAGAGGCGCTTAAGGGGTGATATAATAACTATGTATAAATATATAAAGGGATCATATAATAATCTCTCTAATGCTTTATTCACCAGTAGGTCCTTCCAGCTGACGCAAGGTCACCCATTGTGATTAGAAGAAAAGAGGTTCCACCTAAATATTGGGAAGGGGTTTGTTACAGAGAGAGCTGTGAAAATGTGGAATTCTCTCCCTGAATCAGTGGTACAGGCTGATACATTAGATAGGTATAAGAAGGGGTTGGATGGTGTTTAGCAAGTGAGGGAATACAGGGTTATGGGAGATAGCTCATAGTACAAGCTGATCCAGGAATTAGTCCAATTGACATTTTGGAGTCAGGAAGGAATTTTTTCCACCTCTAAGGAAAATTGGAGGCGCTTCAGATGGAGTTTTTTTGCCTTCCTCTGGATCAACTAGCAGTTAAAGGAAACCTGTCATGATTGAGTTAACACTAGGAAGGAAATAAAACTTTTAAAACAAACCACATACCCCTATTTATTATGCTCAAATCTCACTAATTCTCAATTTATAACTACTTTTCAAATGTCCATGAGACACTAACTGAAGCCCTGACTTTTCAGAAAGTCAGGAGAGCAAAGCATCATGGGTAGAATCAGTACTGCAGACTCCTCTCATGATATCACCAGTTTGTGCAGTTGTTAGTGGCTGGAGTATCCCACACAATCTGAATAGAACAATAGAAGGTGTTTCAGATAATTCCCATAGAATATCAAGTCCTGGTGTGACATGAGTTATACAGAGCCTGTCTATCATAGAGTATACTCTGACTAAGCATGAATGAGATTTGGCAGTTTGGCACAGCCCACACACGGAAAACAAAGGGGTGTTTAAACATGGCAGCGCCTATGAAGCCCTTTTTACACGAAGGATATTTTCTAATCCGTTTCAGATATAGACAAAAACAGCTGACTAAAGGGTTTAACTAAGGATGGAATATAAATATTTTACTCATGTCTCAAGGTGACAGGTCCTCTTTAAGCAGGTAAAAAAAAAAAAGTCAAAAGGTTGAACTTGATGGACATGTGTAATTTTTCAACCTAACTTATTAAGTTACTATGTTACTATGTATGAAAAAGCATTTACTAAATTTTCATTTTCGCGATAGTTCCCCTTTAACATATCATTTTGCTTCAGCTTATCAGAATATTTAACTGAATTAGCAAAGCAAAATAATGCCAGATAAACCTCTCTAGTAAAACCCTCTGTGAACTTCTCAACGTGACTCCAGTTTCCTAAAGAAATGATCAATTCTTTGCCGCATTTCAACGTCAAGAGACTTGCTGTGTCTTTGTCTGGCCAAAAGCTTCTGCTTCTCTCTTTTTTCAGCTTCCCTTATGGAAATACTCTCCAGTCGGGCAATTCCACCCAGCTCCTTGTACGTCAACAGGTCAGTCGCGCTAGCCGACCTCTGCAGCAAACTAGAGTTTGGCCTCTTTTTCCAAACAATGTTTTTCTCAGAAGACTCAAGATTCTTATGATCTGTTGCACTTGGCAAAATGTTCATTGAAGTTATTTCTGATGTAGACAGAGAGAAACTCTGCCTTTTTCTATTATCCTTCATGTCTTGAGACCCAGATGAAGAAGGGGGACATTTTGAAGACATATCAATTGCCTGAACACTTATTTCTGTACTAGCTGGTAAATGACTCAGTGTCCTCTGTTTGCAGAGTTTGTTTTGTTTGAAAGTCTGAATTTCATTCATGATGTGCGCTAGTGTTGATTGTGGAGTAACAGCCCTTTGGCTTAACAAACTGTGCCGTTGCCTTGTGATTTGGTCAATATCTTGGCTCAGCCTTCTCAGTCCTGCATGGTGCTTGTAGTGCATCCCATCCAGCTTTGCACATAGACTTTCTTCTTCTCTCTTATTCAGAAAGTATACTTCACTCAGTGCTGGAGCTGTCTTGGGCCTGCGTTTTATAGGCTGATCCATGGTTGCAGTATGGCACAGAACTCTGTTTAGAGATAAAAGAAAGTTTTATATAGAGAAACTATATAAACTACAGATGTAGCTATCTGGACTTCTGACTTTGGGATAACTAAGGCTATGGGTATACACTTTAAGGCAGGGGTGTCCAAACTGCGGCCCAGGATGGATATGAATTCGTCCCAGCTTGAAACGCTCGGTTCCCAAGGAAACATCATGTTACAAAGGAAATAGGAGGGAGGACTTTGCCATTGCCCAGTTAGTAATAATAATATAATAATAAGTCTATTTAAATGGGACATTTTGCATAACATTTTGCCTGATTTTTTTCTTTAGTTTTAGATAAAATGCCAGATTAAAACTGTATTTGTCTCAACCTAGATTCCAGGGCTTCAGATATACTAATTTGCCTTCAGTATTGTTTTTCCTCATTAATTACGAATGAGGGCAAATATATTGTACCCTCCATAGCCCCACACAGCTGATTAACAGCAGCATGCCAATTGCATTGCCCCTAAGTTGCTACTTACCCCTCTGTGTAAGTCCCCTCCAGTGGAGTTCACAGGGGCCATCTTCTCATCCAACCGCTTCTTCCTGGATGCTGCTCCATCGGCGGTGCGGCGAAGTAGGAACTTCGCGAAGCTTGTGCGCATGCACAGTAGTTCATACTGCGTATGCACCACCGAGCGCCAAAGGATCCAGGAAGAAGCGGTTGGAAGAGAAGATGGGCCCTGTGAACTCCACTGGAGGGGACTTACACAGAGGGGTAATTAGCAACTTAGAGGCAATATCCCGGGGGTAGAGGTAGGCTGGGGGGAGGGGGCCTACATAGGGTGTGTGGGGGGAGGGGTTAGCGCCAGGGGGTTGGATTCCCCGTTAAGGCACTGATTTATCCGTATTTTGGATTGTCGTTTTTTTTCGGGGATTAACTAAGCCATGGCACAGAAACTAAACTAATCTTTACTATATTCACGTTAAAGTTTTTGAAATTTACATTTTTCATCAAGAGAGATATCTTGAAAATTCTATTGAAAAACATTGGTAAATAAAAGCTGCCTCTTTCTAGAGAAGTCCATGGGGTTTGTACCTAAAGATCCCCATACACGTGACAATATAACCTGACTACAGATTGTTTGCAGCTTATTGATCAGTGTATGGGGGCTTCCAGTGGCGTAACTACTCCCTGGTGGGCCCCAGTACAGGATGGGCACCTGGGCCCCCCTGTTTGGGCCCTTACCTCTATAAATCCCATGCTGGAGTGTTGATGGCATGTGTGCTGTAAAATCTCTCCCTAGATAACTGCCTGCCATAACCATTTTCGTGGCTCCGATGGGCCCCAAGGGGGTGGGGGCCCTGGTGCAATTGCACCCTCTGCACCCCTGGTAGTTACCCCACTGGGGGCTTCCCCAATGAATATCTGGCTGATGCAGTCCTCAATCCAACTGCCCATATTTTCATTGTGATCTGATTGTTAGGCCCTAGGGCAAACGATCGGATCAGCCTGATATCACCCATTCAAGGTGGGCACATTGGGAAGAGATTTGCTCCTTTGGCGGGGTTTCTATATGTATGGATACCTTTATGCTTTCAAGAAAGTTGACTGACATGTTCAAAAGGAAATCATATACAATAAATATCTTGGCACCAATAACCTGGTGAGATGCAGATATAAAAATAGGAATGTGCTGAATTGTGATCAGAAAACAGCAAGTGAGAAAAAAAATCTCAATTTCTTCTGCCATTTATGCAAAATAGAACAAAATGTGATCCAGAAAACCAAGTACTGTACTCCGAAACCTATACAAATGAATTTGGTATTGGAGATGTTTTAAAGAAAATTGTCTGATCATTCTTTGATAAAACTGAATGTTTACTATTTATTATAATATAATGATATGTTCAGCTATACAAAATAATCAGTGTGTCCTGTAAATTATATATTTCATGGCTTTGCGTGTCATTTATCACCTGTTAAAACAATGGCTAGAAAATAAATAACTAAACGAAGATCCAGATTGATCAAAATTGATATATTATTCTTGATTTTTCTTGATAAATCTCACATGAGAGATGTAAAACTTTTCACCAATGAGAAATCGTTATCTTTACATAAAATCCCAGTTCAATACAAATAGGTATGGGAACCGTTAACCGGAAAGCCATTATTCAGAAGCTCCGAATTACAAAAAGGTTGTGTCCGATAGATTCTATTTTATCAAGATAATCCAAATTTTTCTGTGTAATAATAAAACAGTCGCTTGTACTTGATCCCAACTAAGATCTAAAGCAAAACCAGCCTGTTGGGTTTATTTAAATTGTATATGATTTTCTAGAAGACTTAAGGGCAAATTTCCGAAATTCACGTGAAATGATCGAATTCGATCGAATAACGATCGTATAAATTTTTTTGAAATCGGATATGCAAATTTGGCCTCTTCGATCAACGAATATCAAATAGATCGAATGATGGGATATTCGACCATTCGATGATCGAAGGAATCAAAATTTTGAAGTTATTCGACTGCCTACTTTGCTAGATTGAACCTACCGAATTGTAATAGAAGCCTATGGGAACACCCCCATAGGCTTCTGAGACTAAGTCCTGCTCGAATTTCGAATACCATTCGTACGATCGGAGCATTCGATCGTTCGAATCGTACGAATTTTTTGGACGCTAGAATGAAATTTCACGATTTTCTCGTGAAATCGAACGTTCGGTACCCGATCGTATGAATTCATCGAGAAATCATATTGCGAGCAAAATGATAGCCTAAAACAATGGTCAAATGCTTATCAAATTACGAATTTGGTCAAGCTAATTTCCGGGAATAATAGTAAATTAAGGTATGATGATCTAAATTACAGAAAGATCTTTTATCTGGAGAACCCCAGGTCCTGAGAATTCTGGATAACAGGTTCCATACCTGTAAAACACAGGGCACATGGGGCACTTTGTCACCCACAGGAGATTATTCTCCCTGCAGGCAATAAAGCAAAAAAGAAAAAAAACATCTTATGTGAAATTCACTTGAAGCCAAAAAGTGTTAATGAAGTAAAATGTAGGTCATATATTCTATACTGTTCAACACGTAACCCTGATTGGTCTCACATAAGCCAAATTATTACCCTCAGGATGTTTCATCTTCTGTGAGTGTTTGATTTGGTTTTTATTATAAATCACTGCCAGTACTTTCACAATGAACACACAACTACTCATAGGGGTGTTTCTTTATCAAAATCCAAATTTATCTAATTATTTTTTTAAATATACTTTGACCAAAACCGCATAAGTTATTTCCCCTTATTTATCTATACATTTTTCCAGAAAAAAATTCCACTATGGGAAAAACTAGAAAAAATCGTGAAATGTGTACGAAAATGCAAAATGTTTCAGATTTTCCACCTGCAAACTCAGAATTTTCTTCATTAAAAATTCAGATTTTATAGTAAAAAAAACCCCCAAAACATTCGGACTTTAATAAATAACCCCCTTAGTGTAAGATGTTTATATGGAGCTTTTATTGGACCATACTGATAAACTGCCAGTTAACATTAGAATGGGGCTCCTGATTGGGAAGGCTAGAAAATGCCATTAGCTGAGGTCATGGATGCAATTCTAAAGGTGGCCATACACGGGCTGATAAAAGCTGCCGACAGATATGGGCCCATTTACTAAATTCACATGAAGGATTCGAAATTTGATCGAATTAAAAAAAAAAAATTTTGAATTTCAAATATGCAAATGAGGTCACTTCGACCATCGAATTTTCCAAATTGGACCGATTCTAATAATTCAAA
This sequence comes from Xenopus borealis, assembly GCA_024363595.1. Taxonomy (NCBI): domain Eukaryota; kingdom Metazoa; phylum Chordata; class Amphibia; order Anura; family Pipidae; genus Xenopus; species Xenopus borealis. Next base: position 127,865,575 of record CM044440.1, on the reverse strand, counting down.
TTTAATTTTATTCGACTATTCGAATATTCGATGGTCACAGTACTTCCTCTTTAAAAAAAATTTGATAGGCCGGCTCGCCAACTTGGACCTAACGAATTGCTTTAATTTTTTAAAAATTTCGATCGAAGGGTTAAAATCGTTTGACTATTTCGATTCAAACGATTTAATCGATCGATGGAATTATTTAATCGATCTATCAAATTTTTTTTGTTCAGTTGGTCGAATAGCGTTAAAAACATTCGAATGTTTTTGCAATTTGACCACTTCCCTTTCAATTCGAAATTCAAATTCGAGGTTTTTTTTAACCCTCGAATTTGAATTTTAGTAAATCTGCCCCATAGAGTCGGCAGCTTATTGGCCATCTATGGAGCCCTCCGACGGGCTTCCCCGATCGATATCTGTTGGAAAGTCGGGCAGATGTTGATCGGACGGGAATAAAAATCCCGTCGGATCGCAGCCGCATCATCGAAGCGGTCCTGCGATCCGACCATCCATTCTGTTTCATTATGATCTGATCGTTGGGTCCTAGGATCCACGATCGGATCAGCCCGATATCACCCTCCTCAAGGTGGGCGTATTGGGGAGAGATCCACTCATTTGGCGACAACGCCAAACGAGCAGATCGCACCGTGTATGGCCTCCTTTATCCTGTGGGTCTTCATGTGATCTGATCAGTGGTCTAGGAAGATGAGTAGCTCATAGATCAGCTTAGCCCATCACTTGGGTCAACACATTTGGCTAATATCCAGTTGCTTGAGTGGATATTTTCATCCATTGCTTTGGGAGGAACAGCAGTGAGTGTTGCCACATCTAAAAAATATGTCTTCTTTCCTTCACTGTGGCATTTGTATTCAGCCCATGTGCACTGTAGTCTACTGCATTCCTGTGTGCTTATTTGGTAGTTCATCGTCCCATGGATTTCTCCAATTGGGTGTCATACTATATAGTTTTTTGGCTGCTCAGCACACCGTGGCTATGGTGGGCAATAAATAATGAGTGCCCCCTTCACTGCCAACAATACATCAAGCAGCCAAACAAAAATCATTGACACCAGTTAATGTAAATTATAACAGACATGCCATGTGGAGGGACCACAACACAATTACTGTACATCCATGTCTTATGTTTAATTTCTTTCAGCACAAAAGCCATTAAGGACCGATGTGTATTTCAGCAGATGGGTAGCCAGAAGATAATACAAGGTTCCTAAGCAGCCTTTTTTTTTTTTTATTTCATGAATTCTCCACCCAGTCAGATGCATAAAAATATAATATTTACCCTTTTGGCTAATTATTTGGCTTAAAATAGATCACATTTAAAACCTAATGAGAAAACGAAGCATTTCTTACCTTAATAATTGATCAGAGAGACTAACAGAACGTTGATAATTCCCACTCGCTTTCCATGAAAACTGTTGGAAGTCTGAATCTTTGTTCTTACCCCGGTACTTATGCATTCACTAGTATTATGTTCTGTTTGCTGTAACAAATCCCTGACGCCTCTTCTTGTGGGAGGTCTGAGATGATTACAGAGCTCAGCAGCTCCAGCTACACAATGTGCTGTCAGTCAACAAGGCCAATATAATGAAGCTGGCTTGAGTAGAAGTCATGGGGCTCAGCGTGTTTATTTCCACAATCTGCTTTATTATTCAGCATTTTGCAGGAGTCGGTTCTGGGCAACAGGGAAATTTTCAGAGTTGTTTGGAAATTGGGTGCTTTCTGGCACACCTTAACAGTGTGTAGTGATGAAATGTCAATAAGCGAAGAAACTGATACAGGTATTGGATCTGTTATGTGGAAACGTTTTCCAGAAATATGGGACGGCCATCTCCCATAGAGTCCACTTTATCTTTAAAACGTTTCCTTTACTTCCATTATAACGTAAAGACTGTCTCCCATAGACTCCCTTTAATCCAAATAATCCAAATGTTTAAAATCTGTAATAATAAAGCAATTGTTTGTTCTTGATCCCAACTTAGATAAAATCAATCCTTATTGGAAGCAAAACCAGACTATTGGGATTATTTCATGTTTACTTCATTTTCTAAAAGACTGAAAGGACAAGGAAAGGCAAATAAATAAAATCCCATTTTTACTTTCTTTCATGAAAAAGAAATCTATCTCCAATATACTTTAATTAAAAAATGTGTACAGTTTTTATAAGAAACCTGACTGTATGCAGTGAAACTCTCCCTTCATTTAGTGCTGTGGATAGGAATTGTCAGACGGTCCCTAACTGCTGGGCAGGAAAACCATCATACTTATGAACAGCAGGGGGAGCCCCCACCTTACTTACCAGCCATGCAGAACTCAAGTGGCTTTGTTTGTTTTTATCATTTATGATGATCCCTAAGAAGCCCAGATCACACTGAGCATGTGTATGTAGTCTAGTCTTGCAAAGATGTATAACAAAGTTACAAGATGACAGCCCCCTGTGGCCAACTTTGAAAGCATAAATCATTTGTTTGATTAGGCTTGTGGTGCAGTAAGTTCATGTTTATGTTTAGTATACAAAATACAGTATTTATAGCATTATTCTCTTTTACACTTTCCTTGCCCTTTAAGGTATGAAGATCCAAATTATGTAAAGATCCATTATCCCTTAAGCCCCAGGTCCCAAGCATTATGGATAACAGGTCCCATACCTGTACTTTGTTTGTACTTGATCCCAACTAAGATATAATGATTCCTAATTGGAGGTAAATAAATACTTTTGGGGTTATTTTCATTTTTTTTATTTTATTTTTTTTTTATTCTGATTTATTGAAAATTTTCCAACAAGGCATGAAACAAAGTAGGACAATATGAGAGAAGACAAATATTGACAAATCAACTGTAATTTAGAGTTTTTGTTCTTACATATGGGTTTCCCCCTTTGCTTTCTGTAGATAATATCACTTGTCTAAATCGGGGTATCATCCAGTTCTGAATGTGCATTGAGCACATTAGAGGAGAGAAAGAAGGAAGAAAAGAAAGAAAAGAATAGTAAGACAGAGCAAAGTAAGATAAAGAGTCTTCCAGCTATTACAAACAGTCTTAGAAAGGATCCCCATTTCTTGTGGGTAGGTATTCTTGCAAAATCCTATTATTTGTTCGTTTACATAACCAACTGCTATCGGTTCTTTCTTGATGTAGTCTCGGATTCTATGTGCAAGATATGTTTGACTTACCTATCCTATAACATTTTCTAATGTTGTTGGGTACCGGAAAGGAGAGGGGCCGGCTCTCACCCATCCACCGTCACCTGCAGGTTGTTAAAACTATGCTCTCGATCTTCTCCCTGACGCTAACTCAGAAATCTGTGGTCTTCTTTACAAATCCAGGAGGTGAGGTGACAGGCCAAGCCAGGAATTGCCTCTAAGGCAGCCAGAGGTTCCTGTTTAAGCTATTCCTGCATCAAGACCTTGTATCTGTCTGTTTCCTTGAACTGGATCCAATAAAACCATGTATGTGTTTCTGTGAGTCTTGTGTGGATAATGTCTTATAACTCTCGAATCTCTCTATTTCTGAGATCTTCCTAAGAAGATTTTAGGAGGTGACTGCTTCTTCCAATTCATTGGGATAAGCAATTTAGCAGTATCCAGCATTATTGGTGTAATGGATTTTCGATACCTCCACATTGGACTGTCAGTGAGGTGCAGAAGCAGGATTAATGGGGTATTTGGTATATCTATATCTCTTATGGCCTTGATAATTTCCCTTATCTGGGACCAGTAGCCTTTTAATTTTGGGCATCCCCAGAAGATGTGAGATAGACTTCATTACACCTCCAACACGTGGGTGAGAGTGTTTTGTATATCTTGACCAATTTAACTGGGGTTCTATACCATTTGCTCAACAATTTATAATTTAGTTCATGTATTTTACAACAGACCGAAGTGGAGGGCGTCAGCCGGACAATTTTTCTCCACTCTTCTTGCTCTATCATTAAACCTAGTTCTTCCTCCCATTTGTTTTTGAACATCTCACTTGGGGGGGATTTTAATATTTAATATGCACTTGTATAAATAAGATATAGTTTTCCTTGGAACGGTTTTCGATTCCCAAAGTCTTTCTACTTGTCTAGGCGTTTCTTTGGTTGTCAGGTGTAAGTGGAGCACTGTTATGAAATGTCTCACCTGTTCTAATCTGAACTTATCTAGATGGGAGGGAGGGAGGTTGGGGAATAACGCTTCCCGGGGGGGTACGATTGAGATAGAAACTAAGGAGAAAATCCCTAGGTGCTTCTTTATTGGCCACTTATTATAGGAATGAGGATTTAGACCCGGGGGGAAATTAGGGTTACCCAGTATGGGGGTATATCTTGAGGGGAGGTGTATCCATTTTTAACTAATTTGTCCCATATCTGAAGGGTGTATTAAAGTTTGGTATCTGTTTTATCTGTTATATTTCGCTCTGTGGGTGGTAGCCAGGATAAAGCCATTAGAGGTGTTTTTGACGATTCTTGTTTTGAATCTTTGAATTCTTTGACAATTTGCAGTTATCATAAAAAGCCCAGTCAATACATCTGTTGATTTGTGCCGCCTGGAGATCTGCTTCCCAGTCCTGGAGACCCATCCCTCCTGTTTGTTTAGACGCTGTTAACTTTGAAATTGCTATCCGGGGATTCTTGTAATTCCAGATGTATTGGATGATCTGTCTTTTTATTTTCATTTTTTAAAGATTTATTTGTCAATCTAAAAGCATGGAGATCCAAGCAATTTGGAGAAAGATCTATCTATGCTAATAAATTTGCCCACTACTTGTATTTCACATTTTAGGTGACCTGCAACCTAATTGCACCAAGGTGGGGCAGTCAGTTAAGGGTACAGAGCAGAGTTGGAACTAGGGGTAGGCGGAAGAGGATTTGCCTAAAGACACAACTTAGGGACAGGGTTCAATGGTAGAGTGTGGTTCGTGGTGGCGCTGTGACTAAGTGCCCAATGAAGGTATGACACCCCTCAGGCTTGTTTTTTACACACTGATAAAAGGTGTTTGAACCTTTCAATTAAATAAGAATCTATTGATCTATGCAGTAATTGTTTTATAGTCTCCTTAAAGGAATAGTAACAACAAAAATGAAAGCATTTTAAAGTAATGAAAATATCACATACTGTTGCCCTGAACTGGTAAAACTGATCTATGTCATAGACAAGCTGCTGTGTAGCAATGGTGGCAATTGAAAAAGGGCTAAATGGCACAGGTTAAATAGTGGATAACAGATAACACCATGATGTTCTACAGAGCTTATCTGCTATCTCACCTGAGCCTTTTCTGCTCTGAATGGTTGTCCCCATGGCTACACAGCAGCTTGTTTATATAAACTATAGTAGTACTTATCTGTTATCTGCTGTGTATCCTGTGCTTGAATGGCTGCCCCCATGGCTACACAGCAGCTTGTTTATATAAACTATAGTAGAATTTATCTGTTATCTACTGTGTATCCTGTGCTTGAATAGCTGCCCCTGTGGCTACACAGCAGCTTGTTTATATAAACTATAGTAGTACTTGTTCATTTTCTACTGTGTATCCTATGCTTGAATGGCTGCCCCCATGGCTACACAGCAGCTTGTTCATATAAACTATAGTAGTACTTATCTGTTATCTGCTGTGTATCCTGTGCTTGAATGGCTGCCCCCATGGCTACACAGCAGCTTGTTCATATAAACTATAGTAGCATTACATTTTTTGATGTTGCTGTTCCTTTAAGCTGAAGGTCTGGGACATGGGCACCTGGACCCACAATTTGATGTGGTGAGTTTACTATGTTGTTCAAAGCCCCTGATTTACTTTTTCAAGTCCCCAACCTTTTTTTACCCATTAGCCACATTCAAATAGAGTTGGGGATGTGACACAATAACAAATGGAAAAGGTTCCTGGGTGGGTTCCAAATATGGGCTGTGATTGGTTATCACCTATGTGGACTGGCAGCCTACAGGAAGGTCTGTAGTTTTTATGCAACGAAAACTTGCTTCCAAGCCTGGAATTGAAAAATAAGCACCTGCTTTGAGGCCGCTGGGAGTAACATCCAAGAGATAGGAGAGCAACATGTTGTTCGTGAGCCACTAGTTGGGGATCATAGAGGCAGAGTAAGCAGAGTTTATCAGACGGGAGCAAGTGGAGGCACAAGCACACTGCAGTGGTGTTGGCATGTTCTATGATGAGTACATACAAAACTAGGAGAGGTGGGTGCTGTGTGGGTGTAGGTCTAGGTAAGCGGGTGCAAATATGACAGGTAGAGAGGATGAAACCTTGAATTGCTTGGACCCTAAAATCACAGTTTAATGTTTTAGTATGTGATAGGGAGCCCCGTGTGTTACACTGGCAACGTTTCTGATGGTGGCTGCTGATGGGAAGTGCAACCGTGGATTCTATTTAAAAACTGGGAGCATATTATATGGCCCATTCCAACCATTTCTCAACCCAACCCAGCCCAATTGGCTGATATATTTATATGCATTTGGCTGGGGGGGGAAATTTTACAGAATATAAACAAAATATACATTCAATTCAAAATAATCTCAGTGCTCTAGAGAACATACAAAGGTGACTGAGCCACGGTGATCCGTGCCTGCTGTGCTCTTTTAGACTTGAGTCTGGATCTCTAAAAAGCAATGGTTAAAGTAAAATGTTGCTATATCGTTAGCAAGTGCAAACATAATCACTATATATCGATTCAGCTTTGTTTGTCACTATGATCCTGGTACTGACAGAGAACAATGGCTTCTTATTGATACCTTCCTCAAGGTGATTTGTGTCCTTGGGGACTGTCATTTATTGGCCTCATCTGGTGCACCGTTGTAAATAGGATGGTGTCAAATACCCGGCACCCACTGAGAACAATGCATAGTTAGTGTAGGATTAGTCTGGGGAGCGTTTAACCTGGTTGCTGTGTGATATCAACATCCTCATGCCTAAACAAAGTATGAACTGCCCCCCAGCCAGGAGCCCAGGTAACAAAATGCCTTGCACATTTTTGTGATTCACTTTACTGCTCTGTCAATCACAGAAGCGTGCATTGTATTGTGTGAGTTGCGTTACATTCAGGAAACAGGCCAAGGAATCCTTTACCTGGGATGGAACCTGAATGTGGGCTGTCTGCTACTAAATAAGCCTGCTCATTTTCCACTAGAGTGACATGATAGAAAAGGTGACGTCCTTACTAAAGTCAATGTCATGGAGAACAATAACCTCCCCTATAGTCCAGTTGGGTTCACACAAAATACTGGAGAAGCGTGGAGGACTAGACAAGGTGATTGGACAATGGTTAAATAATTAGAGTGAGACTTGGGGCTGAGTGCTTATTGGCTGCCCTTGGTACTTATGGTACACTAGAAGGGTGACTGTTACACCTATGTTTCTATATGTGTTTAACCTTGTTATGAGCTAAAGACGTCGCACTTGAATGCCAGTTTGGGTGAGTTTGTGCCCTGGGTACCCCTGAAACTATAGCAGGGTGACTGTTACCCAAATGTTTCTATATATCTGTAACCTTGTTATGAGCTAAGGGGGCCCAGTCTGAAGGTCAGTTAGGGGGAGATTTGGGGTGAGTGTTTATTTGTACCCTGGGTACCCCTGGAACTATAGTGACACCCCAATGTTTCTATATATCTGTAACTTTGTTATGAGCTAAGGGGCCCAGCATAAAGGCCGGTTAGGGGGAGATTTGGGGTGAATATTTAGTGGCTGCTCTTGGTTGGGAGATTTTGAGGGAAGCATACATGGCAAAGTGTGTGTACCCACATCTGTAAGAAAAACATCCCTTTATCGTGCACCATCATCACACACTGACCTTCACTGAGCAAGAACTTACAGAGTTAAACAGAGCAATAAAAAGACAGGGTGGTGGAATATATTGATATTGTCGCAGGCTGTTTGCTGGTTTCCGTGGTAATGGCCCAGTTATTCCAGTACTGTGTTTGGTACTGGGTTACTCTTGGAGAGCTGGGGAAACAAAGCTGGCAGCTGCAGGGGGTCTGTGCTTGTTCCTGCCTCATTATAAGCTATAAGTAGATGAAAAACTAATGTTCAGCATAATTTTATAATAAACGTACTGCCTGTGTAAGAATAAAACAAGTTACATTGGTGTCCAACCAAGGTTTGATTTAATACACAGAGTCTATTTCCTGCAGTTATATTATTGGCATTACTGGGGTTCACTTCATATAAAATACCTCCATATTAAGGATCCTGCATTTTTTCATTTCATTGTTTGGATTATCTATATGGATACCTGCTATACATCTATCATGTGGATACAAACAAATACCTGATATACAATACAATAAAGAAGTGAAAGACTTGTGGTCACTACTTTTCAAGTTTTTTTTATGTTTCAACCTCTTTAGAATCATTGCATTAATATTGTTGAGCACACACACTATATATATATATATATATATATATATATATGTATATCTGACTGCAGCAAATGTGGAATTAGGGATAGTATTTACTGACTTTGCAAAAACCAACAGCACATAAAGTTCAGTGTTTTCAAAAATGAAATGTTCAAATTTGTTGGCAAAATATTTTTCTGTGTTTGTAATATTCTTTCTATATACTATAAAACATATGAACACAAAACCTTCATTTTTTAATACGGGTGCAGGATTTGTTATGCATAACGATTGGGTTCTGTGTCTTTCCGGTCTTCCTGTAATTTGGTTCACCATACCTCATACCTGAAAGGACAAGGAAAGTGTAAAATAGAATAAGGGTAGAAATGCTGTATTTTGTATA
>CM044440.1:127835694-127850023 GCA_024363595.1 Xenopus borealis | reverse complement strand
GGGGAAGTGCTTCTAAAGGTTGAAGCCAGTGCTTTGAACCGGGCAGACTTACTTCAGGTACGTGGCATGGACATAGGGTAAAATACAAGTGAATTTAATTTCCATTTCATATAGACACAGTATTGTTACTGGCAATACCCCTTATCAGAGACATTCCTGCTCCCAGCCAGATGCAGGTGCCAAATAGGCACGCCCATAGGTTTTGGCCTTTATCATTTGCTCCGTAAATAAAATGCTGAAAAGTGTTGTTCCATTTCCATGTATTAAAGGATAACCAAACCCCCCGAACAATGAAGGTCTCTATAAAAAATCTATTGCATAAAACAATTCATATGTAAAACCCTGCTTCATGTAAATAGACCATTTTCATAATAATACACTTTTTTAGTAGCATGTGCCATTGGGTAATCATAAATATAAAAACTGCCATTTTGAAAAAAATAAGGGCCGCCCCCTGGGATCCTGTGGTTTACGGTGCACACAAACAAACCAAGCATGTTAGTTTGCATGAGCCAATTAACAGACAGAGTTGTGTCTTTTGCTTCCACACTTCTTCCTGTTACAGTTAGGGCTGCAGAATTTCTGGTCAGGTGATCTCTGAAGCAGCGAGATAGTGGTTCAAGGTAGAGTCCTGCGCGGGTCCAATTTTTGGGACCCGTACCCGCAATCCGCAACCCGGACCCGTGACCGGCATTCTTACCCGATTGGACCCGCAACCCGACCCGTACCCGCAACCCGAGATCTGCAACCCGGACCCGCGACCCGCTGACCATCAAGAATCAGAAGTGCTGTCATTCTAAACCGGAACTGACATCATCGGAAGCAGCCGAGATAAGAGAAAAAGGAGTAAAACAGGAAGTGCTGTGATTGTGAACCGGATGTGACATCATCAGTAGTAGAAATGCTCAGAAAAAGGAGTAAAAATTGCTATAGCGAGGATCCGCGACCCGACCCTCAACCCGCCAACCTGCAGAACCACTGGCCCGCTTCTATACCCGCACCAAGAAACTCTACGAGCAACCCGTAGGGTAACGCGGGATTTTGCGGGTAACCCGCGGGTACCTGACCCGCTGCAGGACTCTAGTTCAAGGCAAGAGATGTAAAAGGGTAATATTTACTTAAAGGAGAACTAAACCCATACTTTAAAAAAACCCACCCAGCTATCCCCAGCTTACTTGCTACCCCTGGCAAATGCCCTTAACTTTTTACTCACCCCTTGTGGTAGATTCAGGCATTGGAGTTTACATCAGCCATCTTCTTCTTCTTCGGTAATCTTTGTGTATTGAACAGCGTTTTGGCGCATGGGCAGTTGAAGCAATTTCCCGATTCCAGACAACTGCGCATGAGCCGAAACTCACGGGAATCGCCGAAGAACCAAAATAAGACACAAAGTTTACCGAAGAAGATGGCTGCCATGAAAACTGACGCCTGAATCTGAATCAAGGGGTGAGTAAAAAGTTAGGGGCATTTGCCCAAGGTAGCAAGTAGGCTGGTGGTGGTGGTGGTGGGGGGTCTAAAGTAAGGGTTTAGTTCTTTAAATATATATTCCAGTTTGGTGAGATTTTTTAGTATGCCATTAAATATTCATGTTGAGGGTAAAGTTTTCCTTCAAGTAACAATCCATTTTAATACTGATATTTTGCAGAGAAGGGGAAAATACGCTCCACCTCCAGGTGCCAGTCTGATTCTGGGTTTGGAAGCTGCCGGCACAGTGGATAAGCTGGGCCCGGGTGCTGAAGGGCGCTGGAAGGTCGGAGATCGGGTTATGGCACTTCTGTCTGGTGGTGGAAATGCTCAGTATGTCACTGTACCAGCGGGACATCTCATGCCAATTCCCCCTGGCATCTCTGCAACTGATGCTGCTGCCATCCCTGAGGCCTGGCTCACTGCTTTTCAACTGCTGCACTTAGTAGGTGAGGTTGGCATGAGTAAATATAGTAGAGTTCATTTGGTTTGCTTCTGATCCTAAGCTGCATGCCCAGGTGTGACCCCTCTTCAAGTCACTGATTGGTAACCAATGAGAAAGCTGCAAAGCAGGAAGTTGGGTCCTGGCTATTATATCAGACATCTGTTCTTTATACATTACATTTTTGGCTCAATTTTAACCCTCGAATTCGACCAATAGGAAATGTGCCCCATAGTATCATAGAAATATAGTCACAATATAAGGCTGATTAGTCATTAATACACATCATTAGAAACATCACAATTTAATAATCAGCAAACCTGTAGCATCAGCTTATATTACAGCCAGGGAAGCTCATTTTCTGCTGCTGCTGGATAATTAGTGACGACCCCTAAGCTTAGCTTCTCAACAGCTGCTCAGAGCCCACTGAGCATGTGAGTGTCACAGACACTTTCCAAGATGGTGACCCCCTGTGACAAGTTTCAAGTCCTGGATCATTGCTGCTATTGACAAGCTGAAACTTTAGCCTCCTGCAATAAGTTCACTATATAAAATATGGCATTTCTAGCTAAAATGTATTTTTAGGTTTTAGTTCTCCTTTAAAAGTTAATGACACTAGGGATATGTGTTTGAATTCAACAATACAATCCAGATTGAAATGAAATGAGCAGCATGTATCTCAGTACTGATATCATACTGGGGCTTTTGTTTCCTCACAGGTAAAGTTCAGAAAGGAGAGACAGTTCTGATTCACGCGGGTGCAAGTGGCGTTGGTACTGCGGCCATCCAGCTGTGTCGTTTGGCTGGGGCAGTTCCTATTGTAACAGCAGGGTCGCCAGATAAGCTGCAGATGGCAGTAAAATTGGGAGCCGCAACTGGGTTTAATTACAAAGAAGAGAACTTTGGTGAAAAGTGTCTTGAGTTCACCAATAGTAAGTGCCTGTTGTGATTGAGTTTCCCAGATAGTAAGTGACTGCTCTAAACATGCTAACATCATGTATCATCATCATCGGGTATGGGATCCCTTAACTGGAAAGCCGGTATCCAGAAAGCTCCGAATTACGGAAAGGCTGTCTCCCCATTTTATTCAAATACTCCAAACAGTAGCTTGTTCTTGATCCCAACTAAGTTATAATTAATCCTTATTGGAAGCAAAACCAGCCTATTGGGTTTAATTATTTGGGTTTGCGTGATTTTCTAGTAGATTTAAGGTATGAAGATCCAAATTATGGTTTGGACCTGTCCCAAGCATTCTGGATAACAGGTCCCATACCTGTAGTAATAAATGAAACTGTAAGCAGCACAGGCAGAGCTGCTCTTTTAATACAGGGATTATGTTTTTTTTTCTTGTATACATATTATTTGTGTTTAAATATTGATCCAATAGCATTATACAAATTTAAAAGAAGTAAAAAATGGCACATTTTTTTGTTGCTTCAGTTAAAAGGTCCCCAAAAACATCAACATTAGTTACACTTCCATTGGCTGCTTTCCTAGGCTTTTCAGGAAAGTCTATGGAACTATAGGATGCCAGGCAGTCACCATCCAGCAGGATCACCATCAGAAATCATGGGGCCCCGTACAATACAATTTTCTGGGCCCCCTGGTTCCCGCCCACCCAGGCCCCACCCCAGGCCCCACCCCAGATCCCGCTCACACCACAGTAAAAAGGCCAAAAAAACAGCATTACAAACAGTACCCCCCCCCCAGCACCCAAGTTATAAAAATACATAAGTGTTCAGGACCCCATTATAAGTAAAAAAAAAAACATTGGCGGCCACGGTCCCACATAAAAGTATATAAAAAATAATTGGTGCCCCCATAAAAGTTTTCAAAAAACATTGGTGGCCAGAGCCCCACATAGAAATGAAAAAAAAAACATTGGTGCCAGGGGCCCCGTAGGATATTTAAAAAAAAACATTGGTGCCAGGGGCCTATATAGTTTTAAAATATTACATTGGTGGCCAGGGGTTTAAATTAAAAAAAACATATTGGTGTTCAGTGGAGCTTAACTTAGACTTCAGCTTCTGCTTCTGTCGAGTCTTTTCACTGCTTCAGGACTTCAACTTCGGGTCTTTTTGCGGCTTTGACTCTATTCAGTGCTTCAACTTTTGTTCTTTTCCCGGCTTCAGGGCTTCCGCTTTGGCTTCTTTCGTGGCTGTGGGTCTTTTCATAGCTTCAGGACTTCAACTTTGGGTCTTTTCCTTGCTTCAGGTCTTTTCGTGGCTTTGGCTCTGTCCGAGACTTTGGGGCTTCAGCTTTGGCTCTTTTTGGGGCTTCAGCTTGGGCTTCTTTTATAGCTTCAGTTCTTTTCACAGCTTCAGGACTTCAACTTTGGGTCTTTTCATGGATTTGCAGCTTCGGCTCCATCTTTGGCTCCTTTCGTGGCTTTGGGTCTTTTCTTGGCTTCAGGGCTTCAGCTTCGGCTCCGTTCATGGCTTCAGGTTTTTTTCCGCTGCTTCAGGAATTTTGGGTCTTTTTGTGGCTTTGGCTTAGTTCACAGCTTTGCATATTTTGCGATTCCGGTGTTTTTGCAGCTTCAGCTCCATTCGCGTCTTCTGCACTTTGGGTCTTTGGTTCTTAGGGACTTCTGATCTTTGGCTATTCAGGACTTCAGTGGTTCGGCGCTGTCAAGGGGGCCCAGCTAACTCGAAAAATGCAGCACAGCCAGGCCCCCCTTTATACACTGTTTTCCTGCTATCTGGTGGAAGGACAGCAGCTCAGTAGATCTGACAAGGAACTGCAGTTTATCTCAGCCTATGTGAAGGCAGTACTGTGTTTGGTTATCCATACCCTAATGATGTTAGAACTTGCTCACTGCTTTTTGCTATCTTATACTGAAGAGGACCTATGGGGACCCCTATTGGTTCAGTAGTGGTGACATCAGACTTGGAAGCAAGGCAAAGACCCAATTGGAGCAATAAGGTCAACATTGTCCTAGCCTATCTGGTCTTCCCAGCCACCAAGCCTGAAGTCTAAGCAGCAGCAGCTATTGTTTAAGAGATAGAGTCTGGAAATGGGGGAACAGGGAGAAGCGAGGGGCAAACAAACCTGTAGGCTCCCACGGAAGCCTTCTTAATGATGACTGTTATACTCATTAGTAATTATATGTTGTAGTATAGTGCTCTCACATCAACCCGGTTCTTATTGGACCATCCATATACCATTTGCATATCTAACACAAGTAACTCAAAACAACTGGACTTGCTGAGAAATTTTAATGAAGACGTTTCACTGCTCATCCGAGCAGCTTCTTCAGTTCAGAAGGCCGCTGGTTTGAAAGAGGCGATTCATGTTAAGGTGGAGAAACCATCCCTGAACAGAGGCGGGGGGCTTCGACACCACCTGTCTGCTACATACAATGCTGTTCTCACATCTGTACCCCGGCGATTTCAGAACTATTCACAGAGCTCTGATGAGCAGTGAAATGTCTTCATTAAGATTTCTCAGCAAGTCCAGTTGTTTTGAGTTACTTGTGTCAGATATACCATCACCTGGATGAATGAGAATCTTCATAGTCATACCATTTGCACTTCGGCTGCCCTACATTCTTGTTTAGTTAATAATTGTAAGACATGCTGGATCCTGTTTGATGTTTCCAGCAATACAATATTAACAGGTCCATCCCATTTTTGGAATCCGCATTGAGAGTCTTTTGTATAAAGAGTTGCATTGTCTATTACTGTAACTGTCCATTTACTCATATTTGCTTTGGCATCCACTAGAGAAATAAACCCACTGATTCAATATTTTGACCTTGGCTATTATTTGCTCATTTTATTTACTGTGTGTTCTGGGTAAGAAAGGGAGCATGGCATTAAATCAAATTCTACTGTATTATTCAGACCTGTTGTGCCTTTGTACTACAAACACGCTACTATTTCATATTTATTTACTTTGTGTGGAGTATGCTGTATCTTGTGTACCACGCACATCATTCACTTCAGTGGGGGGGAAGGAGGCGTGGCTGCTGGTGCCAGATGCTTCATCTGTATACACATGTAAGCCCAGATGGAAAAAGGCCTGAATGAAGCATCTGGCACACACAGCTGTTTACATGAACATGGAGGTGCGTTCAGAATAATAGCAGTACAACATCACTAACCTGATCAATCACTGTTTCTGGTAGAAATTACTTCTACATGACAAATCATTTACTAGTAGGTGCAGTAATAGAAACCAACAGACCCAACAGTCACGACATGCTGCTGATTCGGTGTCATTCATTGAGGCTTGTTCCAAATAATAGCAGCGTGGGGTTCAATTAGTGAAATCATTGATTATGTGAAAAAATAGGAGTCGGTTACGGCCCTTATTTAAAGGGATATTGTCATGGAAAATGTTTTTTTTTTTTGTTAAATGCATCAGTTAATAATGCTGCTCCAGCAGACTTCTGCACTGAAATCCTTTTCACAAGAGAGCAAACTTTTTTTTATACTTAATTTTGAAATCTGACATGGGCCTAGACATGTCAGTTTCCCAGTTGCCCCCAGTCATGTGACTTGTGCTCTAATAAACTTCAGTCACTCTTTACTGCTGTACTGCAAGTTGGAGTGGTATCACTCCCTTCTATCCTCCCCCCAGCAGCCTAACAACAGAACAATGGGAAGGTAATCAGATAGCAGCTCCCTAACACAAGATAACAGCTGCCTGGTAGATCTAAAGGCCCCCGTACACGGGCCGATAAAATCTTATTGGCCCGTGTGTGGGGCCATCTGACGGGCTTCCCCGATCGATATCTGGCCGAAAGTCGGCCAGATAACAATCCGGCAGGTTAAAAGACCTAGTTGGATCGCGGGCTCATCTGTGCGTGTATGCGGTCCTGCAATCCGACCACCCGTATCGCCTACATTATGATCCGATGGTTGGGTCCTAGGGCCCATGATCGGATCATCCCAATATCGCCCACTTCAATGTGGGCATATCGGGGAGAGATTCACTCGTTCGGCAATATCGCCAAACGAGTGGATCTCACTGTCTCTATGGCCACCTTAAGAACAGCACTCAATAGTAAAATCCAGGTCCCATTGAGACACATTCAGTTACATTGAGTAGGAGAAACAACAGCCTGCCAGAAAGCAGTTCCATCCTAAAGTGCTGGCTCTTTCTGAAAGCACATAGAGTATAGAACAAAAAAAAATAAACACAAATGAAACTTTGAAAGTCTTTATTAAGAAATAACTTACCGAAACTCCACTTCTGCTCTTCTTCAGAAAAGGCGATCCGCTGTGCAGCGCTTGATTTCTCCTCCCTGCCTTCCTTATAGCAGATAGCCAGGGAGGAGAAATCGAGCGCAGCAAGATGGATCATCGCCCTGTAGCCTTTTCTGAAGAGGAGCAGAAGTGGAGTTTCTTAATAAAGGCTTAGCGATTTCAAAGTTTCATTTGTCTTTGTGGTTTTTTTTGTTCGATACTGACGAACTTTCTTTTTAAAAAAATGTATGTTATTGGTCCTTTAATGAAGGAAGGAGCAAAAGTTGTGCTGGTTATAGTGCATTTCTTTCCGAAGTTCGAAGTAAAATTGCTTGTTCCAGATATTGTTCAGAAGAACAGAGTTGATTGGAGAGGGGAAAAACATAAAAAGAAGTGCAGAAAATGACAGGCTGTTCAGCTAAAATGATCTGCTTTAAAATGGCACCAAAACCTGAAAGACCTGAAAGAAAACGTTTGCATGGATAGAAGAATAGCCAAACCAAAGACTCGGCCAATGATCAGCTCCAGGAAGATGAAAGGAGGAGTAAAGTATCTGTGATACTGTTATAATTAGAAGACGTCTATGTGAAGCCAAGCAGTTGGCAAGAAGCCCCCACAATATTCCATTGTTGAAAAAAAGATGTGCTGAAGAGCTTACAATTTGCCAAAGAACTAGGGATGCACCGAATCCACTATTTTGGATTCTGCCGAACCCCCGAATCCTTCCCGAAAGATTTGGCCGAATACCGAACCGAATCCGAACCCTAATTTGCATATGCAAATTATGGGTGGAAAGGGGAAACATTTTTTACTTCCTTGTTTTGTGCCAAAAAGTCACGTGATTTAGCTCCCTGGATTCGGATTCGGTTCGGCCAGGCAGAAGGATTCGGCCGAATCCGAATCCTGCTGATAAAGGCCGAATCCCGAACCGAATCCTGGATTCGGTGCATCCCTACAAAGAACACATTGACTGGTCTAAAGAGAAATAGAGCAACATTTTGTGGACTAATGAAAGCAAGATTGTCCTTTTTGGGTCAAGGGCCACAAACAGTTTGTCAGACGCCCCCAAACACTGAATTGAAGTCACAGTAGAGAGTGAAGCCGGTGGCACAAGTATCCGGATATGGGGATGTTTCTCATACTATGGTGTTGGGTCTATTTATCTCATACCAGGGATCATGGATCAGTTCCAATACTTTGAGATCATGTTGCCTTATGCCAAAGATGAAATGCCCTTGAAATGGAGGTTTCAACAAGACAACGACCACCAAACAAACCAGTAAATGAGCAACATCTTGTTTCCACACCAACAAGATTGATGTAATTGAGTGGACCAATCCCTGCACCTTAATCCAATAGAAAACTTGTGGGGTGACATCAAAAATGGTGTAACCATTGGTTGGAAGTTGGTGGAGTCCATACTAGAGTCCTGCAGCGGGTCGGGTACCCGCAAAATCCCGCGGCAACCCATGCATGCGGGTTGAATGTAGAAGTTCCGGGTGCGGGTATAGAAGCGCGTAGGTGGTTCTGCTGGTTGAGGGTCGGGTCGCGGATCTTCACCCTCTTGACAAAGCCGTGTTTGCAGCGAAACAGGCTGTTGGGGTTAAAAGTGCAGCGCTGCGCAGACTTGGACGGGATCCCTTCCATTCGGCAGCCGGACTGTGAGAATTTAAAATCTACCAAGTGCCATTTGAACCTCTATGCTCCAGGACCATCACACACGAAGTTAGTCTGTATACGTTCTTTTACTAAAATTGCGGGACTTTGGATGCACTATTCTGGCGCATTACATTTGCATATGTTCTGGACTGACAATGTATGGCGGTTGTACTGCTAATGGGTCCTACGAACAAGTGTGATTGACATCATTTGGTGTGGCACACGCCACCATTTCAGTGCAATATCTCACTTCCTTTACACCGCATATTTATCCAAGATGGAGCTTTCAACAGGAGCCTTTTGAGGTGCAACTTGAGGCTAGGCACGGTCCTATTGTGGTTGCTTTTCAGCACATTTTTGTTACTCACAGCCGAAGTCTATAGTGACAGTCTGAGGATCTACAGACAGTACTTCCTATTACTAGGGGATACCTACTACTATTAGAGCTACTGAGCTCTCCTTTTCTGTAGTGATCACTATACATCATAGTTACATATAGTACTTGTGTTATACATGTTATAAGGGATCCCTTTCTTTTCTTGGCAGCGCTGCCTGGTTTTAATTGTATGTCATTTTAACTTGCTCTGTTTGGCATGGTGGAAAATAAAAATAGCTTTTTAAGACATACTTGTACTATGTATATATGTTCCAGACATATGTGAGTCGAAAAATAGCCCTCCAACAATTTTGGTTTTCTCATTTCTGCTTCATGTGGGCATTTCCACTCACATAGTCTGGTCAGTTGACTTATTATTACCACACATTTACCTCAATCCTCACTTGGCTTTTTGTGTGATCTTCTCCATAGCAATTTTTACGCCTTTTCTTTCGGAGTATTTCTACTTCCGGTTTCCAATGACAGCACTTCCTGTTTTACTCCTTTTTTTCTGATCATAGCTTCTTCTGATGATGTCACTTCCGGTTTACAATGACAGCACTTCCTGATTCTTGATGTTCAGTGGGTTGCGGGTACGGGGCGGGGCCAAGATTTACTATTGGTCGAATTCGAGGGTATGTGAATAGACGGAGAATGAAAATCCTTCTAATTCAATATTCGAATTCGAAGGATTCTCATTCCCCATCTATTCACATTGTTTACCGCAATTCGATTGGTCGAACGATTTTAACAATTCGACTGAATATTTTTATTCGATCAAAAAATAACCAAACCCAATTCGGTAGCTTTGATCTGGCGAACTAGGCAGTCGAATTAAAATTTAAAGGGGAAGTGCTTCAAAATTCACTGGTCGAAGTGGTCTTCAAAAACATTCGAAAATTCGTATTTGAATCTTTTTGAAAATTCGATCGAACTTTGAATCCTTCATGTGAATTTAGTAAATCTGCCCCTAGATATCACCAGTGTGTGTGTGTGTGTCACAATTATTCTGTATAGTTATTTATATTTCACATTATAACATCTCTTTGTCTCCTGTTAGATACTGGGGCAGATGTTATACTGGACTGCATTGGAGGGACACACTGGGAGAAGAACTTGCAGTGCATTAATACAGACGGCCGCTGGGTTCTCTATGGACTGATGGGTTCCGGTGAGATTCACGGGGATCTGCTGACCAAGTTACTGTGGAAAAGAGGGAGCATATTGGGCAGCTTGTTGAGATCTCGCTCAAAGAAGGCAAGTGAATGATGTGTTGTTATTGCTGCACTGCAGATTGTGTTGGTGCTATATAAATAAAGGGAAATAATAACAATAAACAAATGAAGGGAAAGATGTATAATATTCAGTGTAGTTATAAAGGTGACATAACCCCTCTTTGTGGCTACATTTCAGCAAGTGACAGAGAATTTCTACTGAAATAATAATGGTGTATTCTAGGAATGTGTGGGCCTGATACCCGTTGGATCAGCGGGTTTGGGCTGACCTTGCACGACCATTTGCGGGGCCCTGCACTGCCGGGTTCCTTTTTTATAGACGTGCACCACTTGCCCCGCCCCTTTTGTGACATCATTGGCGGATTAGGTCGGGTGCGGGTCTATAAAAGGAACCTGGCGGGGACGGGCTGAGGGAGGGCGGGATAGGGTCGGGTGAGGAGCGGATTTTACCCCACCCACACATCACTAGTATATTCCTGTACAGGATAGAGCAGCCGTGCCTGTGTAACTCATTAGTAGGTATTGTAGGCCACACAGGTCCCCATTATCCACAAAACTTGTGCCTGTCCTACCCCCCTGACAGCATAGGAGGGCGATGGACGATGATGATAACATCATTACTGTCAGAGAAGAATGAGTGACTTGAAGGGGTTGTTCACCTTTAAATTAACGGTTAGTATGATGTAGAGAGGGATATTCTGAGACCATTTGCAATTGGTTTTAATTTTTTATTATTTGTACATTCTGAGTTATTTAGCAGCTCTCCAGTTTGCAACTTCAGCAATCTGGTTGCTAGGGCCCAAATGACCCTAGTAACCATGCATTGATTTTACCGAGAGGCTGGAATTATGAATAGGAGAGGCCTGAATAGAAAGATGAGAAATAAAAAGAATAGAAATGACAATACACTTGTAGCCTTACAGAGCTGTTTCAGTGATGTCAGCGACCCCCATTTCAGAACTGGAAAAACCATAAAAAATTTAAAGCCAACTGAAATGTTGCTTAGAATTGTATGCTGTAGAATTGCTATTATTAGCAACTTTTCAATAGGTCTTTCTTATAGTTTTTGGAGTTATTTGCCTTTATCATCTTCCTCTTTTGAACTATCAGACAGGGGTCAGTGACCCCAGCAGCAGCCAAAAAAAATAGCAACTTGGTTGCTATGGTTAATTGGACCGTAGCAACCTAAGTGCTAAAATATTCACACCCACAGAAAATAAAAAGGGAAGACCAACTGAAAATTGAATATCAAGCTTTACATCATACTAAAAGTGTTTTTAAGACCACTAAGGGGTCCTGTTTCTATTATATTAGCCTAATAATAAGGCTGTGAATGTGCTGTTATTGGTCCTTCCTCGTTGCCTTTTAATATGGTGTAGAGATTGATATTTCAAGACAATTTGCAATTGGTTTTTATTATTTGTAGTTTTTGAGTTATTTAGCCTTTTATTCAGCAGCTCTACAGTTTGCAAATTCAGCCATCTGGTTGCTGGGGGCCAGGTTACCCTAGCTACCATGCACTGATTTAAATAAGAAGACTGGAATGTGAATAGGAAGAGGCCTGAACAGAAAGCAGAGAAGTAGAAAGTAGCAATAACAATACATGTTGTAGCCTTACAGAGCATTTGTTTTTTAGATGGGGTCAGTGACCCCCATTTGAAAGCTAGAAAGAGTCAGACGAAGGAAAATAATTAAAAATACTACAGAAAAATAATGAAGACCAAATTATCCAATCTATAACATACTAAAAGTTTACTTAAAGGGATACTGTCATGGGAAAATTGTTTATTTTTAAACACATCAGTTAATAGTGCTGCTCCAGTAGAATTCTGCACTGAAATCCATTTCTCAAAAGAGCAAACAGATTTTTTTATATTCAGTTTTGAAATCTGACTTGGGGCTAGACATTTTGTCAATTTCCCAGCTGCCCCAGGTCATGTGACATGGGCCAACACTTTAGGAGGGAACTGCTTTCTGGCAGGCTGTTGTTTTTTCTTCTCAATGTAACTGAATGGAACTCAGTGGGACATGGGTTTTACTATTGAGTGTTGTTCTTAGATCTACCAGGCAGCTGTTATCTGGTTACCTTCTCATTGTTCTTTTTTTAGGCTGCTGGGTGGGGGAAAGGGAGGGGGTGATATCACTCCAACTTGCAGTACAACAGTAAAGAGTGATAGAAGTTTATCAGAGCACAAGTCACATGACTGGGGCAGCAGGGAAATTGACAATATGTCTAGCCCCATGTCAGATTTCAAAATAAAATATAAAAAAAATCTGTTTGCTCTTTTGAGAAATGGATTTCAGTGAAGAATTCTGCTGGAGCAGCACTATTAACTGATGCATTTTGAAAAAACATTTTTTTAATAAGCACCCCTTTAATATAATCTGCTGCAGACTGGACCTACCAGAGTCAAAGCCCTTTGTTATTGTTGCTTAGGGACTGATCATTCCACTGTTTCTTGTGTTTCAGTACAAGGAGGAACTGGTAAAGGCTTTCACAGAACAAGCTCTGCCACATTTCATGCCTGGGGGGTCCATCCAGCTTCAGCCAATGGTGGACAGTGTCTTTCCCTTGGATCAGATTGCCGATGCCCACCAGCGAATGGAAGACAACAAAAACACGGGCAAAATTGTTCTACAGATGCCCCTGTGATGTGTATTTCATGTGGCCCCTTCACCACAGACACATGTGGAGGTTCACGGTGGAAATGTATATATTTGCACTATATTCAGGTAGAATCTCTTGCACGTGGGGTTTTCTTGTACAGGTATGGGACCCGTTATCAAGAAAGTTCCGAATTACGGAAAGGCCGTCTCCCATAGACTCCATTATAATGATATAATCCAAAATTTTAAAAATGATTTCCTTTTTCTGTGTAATAATAAAACAGTAGCTTGTACTTGATCCCAACTAAGATATAATTAATCCTTATTGGAAGCAAAACCAGCCTATTGGGTTTATTTTAAATCATATACAAAAGGTGTGCAGCCTCATACTGAAAAAACATTTATTGTGCAAACACAGAAAAAATATATTCACATACACATCTTTTTAGCAAAATCCACAGTGCAGTGTTACCCCTCTGTCTGCCTACCTGTGTTAGCCACTCCCTCCTGACGCGTTTCGCGCTATTGGGCGCTTCATCAGAGGAATATTAGCTATATAGGGGGGTTTAGTCGGTTCTACATATGCTAGCTGCTACTAGCCAATAGACAGTACCCCTAAAAAATTCACAGGTCTCTTCCTAGAATTTTTTCCTTATCTGCACAATGTCAGACTCTGATCAGCCCCCTGTAAAATCCTCACGCAATAAGACCCTAGTCTCCTTCTTTGCTTGTACTGTATGCAAGACAAAATTTTCAAATGCTTCGGCTGAGGCTGTGTGCGGATCCTGTAGAGCTCCTACAGTTCCCCCTTCCATGGCTGCACCCACTTCTATAGCCAACAGCCCGGATATAGAATTGGTACGGGCGCTTACTCAATCCCTAGCAAGCCTACAAAATCTAGCCAGGATACCTGAAAAACTTGACAGGGTACTAGAGCATCTTACCAAACCTCAATCTCAGGGCGCACAACATTCTGCCCCAAAACGACCACCCCCTTCACCCTCAGTATCCCATGAGGATCAGGAGGAATTTTCAGGAGAAGAGGGACAAATTCTCTCTGAGAACGAATCTGATGCAGATCAGGACACTCCTAGATCTCAAGGGGAGGTAGATAATCTAATACAAGCTGTTTTACAAGCCTTGTGTCTAGAGGATTCTCAGTCCAGCTCCGAACCCAAGAGGGATATTTTTAAGAGACAACGTAAATCTTCCTATGTCTTCCCAGCTTATCCACAGCTTGATGAAATAGTTCAAGCACAATGGAAGACCCCAGATCACAAGGTTCAAATGTCTCAGAGATTCACACAGACATATCCATTCCCACAGGAATGCGTAGACTTATGGTGCTCTCCAC
>CM044440.1:127787896-127807437 GCA_024363595.1 Xenopus borealis | reverse complement strand
ATACAAAATACACCATTTCTAGCCTTATTCTATTTTACACTTTCCTTGCCCTTTAACCCTCGAATTCGTCCCTTAGTAAATCTGCCCCTAGGTGTCGGACACTGGTGGGAAATGGGCAAGGCTGAGTACAGGCAAAGTGTTTTATTCAAAAATAAAAAACAGTCCCTGGAACTTGATTGTGACATGTTCCTATAAAATCCATGCATGTGTAAGTGAAAGTTTAAATTAATCAAAAACCACGTTTTGTCTCTTTCCAGGAATTTGGATAATTATATATATTATAATCCTTCAGTCTCAGGGTTTTAAGCTCCTTAAAGGGCAAGGAAAGTGTAAAATAGAATAAGGGTAGAAATGCTGTATTGTGTATACTAAACATAAACATGAACTTACTGCACCAAAAGCCTAATCAAACAAATGATTTATGCTTTCAAAGTTGGCCACAGGGGGCTGTCATCTTGTAACTTTGTTATACATCTTTGCAAGACCAAGACTGTGCACATGCTCAGTGTGGTCTGGGCTTCTTAGGGATCGTCATAAATGATCAAAAAACAAAGCTGCTTGAGTCCTGCATGGCTGGTAAGTAAGGCAGGGGCTCCCCCTGCTGTTCATAAGTATGATTGTTTCCCTGCCATAAGTTAGGGACCGTCTGCAAATTCCTATCCACAGCACTAAATGAAGGGGGGATTTCACTGCATACAGTCAGGTTTCTTATAGAAACAGTACACATTTTTAAATTAAAGTATAATGGAGATAGATTTCTTTTCAAGAAAGTGAGTAAACGGGATTTTATTTCTTTGCCTTTCCTTGCCCTTTAATACAGCATCGTATTCATGTAAAGGATTGAGTTGTTGGCTGTGTGCAGCTATATATATATATATATTTATTTATCCACAGAATTTCAAATATCCCTTCCGACTATGTAGACAATATGAATAATTTCCCAGTGACACTTTCCTTTGTTGAATAAATCCAAGCTCGTTTGGTAGTAGAGAAGGGGGTGGAGTGAAGGAGAATTTGCTAGAGAACAGATTGTGCTTGTTATTTCACTGAATGGAGGAGGAGGATGACAGGAGGAGGCTTTGTTACTGTACAGGCACAGAAAAGGGAAGGCGGCCAACACAGATGGGCTCCAAAGACTTCATGCATCCGGGGATGGGGTGCAAGGGGCAACACCACAGAATCAGGGTTGTACAAATGTATAAAACATGTCTGCAACCTGTAACGTTCCCTGTACATTTCTCTATGTCACTGGCGGGGGTATATGGAACTGTTTCCGCCTTCGCACTGCAATAAAGACTGTTCCTGGGGAATTTTCCCAGATAAACTCATTCTTACATTGGACAAAGGCACCTTTCTGTGAATAATAAACCTGATAAGACTAATGTCTCACTTGGCAGCCTGTTTATTATACTATATAAAAACAATCTTGTCGAATAAACGGTGTTAAAGAAATGGCTAATTTAAGGGTGAGCTGCTGGTGGTCAATAAAAGGGCAACCAAAGCTGGGAGTTTAAGGGCCCTTACACACAGGCGTTGCGCTGCGTTGCGTTTGGCTGCATTCAGCCCCAGGAGCACAGGTCTAGACGCACCTCATTAGTTTCAATGAGGTTGTACCCACGAGACGCGTATAAGCACCGAATGCAGATTCAGACGCAACATGCTGCATTTTTCCTGCGTTTGGCACCTACATGCGTTCGTGTGAGTACAGCCCCATTGAAAAGAATTGAGTGCGTCTATACCTGCGCTCCCCTGCGGCTGAACGCAGCAAAACAGAACACATGGGAGCGCAGGTAAAAACACCCGTGTGTAAGGGCCCTTAACCTCGAAAGCAGCAAGTAATTGCGGGTAATGCTAATGAATCAGATTTGAGAGTAGGACTGGCCAGATATGGGATGACTTTGACGTAGTTGGCCAGCTTAAATATATTGCAATATATGGACAAACAATCTCTGTTATATTTAAAGGGTAAGGGCTCTTACTCACAAGCATTTTTCCCTGCATTCCGTTTTGCTGCATTCAGCCGCAGGGGAGCGCAGGAATAGACGCAAGCAATTCTTTTCAATGGGGCTGTACTCACACAAGCGCATGTAGGCGCCGAAGGCAAGGCAAAAACAGTATGTTGCGTCTCAACCTGCGTTTGGCGCCTACATGCGCTTGTGTGAGTACAGCCTCATTGAAAAGAATTGCTTGTATCTATTCCTGCGCTTCCCTGCGGCTGAACCCTAAGGCATTTTTAGTAGCTGTATGCACAGAATGTCTCAATGTCTTAAATATATTGATAATGGGTTGAGTGCAGAGGACCTCTTGCATTTGTCTATTTTTATTTTGTGGTCACAGCCTCATTGCACCCCCGCGTAATGGTTTTAAAAATTAGTGTTGAGCACAACTTTCCCTTGTTTGTTATAGTTATACTGGAGATGTGAGCAGCTCCAAGTTGTAGCTCCCACCCCTTCCAGCTATAGTCAGGTGATTCCACTGGTGTCCAATAACATTGAGTCTTTCAAACTCATTATGTATGCAACGTACAAACTGCTAATATCTTGAAAGCTAGAAAAAATTGTGTTAAGTACTTAAAAGAACACATTAAAGGGAAACTGTCATTGGAAAGATGTTTCTTCAAAATGCATCAGTTAATAGTGCTGCTCCAGCATATGACTATGAAGATTCTCATTCATCCAGGTCATGGTATATTTATCAAAACTAACTCACAACTGGACTTGCTAAGATATTTTAATGAAGACGATTCACTGCTCATCAAGTCTGCTCCAGCACATGGCACTAGACATATTGCCAATTTCCCAGCTGCCCCAAGTCATGTGACTTGTGCTCTGATAAACTTCAGTCACTCTTTACTGCTGTACTGCAAGTTGGAGTGATATCACCCCCTCCCTTTCCCCCACCCAGCAGCCTAACAACAGAACAATGGGAAGGTAACCAGATAACAGCTCCCTAACACAAGATAACAGCTGCCTGGTAGATCTGAGAACAGCACTCAATAGTAAAAACCCATGTCCCACTGCGTACTATTCAGTTACATTGAGAAGGAAAAACAACAGCCTGCCAGAAAGCAGTTCCCTCCTAAAGTGCTGGCACAAGTCACATGACCAGGGGCAGCTGGGAAATTGACAATATGTCTAGCCCCATGTTAGATTTCAAAATTGAATATAAAAAATCTGTTTGCTCTATTGAGAAATGGATTTCAGTGCAGAATTCTGCTGGAACAGCTCTATTAACTGATGCATTCCCATGACAGTATCTCTTTAAGCTTGCGCATGCATGGATATGATAGACCCACAGAGAAAACAATGGTGAGTCATAGCTAAAGTGGTTCCTATAACCCTCACTAATTACAGGGCATTTGCAGAGTGGGATTTGGGGTTGTAGCACACAGGGCACATTGTAATGGGTTTTTTTCCTGGCTGGTGCAGTTTCATGCATGTGATTTTCTCTGAAAGTGCTGCTGATGGCCATGACTTTAAAGGGAAAGGAAAAGCAAAGAAATAAAATCCCATTTTTACTTTCTTTAATGAAAAAAAAAATCTATATCCAATATACTGTAATTAAAAAATGTGTACTGTTTTTATAAGAAACCTGACTGTATGCAGTCAGACTTGTCCATAACTTCTGGTAGGGAAACAATCATACTTATGTACAGCCTTACTTACCAGCCATGCATTACTCAAGCAGATTTGTTTTTTTATCATTTACGACGATCCCTAAGAAGCCCAGATCACACTGAGCATGTCCTGCATAAAAAAGGGCATAAACTCAAGGGATGAAAACATAATTATACCTCTTTATAGATCCCTAGTAAGGCCTCATCTGGAGTATGCAGTGCAGTTTTGGACTCCAGCCCTTAGGAGGGATATAAATGAGCTGGAGAGAGTGCAGAGACTAAGTGCAACTAAACTGGTTAGAGGGATGAGACTGGGAGACTTCAATTATGAGACTGGGAGACTGTCCAGGTTGGGGTTGTTTTCTCTGGCACAGAATACACAGTAGATAACAGATAAGTACTACTATAGTTTCTATACACAAGCTGCTGTGTAGCCATGGGGGCAGCCATTCAAGCACAGGATACACAGTAGATAACAGATAAGTACTACTATAGTTTCTATAAACAAGCTGCTGTGTAGCCATGGGGGCAGCCATTCAAGCACAGGATACACAGTAGATAACAGATAAGTACTACTGTAGTTTATATAAACAAGCTGCTGTGTAGCCATGGGGGCAGCCATTCAAGCACAGGATACACAGTAGATAACAGATAAGTACTACTATAGTTTATATAAACAAGCTGCTGTGTAGCCATGGGGGCAGCCATTCAAGCACAGGATACACAGTAGATAACAGATGAGTACTGAAGTGCTCCATTCAATACAACAGAGCTTATCTGTTATCTGCGATGTATCCTGTGCCTTTTCTCCTTTTTCAGCTATGAATGGCTGCCTCCATACTATAAACTATAGTTGAGTTTCTGAAGCAAACACACCAGTAGCAGTACAGGGCAACACTACATTATATTTTAATTATTTTAAAACACTTTCATTTGTTGAAATGTCAAGACTTTCTCTTTGATCTCCTGCACTGAACAGCCAGAAAAAGAAGTTTCTGAAATGTAATTAAATCCGAGGCTTTTGTCAGACAACAGCTGCACTTAGATACATTTGTAACAATTTAACATAAGCAAAGAAACAATAGTAATAATTTAAGAGAAGCAGGTCTCTTGTGGAAACTGTGACTTGCAGCTTAAAGGGCTTCATTAGTAAAACTGTAATAACACATAAAACCTAACCCTAAAAAACACAGAAATGTGTTCAAACTTCCCATAACCTGACAAATTTTGTACAATGGACTTGATAATTAGGAGGTGTGGTCAAAATAAATCCCGCTGCGCCTAACGTGGGCGAATCTTTTTTTTCCCTTTTTCTGTTTTAAAAATGCTGGGAGGTATGCCTTTAAGCTGAATTTAGGATATATATATTTTATGACAAAACTGACTGATGTTTAAATTCCTCCTGCCAACAATGTTCTTGTTTGTTATGAGTCACATTTCCTTGGCGCACATTTGTTATTTCATTCCACGTGCAGTCTGTCCCCTGCTATGTATAGTCGCCACCTCTGCTCGCTGATATTCTCTCTCCGGAACAGAAAGAACCTTTGTCGTACAGAGATGTAATTCACTTTCCAGCTCTTTCTCGTTGATGCTAAGCAAGCAGGACCTTGGCTCCACCCATAGCGAATGGCGAATCTGACCCGTTTCACCAAAAAAAAATCACAAAACAGTGACAATTCAATAAAATGCATTGTCTATGGTTGTCAAAAAAATTTTTGTGCATCAAACTTTTATTTTTGTTGCCAGAAAATTTTTTTGACCCATTGGAGTCCATGGGCATCATTTTTGAAGCGAAAAATCTCACTCATCACTAATGACTGAATAGTTTGGAGGAATGATGTTTGGGCTAAAGGTGGTGCAAAATGACTCATTTGGGTGCCGGTGGTTCTTTTTTTTTTTAATTATATTTTTATTGATTTTCCATTTCAAGAACATAACAAAAAGAGAGAAAAAAAAGAGGAAAACATTATGTATAACATAGATGTATTCTAAATTATGAACATAATTGCTGGCTTTTACACCTCAAGGGGTGTTTTTTCCATTTTGCTCATTAATTGCTTAATATCTAAGTCATGTTTTATTACATCATTGCATAAATCATTAACTTCTGATTAAACTAGAAGAATGTATGGGGTAAGTCGTAAACAGTAGGGTAGGGTAGAGGGTTCAAAGAAGTGGGATGGGAGAAGTTGGGGAGAGGAACCAGGTCTTCGCTAAGTCTGGGCAGTCTATATCTTCTACTCCTTATGTGGTACCTCTCGTTTGCAGAGTCTCCAGGTATTGGGTCCACGGATACCATTCCAGCTCCCCTTCATAGCTTGTATCCTGTATTTTGTGTCGTATGGTTGCAGGTGGTTCAGGAATAACTTCACTGCTGGTACCCAGGTATATTCAGCAGTCAGGATTCAATAGCAACAAAAACACATCTGCTCTTAAGTTTCAGTACTCTAATGTGGGATCCAGAAGCAAACCTTACAGAACATCTCCTTAGCTGACTTCCAAGGGAGCATACAGCATATCTGCCCTAGACAAATGGGTTGATTACTTACCCAGGGGACCAAGTCACTCACAAAGTTTCACATTAAATAGGCCTTACTGTCTCATGCTCCCAGATCACCTCCATAGCCAAAAGTCATCATTTAAGGGGTCACTTTGTCCACTGCTTGAGATCTTCTCTTTTACAGTGGGATCTGCAATACAGTGGTCCTATGGGGAGACTGGAGCAGTGGCTTGGGAGGAGAGGTTGTGGTGTTACTGTTTGACAGTACACCTGGTTTTTATGCAATCAAAACTTGTCTCCAAACCAGGAATTCTAAAATAAGCACCTGCTTTGAGGTCACTGTGAGCAACATACAAGCGGCCAGAGAGCAGCATGTTGCTTTAGCCGCTTTGAGGCTACTGGGGGGCAACATCCAAGGGTTTGGTGAGCAAAATGTTGCTCACAAACTACTGGTTGGGCACCACTGGTCTAGATACTTCTTGGACAAGGCTATGTAGTTGTTACTGCAGTGTTTCCAGGTAACTGCAATGTGAGCTAGTCCTGCATG
Source organism: Xenopus borealis (assembly GCA_024363595.1). Lineage (NCBI taxonomy): Eukaryota > Metazoa > Chordata > Amphibia > Anura > Pipidae > Xenopus > Xenopus borealis. Next base: position 127,800,774 of record CM044440.1, on the reverse strand, counting down.
GGTCCACATGGAAAAACTAATTCTTGACCCAGACCCACTGCCTCCGAATCCTACCTGCACCCGCCACCCTACATATCCCCCTATCCAGAGCCACTACACCACCCGGACCCTACACAGTTAAACTTACCTTCTAAACTGGGATCCCTGAAAAAAACAGACTGGAAGTTAGGCCCAAACTGGCACACTTTTGGCAAATGCCAGAGGGGCTTCTGTAAGATGCCATAGAAAGTTACTCTTTAGTGTGCTGGTGTGGGCTGTTTGTGCCTCATTGAACTTGGAATTCCAGGGTCTATTTTGACTCCCTGCTGGAAGTGATGTCACTGTGGTGCAGATTCATCGTGAAATGAACAAAATAATTGGCTGCAACACTAGGGAGGGTGAGAGGGACCAATCTACTGATGGTCTACTCAAAACCCAACCACATTGTAAGTATTCAACGGGTACTTGACCCGGTACAGGACTCTTGTTTGAGCCAAGCATGTTGGACCTTAAAGGGGTTCAAAAAAGAAAATTAAAGATGGTGGCTCATCACACACCATGGATGGTACCTGCAATTATTGGACTTTTCAAGTACTGACATTAGACATTACTCTATTAGATCATTAGGGATCACTGGGTGTCTTAAGACCACAGAACCCAGCTACTTGACTACCCCTAGCTCCCCCCCCTTTCCTCAGTTCCTGCCCCTTAAACTTTTGGCACATTTCTCATTGTTCTTGGAAGCAAACATCACGTGTGTCTATCTTGCCTTCGGGCAAAGTCAAATTCTGCATTTACGAAATCCAACTAACCAATTCCAGAAGGGCAGGTATTTATTTTTATAATGATTTTTCTACATAATAGGATACTTGCAGTTCTCATTTCATCCTAAATTAAAAAAGAACAGCTGGTCACTTTGGGAATAAGTGATGACTGTGCTACTTTCTGAACAAGAAATAAATTACCGTCAAAGTAAATGCTGGGAAATACTTCCTATAAGCCGGTCACTTTTTTTATGGGGCATTCGAAGAGGCAACATCATTTTAGATTTTAAGATAACATTAAGGTGTGTTTAGTCTTTGGAACGCTAGAGACATCAAAGCAAGTACAGGTATGTCACCTCTCATCTAGAAACACAATATATAGATTTCTCCTCTAGCTGAAGGTCTGGGGCATGAGCACCTGGACACAAATATCCATGTGGTGATTCTACTATACTATCTACAAACCAGGTTATACAAATTCTTCTTCTGCAGGAGGAGCTCAGACATATCCAAATGGACACTTACAAGCACAAGGCAGATGGCAGAAATTGTTTGGGAATTGGTCTTGGAAGACCAGAAACAGCAGATACATATAAGGTAATAATGTTTTCTAGATGTTTTCTTGAGGGCCAATCCATTGATTTCACAAGCATGTCTATTGCTGGCTCTATTGGTGATAACTAGTCATAGGCTCTATTGGTGACAACTAGCCACATCTCAGGAGGCTTCTCAGGACCATCAATCACTGCACTAAAATCATCCCCAATATTGTACCAACACTGGGTTGAAGAACATAAATCTCTTAGATGGTTATCTTATGTCCAACTGAAGGCTCCACACTGGGACAGTCACCATGAGGAGTATGAGTATGAAGATACATCTCAGTGCTTCCTTTATTTTGTTTAACTGTATGTCACATAGGTGATTTACTTCTTCTGACTCTTAGCATCCATTCATTATTGGCCATTAGTAGCCACACTGCTTACCTAACAAGAGCCGACCCACAGCAAATACTCCAATAAAGAAAAGATGCCCTTCTAATCACCATGCTCTTAGCAAGGGCTGGCATACGTGTTGCTCATATAGTTATGATCAAGTATATGGAATACACACAAACACTTAGGGGCCGATTTACTAAATTCACGTGAAGGATTTGAAGTTCGATCAAATTTCGAACGTAGGATTTCTTCGTTTGGTAGAATATGTGAATTTTGGCATATTCGATCATCGAATAGGGAATGGTCGAATATTCGATCATTCGACCAGGGAAGGATTTTAATTTTTAAGTTTCTTTGATTGCCTCCCATAGGCTTCTGAGACTAAGTCCTGATCGAATAGGATTCCTACGATCGAAGTGATCGATCATTTGAATCGTACGAATCATTCAAACGATCGAATGATTTATTCGTTCAGTCGAATGATTTATTCGACTGATCGAATAGATTTGTATTAGATCGTGGAATGAACGGTAGCCTACAACTATTCGATTAACATTCGAAAATCAAATGCTAATCGAATATCGAATAGAAACTAATTATTTTTGGGGAATAATTGTAAATTTGCCCCTTAGGGCTTCAAGTCACCCAATGAAAAATTACCTTGATCCCCTTCAGAAATGTACTTTCTAGGCTATATTAGTGGAAGTAACCATGCTTATCTACCTATCCTTAAACTTCATTGTTCATCCCATTGATGGAGTTAAATGGTAATACAGGTATTGGATCCATTATCTGGAGACCTGTTACCCAAAGAGAGATCTGACTTACGGAAAGGCCATCTCCCATAGACTCCATTACAATCAAATAATTAAAAATGATTTCCTTTTGTCTGTAAAACAGTGGCTGGATCCCAACTAGGATATAATTAATCCTTATTGGAAACAAAACCGCCCTATTGGGTTTATTAAATGTTTACATGATTTTCAAGTAGACTTAAGGTTTGAAGAGCCAAATTATGGAAAGATCCGTTATCTGGAAACCCCAGGTCCCGAGCATTCTGGATAACAGATCCCATACCTGTACTGTCGGCTTTGGTTTACATTACTCAAATGGGCCTTTATGAAGGACAAGCAAATAAAAAGACCTACAAGTCAGTAAAGTAGTGAGAGTTCCTTTATTTCTTCATATATATATATAGATCTGTATATATACGTATTTAAAGAAGAGGCTTTCTTTAAAACAGCAGCAAGCAAGACTACAGAGTCAGTGTAGTAGCGAAATAACCGTTAGCTAATGCCCGAGAGTGTACCCCCTTGTACACAGATATTTCTGAGCAACGTCGTCCTGATACTAAGTGTGCTGTAAGGCAGTGGTTCTTTTTTGATTTATAATTTCCTTTCATTTATAATTGTGAATCATGTAACATGCACATTAACCCCATCTCCCTGCTGGAGGGGCCAAACAGCTTGGGAAGCCAAGGCCGGCCCTTTAAGCAGTGTAAGGCTTATAGAAAATGTACAACTTAGAGAGCTGTAGCCAGACTTGCGGTATTTCCCCGACCCCCCCCATCCGCCTTCCACAATTTGTTTTTGCTGGAAAGCAAACAAGGCTTTAAGCTTCAAGACAAAACCACAGACACAACTTTTAAAAAAAGTAAAATGACAATAACAGCAATGTGTTTACCCCTAGCTGCGTGGTAAATTTTTTTTTTTTATTCTCCTGGGCAGAGGCCAAGATCAGGGAAGAATCGTAGATGTGGGGTTATCTAAAACAGAGGTCAGTTAGTTTTCTCTGGGCATTTTAAAGGGACAGTCCTCATAGCGGATTCCAAAAAGGGCCGGGGGCCTGACAGACACTGGAGAGGCAGAGCGATGGGATGAGTAGGGCAAGAAGGTGACATGGACAACCTTCAGTTGTTGTTGAATCACCCCAATGAGAGTTCTGTTTAGCGCCAGGCTCTGTCATTTCATAAAAACAGCCCTGGCAGCAATGTTCCCTCTAATTCCTTCTCGGTTATGTCCGCAATAAAAACCTCTTTTGTTTGTCAGAAATGATAGAAAATGTGTTTTCACACAAAATTCTTTGAGCGTGCATACCTTAGAGAAGGGGTCCCCAACCTTTTTTTTTTTACCCATGAGCCACATTCAAGTGTAGAAATAAGTTGGAGAACAACACAAACATGCATAAAGTTCCTGGGAATGCCATATGAGGGATGTGATTGGCTATTGGTAGCCCCTATGAGGGGCAGCCAGGAATTCAAAAATAAGCCCCTTCTTTGAGGCCACTGGGAGCAAAATCCAAGGGCTCAAAGAGCAACATGTTGTTCACTAGTCACTGCCTTAGAGGGAACATTGCTTGGCACTACTTCCATGCACAAAGCTCAAACGGCTAATTATATATATATATATATATATATATATATATATATATATATATATATATATATATATATATATATATATATATATATATATTGGTCTTGTGCCATAGGAGGAAACATAAAAATGATCCATATTTCTCAGATAGACTGGAGATAATAAAGCAAGACTTGGATCTTCACAAAGATTTGTGTCATATATATGAAGGACCTCCCCTCATTATTATTTCATATAGTATGAAGCTTGGAATAAACCCTTCCTAGGTCAGTGGTGGGCAATTATTAACTATTCATTGAGAACCTCATTGACCGATGTCCCATCGCTCTTGGATGGCCAATTGGATTCATGCACATAATGGACAATCACTTTGAGCTGCAGAACGTAGGGCTACTTTTAGGTGGCAGGTGCCTACAAGCTCTGCTTTCACCTCACCACTACAATTTAGTAATGACAAATGCCAAAAAAAATCAATTGGGGAAAACCGCACCATTCCCACATTCATGGCAGTTTACCGATAATCAGTACAATGTTAATATGATTGGTTGGAATACAAAGACGTAAGCACCACAGGTCTCTGCTCTTCACCTAAAGGTAGCCCTGTTACGATTCCTATAACCCTTTGTTTCCAGTCATGTTCCCCTTAGTTATCTGCTCTGGCAGCACTAGGGTTTAATATGAAGTCTTGTTCCTCCTCTTGCTGCTGGAGTCTACACGTGAAAGGTTTTCTTCAGCAGTGAGGAGGTCTCTTAAGGAAGTGGATGGTGGTGGTGTTTGGAGATCGTTGGCCGGCCCTTCTCCAGACGTAGTCTACTCTATCCGTATCAACTCAACATCGAAGATCAGAGTGGCATTAGGAGGGATGACTCCGGGGTGCCCTGTGGCTCCATAGGCAACATCAGGGGAGCAGGTCAGCTTTGCTCTCTGGCCCAAACTCATCTGGAAAAAATTTAGGGAACGGTAAAATGATATACAAGTTACATAATATTTTCCTTTCTATCAACTCTGCAAGTTACTGTAGGCGACAAAAAAGCACAGTTTACAGATAAAGGTCAAGAACGACAAAGATTAGGGGTGTGCTTTATACTGTTAGATATCAGTAGATTATCTTTTGCAATACAAAAATGTTGTTGTCCATACATGGAAAGATGTGTGTTTGACCAGGCCACATACCAAGGGGATCTTTGCCTGATATCATTACTCATGTATCGAGCAACAGGACCGCAATAACCAGATTACATGGACTACAGAGACAGGTAAATATAGTTTGTTTGTAAATATAGTTTTGTCCCTGCCCAATGGATATCTGAACTGCTGTAATAATATACTGGCCAGAAAAGGTGGCTGTTTTAAATCAATAGACAAGCCAGTGGTCATCAAATGTAGTCAAGAAGACCAATGAATTAGACCAGGGATCCCCAACCAGTAGCTCGTGAGTAACATGATGCTCTCCAACCCCTTGGATGTTGCTCCCAGTGGCCTCAAAGCAGGTGGTTATTTTTGAATTCCAGGGTTGAAGCCAAGTTTTGGCCAAACAGAGCCTCAATGTAGGTTGACAATATACACAGGGGCTACCTAATGGCCAATCACAGCACTTATATGGCAACCCAAGAATATTTTTCATTCTTGTGTTGCTCCCCAAAGCCTTTTTCTTCTGCATATTGCTCATGGGTTCAAAAGGTTGGGGATCCCTGAATTAAGACAATAAATATCTGGCTGTGAATGGACAACTCAAGACAAAGTACATACATTCAAATGCAAAACAAATAATTACAAAACATCATATGAAGACAATTTTCCTTTGCTATCTTCTCTGCCCCACCACAACTGTGGCCCTGGTAGCACCCGCCACACCAACCCCATCAGGCTCCTGCCTAAAGGTGGCCATTCATGGGCAGGTTTAAGCTGCCGTGGTATCGGACCTTTAGACCGATTCGGCAGCTTATCTGCCCATGTGCGGGGGGGCTTCTGACGGGTCCCCAGGTCAGGCCAAAAATAGGGAAGATATCGACCGGGCAGGTTTGCTTTTTCCTTTGATCAGGACCACATCGGCTAGTTGATGCAGTCCTATGACCCGTCGTCACCCATTTGATTAATTGTAATCCGAACTTTCGGCTTAAACTGATATTGCCCTGCCGTTAGTGGGCATATCGGGTTAAGATCCACTCATTTGGAGACCTTGCCAAACGCATGGATCTAATAGAGTATGGCCACCTTTATTCAGGATACACCCACAGTCACCCATAAACCCCTGCTCTACACAATTCTATCCTCTGGCCCCTCTCCCTAACAGGACTAAAATGAGAGAAATTTCTGCGTTGGAAGACAATATGTTGACTGATGATCTCAAGTTGGTCCCAGAGCTGTCCTTTTCTGTAAGGCAAAGATATAGCCAAAAAACTTCCCAAACAAAGTGTATTGGACTCCTTAAAACCTGACAAAATCTATGATAACGGCTCAATGTCCCAAATGCAAAGAAGAGATATGCTCTCTGCTGCATGTTTTCTGGTCCTGTCCTATAATTCCAAGATTCTGGGGGTGAGGTCCTGCTAGGACTGACAGGGGACCTACAACTCTGGTCTTACTCGAGGGAGCTACTTGCAGTTGCTTTAATATGCTAAGCAGGTCATTTCAATGCATTGGAAATCCCTTGATCCAATCCCTCTACAATTTTGGAAAAACTGGTAAAAGACTCTGCCCGGAGTCAGAATCTGAACTATCCAGAAAAAGGCTGCCCAGAGAAATTTAATATGAAGTTCTCAATCCGTCCTGAACTTGTTTGTATAATTAATCAGCGTGTTCTAGATAAACTGCGACTCTCCCCATTGATACTAATGAGTTCAATAAAATATATACAGGTATGTGGCCTGTTATCTAGACTGCGTGGGACCTGGGGGGTTCTCGATAATGGATCTTTCTGTAATTCAGATCTTCATTCCTTAATGAAAATCGTGTAAACATGAAATAAACCCAATAGGCTGGTTTTGCTTCCAATAAAGATTAATTATATATTGGTTGGGATCAAGTACAAGTTACTGTTTTATTATTACACAGGAAAACGAAATCATTAAAAAAAAATTGGATTATTTCATTATAATGGAGTCTATGGGAGATGGCCTTTCCGTAATTAGGAGCTTTCTGGATAACGCATTTCCTGGTAACTAATCCCATACTGTACTATAAAAAACACACTGTGCCATTTACCAGATACGATTTAAATCAGAACACCGTCCATTTGCCATAAAATTCAATTTCCAGGTTTATTTTAAGGTTCACAAGATATCAGTGTGAAGAGTTAACTGTACTAATACGACATTACTATGAAGTCCTCTATACAAACAGATTATGTGACAGTATAATATCTGATTAGTTATGTTAACTGTTCTCTCGTGAATATGTAAATTAACCTGGGAACGGACTTTTATTATAAACGTGTGCTGTTCTGAGTTAAAGTTGTGCCAACACAGAGTAATGTGATGCCATATGGGGTACCTGCCTGTAATTATTCATTATACTGGCACGTTATGATTTCTACCTCCGCCTCACATCTCTTTCCTTCCCCTCTTACTTTCTTTTTCTGGCTCTGTATAGGCATGGGATCCGTTATCTGGAAACCTGTTATCCAGAAAGCTCCGAACTACCGGAGGGCCCTCTCCCATAGACTCCATTTTATCCAAATAATTAAAAATGATTTCCTTTTTCTGTGTAATAATAAAACAGTAGCTTGTACTTGATCCCAACTAAGATATAATTAATCCTTATTGGAAGCAAAACCAGCCTATTGGCTTTATTTAACATTTATATGATTTTCTAGTAGACTTAAGGTATGGAGATCCAAATTACAGAAAGATCCATTATCTGGAAAGCCCCAGGTCCCAAGAATTCTAGATAACAGGTCCCACACCTGTAAAAAAAACAAAAAAAAAAAAAGTAGCTTGTACTTGATCCCAACTAAGATATAATTAATCCTTATTGGAAGAAAAACCAGCCTATTGGGTTTATTTAATGTTTACATGATTTTCTAGTAGACTTAAGGTCAGCGTATGACAGATTTAATTACTTTAAAACACATTTATTTGGTGTTACTGTTCCTTAAGGGAGAAGGAAACCCTTTTGGCGCAAAACGCTTCCCCTCCCTCCCCTCCAAGGACAATTGCCCTCGGCGCAGGTCCTGTCCATGTAGTTCACAGGCGCCATCTTCTTCCTGGATCCATTGGCGTTTGGTGGCTCATGCGCAGTTGGAGCATTCGCCGGTTCAGCTCTACTGCGCATGTACAGAAAGTCACAAAGTTTTCCGAATTCAACTTTGCAACTTTCGGCGTATCTGCAGTAGAGTAGAACCGGCGAATGCTCCTACTGCGCATGCGCGGCCAAGGGTAAGTAGCAAGTTAGGGGCATTTGCCCGGGGGTGGGGGGGGGGTTTCCTTCTCCTTAAATTAATCAGTGAAGAGCTCCCCTAGTGTTGCAGCATCCATCAATTTTACATCCCCTGTTTTTCTGGTCTCACCTATATTTTATGCATAATACATTTTCCTGGATTTTACGCTTTTTTCCTGATCCCCCCTACTATAAACGGTATCAGAGTGCAGCAATAGAGAAGCAGCTATGGCGGCACTCACTCTGGCGTTCAGCGTTGCCTTTCTGGTTGCAGCTATCGCCAGACTTCGGGTGCTAGTACCGTACACTGCAATCCAAAAAATATTACTCGCTTCAGCGCTGGCCATTCCATAAAGACGTTGATTATATCATCATTCCGGCTTTATTGTCTCACACAGTGCAGAGTCATATACGCAGTGGGTGTGCTACAATAAAACCTACGCGTTTCGTGCCTATGTGTTCAGCATTTCCTCACCCTGGCACGAAACGCGCAAGTTTTGAAACGGCACAGCCACTGTGAATACGACTCTGCACTGTGCGACACAATAAAGCCGTAATTATATTATAATCAGTGTTTATTTTTTTTTACGAATGGCGCTGAAGCGATTAATACCTTGCGCAGTATCAGAGTGCAGGCTGTGCATCACCAGACATTAGAATCAGTGTGTTGGTGCACCAGTCTCCCCAGTCAATAATAACCTATTTCAATTACTAGGAGGTTATTAGTGATGAAGATATTCATGTGCTTAAAGGGGTGGTTCACCTTTACGGTAACTTTTATTATGTTATAGAATGGCCAATTCTAAGCAACTTTTCAATTGGTTTTTATTATTTATTTGTTATAGTTTTATAGTTATTTGTCTTTTCGTCTGATTCTTTGCATCTTTCAAATGGGCGTCGCCGTCCCCTTCTCAAAAAACAAATGCTCTGTAAGGCTACAAATTTATTGTTATTGCTACTTTTTATTGCTGATCCTCCTATTCAGACTCTCTCCTATTCACATTCCAGTCTCTTATTCAAATCAATGCATGGTTGCTAGGGTAATTTGGGCCCTAGTTACACGACTGCTTAAAATACAAATTGAAGAGCTGCTGAATAAAAAGCAAAATAACTAAAAAACTGTAAATAATAAAAAATTAAAACCAATTGCAAATTATCTCAGAATGTCACTCTCTACATCATACTAAAAGTTATTTCAAAGGTGAACAACCCCTTTAAAGTTCAAGCTGTCAGTTAAAGGGGTGGTTCACCTTTACTGTAACTTTTATTATGTTATAGAATGGCCAATTCTTAGCAACTTTTCAATTGGTTTTCATTATTTATTATTTATAGTTTTATAGTTATTTGTCTTTTTCTTCAGTCCTTTGCAGCTTTCAAATGGGCGTCGCCGTCCCCTTGTAAAAAAACAAATGCTCTGTAAGGCTACATATGTATTGTTATTGCTACTTTTTATTTCTGATCCTTCTATTCAGTCTCTCTACTATTCATATTCCAGTCTCTTATTCAATTCAGTGCATGGTTGCTAGGGTAATTTGGGCCCTAGTTACCAGATTGCTTGAAATTCAAATTGAAGAGCTGCTGAATAAAAAGCTAAATAACTCAAAAACCAAGAATAATAAAAAATGAAAACCAATTGCAAATTGTCTCAGAATATCACTCTCTACATCATACTAAAAGTTATCTCAAAGGTGAACAACCCCTTTAAATGACTCTGCTATGGGGGATCCAATGCGTTGAGACACTGCTGGTCTATTGTGGTTCTTAAAAAGGATTCATGTGAAGGTCTTCCCCCCCCCCCCCCTCCCCCCCGAGCAATGAGGCGTCTTTATCATGGGCAGGGGACTGATCATAACATAGGCCTAAAGGCACTCAGCACTGGCATTTATATATATATTTAGTGTAAAAATAGCACTTTCTGTTTATATAGAGGCTGATGTGGCCTTTAAGTGGGGGGTGTCTGAATATATCCATTCGCAAAAGCTAAAATGTTGGGAAGACCCATGGGTAGATATGAGAGTAAAAAATACTCTCATAATGGTAGGGTTATGTTTGAGAGTAATTATTCAATGTATTTTAATAAAAACTAATGATGACATCAGCATCTGTTTGTTGTAATGCACGTTTAGGTGTTTTCCAATAAGGGTGGGCATCTTTACTGCTATTGACAGCTTTATACAAGTACCCGGAGGCATCACTACAGGTTTAAAGCAAGGTGTGCTTGAATTTTATTCTTAACATGGCCACATTTAAAGGGGAACTATCATGAAAATGAAAGTGTAATATAAGCATCGTACTGAAATAATTAACTTTCTAGATACAAGCAATTAAATATTCTGCATCGTTTCTGAAATAATCAAGTTTATATTCACTATTCCTCTCTCATCATCTGTTTCTCTTCATTCTGTCTTCATGCAGCAGTTGGGTGTCAGATATTCATTGACAGTTACATCCAATATATCTTATAGGGGGGCTCCTTTCCTAGCAGATGTATTAGAGCTCACTCAAATAACTGATTCCAGTACAAACAAAATCTAACAAAATAACTGCCTCTTGCACAAATCCTGCATGTAGAGAGACATGATGTCTGGTGAGTTTAATAGAGTGAGCTCTAATACATCTTCTAGGCAAAAGGAGCCCCCCTATAAGATATATTGGATGTAACAATGAATATCTGACACCCAACTGCTGCATGAAGACAGAATGAAGAGAAACTTTAGAAACAATGCAGAATATTTAATTGATTGTATTAAGAACGGCTCTTATTTCAGTGTGATGAAGCTTATATTAAGTATTAATTTTCACAATATTTCCCCTTTAAAGGAGAATTCAAACTGTACCATAAAAAAACCATACTATATGTAGACCCCCCCCCTCCCCCCAGCTTAGCCTCTAATTTTTTTACTTGCCCCTCTGTGTAGATTCTGTCCTCGGGAGTTCACGGGTGCCATTTCTTTTCTTTGGTCTTTAGAATCGGAGTGGAGTTTTGAAGCATACACAGTTGGAGTAATTTGCCGGTCCTGAACAACTGCGTGTGCGCTGAAAGTCACGCAAATTTCCGACCAAATTTGGGACCACAACACTACTCCAACTGTGCATACGCCAAAAACGCAGATCTCCTTCCGAAGTTTAACTAAGAAAAGAAGGAGGTGTCTATGAACTCCCGAGGCCAGAATCTGCATGGAGGGGTAAGTAAAAAATTAGGGGCATTTGCCCGGGGGGCCGCTAGGCTGGGGGAGGGGGAAGTCTACCCAGGGTACGGTTTTTTTATGATACGGGTTGAATTCTCCTTTAAGTTGCAAATTATCTACCTGTGTATTGAGCCCAGTAACGGTCCCACCCAACTGGCTGAAAACTGGCCACTTATCAGACTGGTTTGAAAATCCCATGAAAGAAGGAGCACATTGACGTGTTGATGCAGTAGGAATCCTATGGGTCTTTGTAGGCCCCAACTAATGATCCAATCACTGGCACTAAGGCCAATGATAGATCAGTCCTATCTGGCCCAACACTAATTCCTGCCATGAACAAGTCCCACGTTATAAGGGAGCCGTGGGAATAACCAGGGGATTAGGATGTCAGGATTTATTGCTGGTGACAGAAGGGCTTGCTGCAGCATGTTGTGATGAACGATCATAGCCCCCCCCAACCACGGCTTTTGCAACATAAAACAAGTCTATTTGAAAGGATTAGTCAAGTGTCTGAGCTCTGGGGGGGGGGGGGGGGTGTGTTGGTGCAACTGTCATTTCTCAGCAAAGCAAAATGGTCAATCAAGTGTGAAAGTCACATTTTCCCTCCTGCGAGCGTGGCCTGCTGAGCAATGATTACTGACCTTGTCGGCACGGGGCATTAAATTCTGTAGGCTACATGGGAAACACATCTGCCAGTGTAAACTCATTAAAGGGCATGTAAACCCTACAAATGTGCACGCAGCGCTCTCATGAGCACTTTTGTAATTTGCTTTCATTTGTTTTAATATCTTTGAGAGTAACATAGGAATTAACATGCCTCGTTATCAAACAGCATGTACGGCAATCAGTGATCACTCCCAGGAACGTGCCACGGGGGGTGGTATATATGCAGGCGGTGCCCCCAATCACAAGGCTGAGAGCTGGGCTGGTTCATTCACTAAAGGGAAAGAGCAGCTTCCATCAGTCCAAACAGCACTGACAGATCCACAGACAGGGATCCTTCTAACCTGGAGAGGATTACAACTACACTAGAATGCCATTAGATTGTAAGCTATGGGGAATAGGGCCTAAGTTTACCCAGAAAAGATAAAGAAACAAAGAATCATTTTCGAAGAAAATGCCTTAAAAATGTATCAAATAAGATAGAAGCAGAGCAAAAATGCAGCTCAAAACATCAGAATGAAAGATGAGATGTGATTTCCTTAAAGGACAAGGAAAGTGTAAAATAGAATAAGGCTAGAAATGGTGTATTTTGTA
>CM044440.1:127756902-127767421 GCA_024363595.1 Xenopus borealis | reverse complement strand
ACGAACGGAGGGGGGGCAGATGAGCACTTAACTTCAAGGGGGGTTGAATTATCCTTTAATAAATAAGTCGCCTATTTGGGGCGGGACTGATGACATGGTCGCTGATCGCCATGTCATTAACTTCAATGTCCTTCAATGACCCAGACAACTTCAATGTCCTTCAATGACCCAGACAATGACCCAAAAACAAAAAAGGTGAAATCCAGACAGGTAGCAACCCTAGTCCCATTGGGCACGGCCATTTATTATATAGTGATCACATTTATTGATGCACAGTATACAGTGCAGAGGAGGTACAGTGAAACCTCAATTTTACATACTCAGGGTCTGACCAATACCTAACACATGATGATGATATCTAATTTTACATATTCCAGGATTTTACAGCTTTTTTCTTGTCCCCTAAAAGCAGTAAAATGGAGGGGGGTTAGTGTATATTCATACTGCAAGGCCATGGTTTAATGAATGTATGTTTACCACCAAAATGGTGGGCCTAAAATTAATATTGCTCTAACTACCAGAAATGGATTTTGGGATTAGAATAAAATCTATGCGTTTTCATATAGAGGTATCACAGAACGTCTCAGCAATACCCAATCCCCTACTGTGAAAGTCTGGAACATAAGGATAAGTCAAGCCCAAAACTGAATACAGTAGGAGTGAGGTCTCCTAATATATGAAATTGAAAACTGTAGAGGGCCAGTCAACGTAACAGAAAAAGCAAAATTAAGACAATCAGTCAATGTAACACAAGATAGGTATCCAGGCAGTTTAGATGGCAATTGTCCCATAAGAAGAAAGTCACTTAAAACTGATGCCAACCCTGATGATAACACAATTAGATGGACTGACAAATGCCTAGGAACAGGGATTATAGGTTATGTGTGATGGTCATCACTTCTTGGGGTTAGGGTTAGGGGTCTAAACTCCCAGGAGCCATACAAGTAAGTTGTAGATGAAGACAACACCCTACCAATTTCAAAGAACACAGTTATGCGTATGTAAGTTATTTTAACTCAACACTCACCAAAAGTGTCTTAAGAGAAGTCTGGAGACCCTGCAAAGGCAAGCACTTTACACATTCACATTAATATTCTGCAAATCTATGGGACAAGTACTGTATAGAAGTATCCATGGATGCCAGTGCAGGGGCACTCTCCATATCACTGCGACATTATCTAAGCCAGCCTGATTAGATTATACATACTCATACACCCACGTGTCCCAGCCAATCAAGCTCAGGAGGGTTTTCGAATATATATCTATTTGCATAGGTCAGAACAATGCTAATTTGTTACAGGGCCAAGTGTTTCCCAATGGCTGATCATGTGCAACAGTGATATGGATTTATGAGCAGATCAGCACAGGCCCATAATGAGAGAGACCAATTCATTGTTAGACATGGATTATCAGATGTGAAACTACGTTGGTGTAATTATAATTACAAGTCACAAACCTCTTATCGAGTTGGGAAAGTTCAAATAGACCAACACTTTGAGCTCTGAAGCAGAAAGTTATTGCATTGCCTTCAAAGGCAAAGAGCCACATGGCATCGTTGTGGGCAGCATTTATTGGTCATAGCCAGTGAATTTCATGTTGGGTGGGAGCAAATTTTTAGGTGCACTTTTTCCTTGCTTACTGTTATATGTGCTAAATAAGCTCTTAAAGGACAAACTAAGTATAAATGTTGTACATTTGGTTTTGTGCTTGTGTACCAGCCCAAGGCAACCACAGCCCTTTAGCAGTAAAGATCTGTGTCTCCCCAGTAGATGCCCCAGTAGCTCCCCATCTTCTTTTCTGATTCTGATTCACTGATTCACATGCTCTGTGCTGCTGTCACTTACTGAGCTTAGGGACCCACTCACAATATACACCTGATAGTGTCATAGAAATATAGTCACAATATAAGGCTGATTAGTCATTAATACACATCATTAGAAACAATTTAATAATCAGTAAACCTGTAGCATCAGCTTATATTACAGCCAGGGAAGCTCATTTTCTGCTGCTGCTGGATAATTAGTGACGACCCCTAAGCTTAGCTTCTCAACAGCTGCTCAGAGCCCACTGAGCATGTGAGTGTCACAGACACTTTCCAAGATGGTGACCCCCTGTGACAAGTTTCAAGTCCTGGATCATTGCTGCTATTGACAAGCTGAAACTTTAGCCTCCTGCAATAAGTTCACTATATAAAATATGGGATTTTTAGCCCTATTCCTTTATAGGGTTTAGTTCTCTTTCAAGGTGTACCAATGAGCTTTGAACGCAGGCACTTGGAGTCAAAAGCTGTTGTTTGAAATGACTGGCAGTGGAACAGCTTGTCGGCACTTGAATTATTCCAAAGCTCCACTCACATAAACAACCCAACTCAACGGCACACACCAGCCTCAACATTTGTGCCTCTCGCACATCAATTCCCAGCAGTGGAATCCATTACAGACTCATTCTGTACCTATAAATAAAAGATTATTTTCACTGTACTATTTCTTTCTTGAGCTTGCCGGATCTGAGAGCTAGTTTTGGCGCAGACAGTTGTTGAAAAGTGAACCGAGCTGTCTGTGGTCTGTCTAGTCAATACGACGCAGTTCTGTAAACTTTAAGGAATTGTTCAGGGTAACAATTAAAAACCGGTAATAAAAAATGTATGTAATATAGTTAGTTAGCCAGAAATGTAATGTATAAAGGCTGGAGTGAGTGGATGTCGAACAGAACAGAACACTACTTCCTGCTTTTCAGCTCTCTTGCTTTCCACTGATTGGCTACCAGGCAGTAACCAATCAGAGACTTGAGGGGGGCACATGGGACATAACTGTTGCTTTTGAATCTGAGCTGAATGCTGAGGATCAATTGCAAATTCACCGAACAGTTATGTCCCATGTGGCCTCCCTTACAGTCACTAACTCAGAGTTAGAGAGCTGAAAAGCAAGAAGTAGTGTTCTGCTGTTAGACATACACTCACTCCAGCCTTTATTTGATTACATTTTTTCTAACTATATGAAAAACATGTTTTTATTTTGCACAGACTATCCATTTACCCAGTCTTTATTTTTACACTGAACTGTCCCTTTAATTCTACTCCTAGTTTAAAGCCACATTTTTCCTGTTTTCTATCTCTATTCCTGTTTTTTAATCTTTTATACAGCTTAATGTCTGAGCTTGTTCTGTAAGAGAACAGTTCCTCAGCAGGGCCACAAAATAATGGCCCTTAAAGTCCCATACAAACTTGCCCTTGGCCCTTACCTAGTGCAATATCTTGGGTGTACATGTGATGCACTAGGGATTTGCAGCTTTGCCCTAATATAATCATATCACATATCAATTGTGATTTTATGAAAAGGCTTATTTTCCAGTTTGGAGCAGTTTACTCTACATAACTTTACCTTTAAGTCGTTTCCTGTAGCCTTGAGAGAAAGGGTGAACTGTTCTTTCCTTCCCTGCTAGCAGCTCCCAGATCACCGTATTTCCGGCACTCTACTGGATAAAACCCAACCGGAAAGAACAATGGGAGCTGCAAATGTTCCATCCTTTTGCAGTTTTATTTTTACAAGGACAGAGGAATATAACTTAAAACTCATAGAAGACTTTGACTTCACCTTTTATTTGTCTCCCGATCAATGTCACACAGCACAGAGGAACATCCCCAGAACACAAAGTCACTTTCCCACATAGTATTATTGTGTGTGAATTCAGATATAATTAGCAAATGTTCTTTTCTCTAGTTCTCTGGGGGCTTTTCTGACTTAAGCCCCCTTTTAGAGAATAATTCAGGATGCTGCATGAATCTAGAGCAGCGGGGGTTTTTTGTACTAGTTTCTTGGTGTGAGCAATATAGGTCTCAAATCTGATTTTAATTTCCTTTATATCTCTCTTTTATGGATCTAAAGAAATGACTGGAAAGGAAAATATATGTAGAAATACTCAGTAAGGTTTTTTTCTGTTTGGGAGACAGCACACAGCATGGGTGCCCACTAGCTCACACCTGTTTTCTCCAGAGCACAAAGAAATATAACACATTTCTATTATTGTGATGTACAGGTATGGGATCTGTAGGATCAATCCATGGCTTTTACAAATTTATACATTAGCTCAAGCTTCAGCACTACTGAGCATGCTCCCCGCACTTTAAAGGGGACCTGTCACCTGAAAAAAATTATTACAAATCCTATTTTATCACATTGGTCAAGCAAAATAAACTTTAATTACACTGTATAAATTATTTGAACCTTGCTTCCTTCTGTCTGGAAATTCATAGTTATAGCAGGCAGACAGGAGCCATTTTGTGGACCCCATAATTAAGGCAAGCTTTGCATCATCTCAAAATCTTGTTTGTTTGCCAGAACGGGCGGACCTGATGTGCATCCCCATGCACTGGTTCCACAATTGAATGGTAAAGAG
The DNA here is from genome assembly GCA_024363595.1 of Xenopus borealis. Taxonomy (NCBI): domain Eukaryota; kingdom Metazoa; phylum Chordata; class Amphibia; order Anura; family Pipidae; genus Xenopus; species Xenopus borealis. The sequence continues at coordinate 127,763,026 of CM044440.1, read as the reverse complement.
AGAGGGGGACTGTGGGGAGAGCAGTGACATCTAGGAAGTGCTGAAAGGAAAGTGAAAGTAATTTCATGCCCCGCCTCTATGCCGCATAGAGTTGAGTTATTTGGTTATAACAAAAAGCATTTTGCGTGGCAAAAGAAAAACACCGCATTGCAAGAAAAACACCTGCTACCTACGGTCAAATTTGGTGGAGGTTCCATCATGGTGTGGGGCTGTGTGGCTAGTTCAGGGACTGGGGCTCTGTTAATTCAATAAACTTGCTGAAATACTACTGTTTCCATAAAACATCTTAATATATTAAAAGGAAGTTGCAATGATAAACAAGACTCCAAAGAATTGATGGGTTCACAAACTTTTTCATATGACTGAAAGTTCCCTACCTCTATAGGTAAGTCTGGTCACAGCTTTATATACTTTTCTCGGCTGCATCAAATTAATTATATAATTAATTGTTGTTGCAATAGCTCGTTACAGACTTTATTAAAGTAGAAAGAAAGGCCTTTATCACCAGAAAGGTGTTCAGCTACCCAACATGGCAATTTGCCCTTGTGAAACCCTGTGCTGGAATGACTCCCTTTCTGGCTGATGGATGAACAATCTATGAACAATTATCATTGCTCTCAGAGGCAAAGCTGTTACTAAAGTGCAGCAATGTCTGACCTACAGCCCTGGCAAATCTCTTATTATATATTGGTTATTTCGATTAGATTCGGTAGATAAGTCTTGCTCGCCAGGTCTGAATGCTTAGACCTTCCTGTAATGAAGAGCTTGCCCTTGTGCTGACTTCCAAGAAAAAGGTCTTGCTACACAGATCTAGGAAAAGCCAGAATCTCATCCGTGGCCTTTATTGCTGGAAAGGGAAAGACACCACAAACATCAAAGAATAGCACAAAAGAATTAACCCATAATAAATTGTATGCATCTGTGAATGGGCTGGCTTCTGCTAAATTGTTTCAAAAGTCAGAATCAGCAGTTCACTGATGGAGCCATAAGTAGGAACCAATGCATAAGCCAGCCCTTGAAACATTTCAGTATCTAAAGCATAATATACAATGGGGAGGCTGCCCCCGTGGCTACACAGCAGCTTGTTTATATAAACTATAGTAGTACTTATCTGTTATCTACTGTGTATCCTGTGCTTGAATGGCTGCCCCCATGGCTACACAGCAGCTTGTTCATATAAACTATAGTAGTTCTTATCTGTTATCTAGGGTAGTGGTGCCCAAACTGTGCAGTTGGACCACATAAAGGAAGAGGGTGTCTAAAATACCCCTGGGGGTGGTCAGTATAGAATTTACACTCAGGTCGGCGAAGGGTAGCGTAGTTGCGCTAGTGTTACTTCGCTAGGCAAAGAGAAGTTACGCTAGCGAAGCCTAATTTGCATACGGCGGGAACTTTAACGTATAATAGAAGTATATGTTCCAGCCACTACATTCCACTACACAAGCCCAGGAAACCTTTAATAAATAAAATAAAGTTGTCCTATTGCCCTACATGTGCCCCCTGTATAGTTGTGTTGCCATATGTTAGGAAATGTAGTGGGGAAGGAGGGTAACACCCCCCCAAAAAAATCAATCTTTTTCAGACTATCACCTTCCAATGGTAAAACATGCCAGCGTTTTTTTTGGGACTTAGAAATCTATTTTTATTGAACTTTGCCTGGTCTGACCAGGTGAAGTAAAATCTAACGCAAGTCGTAACATTCAGGAAAATGTTGATCTAAGTGAATTTGCGTAATTACGTCCCTTCGTCAGTCCCCAACTTCGCCTGGCGTAAGGGTGCGAAGTTGCGCAAGTCTATCTACTTTGCTAGCGAAAATTCGCCAGAGCCGGTGTTAGTGAATTTCCGAAGTTACGAAATGAAGTCACGCTTGCGAATTAGCGCTAGCGTTAGACGCTTCGCGCTATAGTGAATTTGGGACATAGACTCTGTTTAATCCAAAATAAAAAAATTTTCTTTTTCTCTGTGATAGTAAAACAATACAGGTACGGGACCGGTTATCCAAAACTCTGAGGACCTGGGGTTTTCTGGATAAGATCTTTCTGTAATTTGAATCTTCATACCTATAAAATCATATAAAAATGAAATAAACCCAACAGGCTGGTTTTGCTTCCAATAAGGATTAATTATATCTTAGTTGGGATCAAGTACAAGCTACTGTTTTATTATTACACAGAAAATGGAAATAATTTTTAAAAATTTGGATAAAATGGACCCTACGGGAGACCGCCTTTCCGTAATTCGGAACTTTCTGGATAATGGGTCACGGCACTTAGAGCAGTTTGTTGGATTTCCCTACAGGTGAAAATATGCCCAAAAAAGTGGGCAATATTGGGCTGATCCGCTCAGGACAAAGTGTCAACGGGCGGTCGGATCACGGGACCGCATTAACGAACAGATGCGGGATTTTTAGTCCCCACCGATTGACATCTGGCTGACTTTCAGCCAGATATCAATCGGGGAAGCCCATCAGCCATACATGGGCCAATAAGCTGCTTTTATCGGCCCATTTGGCCGCCTTAACTGCTCACTGGTTTGTGAGCAAGAACGTACATTCTCCAATGGAAACCTTCAGCCTGGCCTGGAAAATAGACTACAAGATTCATGGGCCTCAGAAGATCAAGACATAACGAAATCACTCCCAGACTCCTTCTATAGGATAAAATCAGTGTGACTCCTTTATATACAGATATTGGATCCCTTATCCGGAAACCCGTTATCCAGAAAGCTCTGAGTCACGGAATGGCCTTCTCCCATAGACTCCATTATAATTCCTTTTTCTGTGTAATAATAAAACAGTAACTTGTACTTGATCCCAACTAAGATATAATTAATCCTTATTGGAAGCAAAACCAGTCTATTGGCTTTATTTACTGTTTACATGATTTTCCAGTAGACTTATGGAATTCAAATTACAGAAAGAAAACCAATTATCCAGAAAAACCGAGCATGCTGGATGGGTCATCTGTATTAATAAAATAATGAGCGAATTATGTGTGGCATTCCTGATGGGTTGGTGGGTTATAGGTGCTCTCTGGGAGAAAGTCTTGTATTTTATTCATAAGGTGTGAGGGTATCTAGGTGTAACCACATAATTCTAGGTCTGTGAGCACATACTCATTTTTTATTGTGCCGTTTAGCAAGCTTAAAGCCATATTGGATTTAGGTTCAGCCAAATGGGTGCTGGTGAAAAGGTGGTGCCCCTGTGTTCCAAACGGCAGTCCACAAATCCTTGGGAGTTCCAAACTCTGATATTTTATCCTAAAACAAATGCTGGTTGGACTTTTGCAGCTGCAACTATGGGTCAGGGCTTTCCCATAGCTCATTACAATATTCCAGAAAAAAAAAATATGGCTGCATCACCAATATCCACCAAGTATTCCCCCAAACCTCACCCCAAACTGTTCTCAAGTGAAAACCCAACTTGAAGGTCAAATAGGTATTCTCCACAAATCTCAAACTTAATGGCCTTCAAGCTGGGCTTTCAGTTGGATCTACACGAGCAAATAGGCATTGTCCACAAATATCACTCTAACTGGCCTCCTATTTGGGCTTTTGGTTGTATCTAGAAGAGTGAACAGGCATTGTCCCCAAATCTCACCCTAACTGGCCTCCAATTTGGGCTTTTGGTTGTATCTAGAAGAGCAAACAGGCACTGTCCCCAAATCTCACCTTAACTGGACTTCAAGCTTGGCTTTCAATTGTATCAAGAAGAGCAAACAGGCAGTGTGCCCAAATCTCACCCTTACTGGACTTTAAGTTGGGCTTTCTGTTATATCTAGAAGAGAAAATGCATTTTTCTCCCAATCTGGTGTATCTAGGAGAGCAAATCCGCATTCTCCCCAAATCTCGTCCCTAAATCAGTGGTTCTCAACCTTCCTAATGCTGCGACCCTTTAATACAGTTCCTCATGTTGTGGTGACCCCCAACCATAAAATTATTTTCTTTGCCAGCCCAGAGCGGATTGTTAGGAAAGTACAGAAGACAGCGTGGATGCATTAGGGTTTGTTTCCATGCGTAGTGCGGCAAAATACAAATATGACTGCCCGCTTTAAATGAGCAGGGAGAGATGTATGGCAGTTCCTTCTAATGGGATATAGAAAGTTGTAGTGCAACTGGCTTCCCTACACAGGTTACTGAACTACAACTCCCAGCACCAACACCTGGAAAGCTACAACCTTGGCCCAGGGCTAGTGGGGAGAGAGATGAACCTGCTCCTGGAACCCCTTAAACGACCCCTGTGAAAGGGTCGTTTGACCCCCAGGTTGAGAACTGCTGCCCTAAATTGACATTAAATTGACATTAAACTGGGCTTTAAGGTGTAGCTTGGAGAGCAAAATCAGCAAATCTCACCCTAACTGGACTTCAGGCCCCTGTCCCTGCTGCAACTGAATGGGCTAAAGACCCGGAGCTGGAGAAAAAGACAATCTAGGCCTGAAACCCTGCAGGACCTTCACCCACACTGTCACCCATGGGAGCTGCCTCACGAGACAAAACAAACAGTTCCAAACATTATAAATCAATGTGCAGAGATCTGTGACACAGTGAAAGTTACTTTGGAGCCGTCACTCAATTTAACAGCCGCAATTCACTCACCCGGAGCCCATATGTACCAATATAGCAACAGATACTTTTCCATCACAGCTGACTCCTATTTCTGTTGCACTCCTGCTATTCACTTACACAGCTCTGCACACTACAATATCTAGCATGATTTACCTGTCACCATTTCTTTAATAGATGTTTTATTACTTGTACAGCACCAACATATTATTAATAAACCTAATGTTTGTTATAATAGTCTTGTCCATATTAACAGGAGTGATACTCAGAGTTCTCTATATAACTCAGCCTTGTGCCTTTATATGGTCACACCCCTCAGTGACTTCTAATATCCTTATCATTTACAGTAGGGGGTACATTATCCCTTATAATACATGAGTGATACTCAGAGTTCCCTGTATAACTCAGCCTGTAGCCTTGTGCCTTTATATGGTCACACCCCTCAGTGACTTCTAATATCCTTATCATTTACAGTAGGGGGTACATTATCCCTTATAATACATGAGTGATACTCAGAGTTCCCTGTATAACTCAGCTTGCAGCCTTGTGCCTTTATATGGTCACACCCCTCAGTGACTTCTAATATCCTTATCATTTACAGTAGGGGGTACATTATCCCTTATAATACATGAGTGATACTCAGAGTTCCCTGTATAACTCAGCCTGCAGCCTTGTGTCTTTATATGGTCACACCCCTCAGTGACTTCGAATATCCTTATCACTTACAGTAGGGGGTACATTATCCCTTATAATACATGAGTGATACTCAGAGTTCCCTGTATAACTCAGCCTGCAGCCTTGTGCCTTTATATGGTCACACCCCTCAGTGACTTCTAATATCCTTATCATTTACAGTAGGGGGTACATTATCCCTTATAATACATGAGTGATACTCAGAGTTCCCTGTATAACTCAGATCTATGTCCATATAAAGGCTCAAGGCTGCAGGCTATTATTTGGACTGTTTTGGACATGGAGATTTAATAGGACATAATGAAGAACGTGCTGTATGGGAGGGAGATGAGTTGGAAGTGTGTGGATAAGTGATTCTATACCAATGATAATATATTACACTAGAATGTTTGGTACACTTTTATGGCTGGTAAATACCCCGCATATTATTCACCATTAACAAATCAACTCAAGTTTCTGAGACAGAATGATGGAACTGGGGACAAACCAATCTAGAAGTAGACGGCTAAACTCTTGGCCTTTTTTGCAGGGACTGAACTATGAAGATAAAAAAAAAATGTATTTCACATATTAACAATTTAAAGTTCCAGTGATAATAAAAATGTAATAATGAAAGTTCCTGCTGTAATATCCCATCTCTTCCTTCCAGATTGTTCCAGCTGTACATAGAGCAGCTCTGGGAATACCAGGCTACTAACATTTCACTGATGGCTTCTAATTTTCTGCTGATCTATATTTAACCCAACCCCTTACATAACTTCTAAAGACTTCGTCAGCCAAAGTGCTTTATATGATATGCTGTGCTAAGGAAATAAATAAAAAAAAAAGTATATATATATATATATATATATATATATATATATATATATAT
>CM044440.1:127735478-127747838 GCA_024363595.1 Xenopus borealis | reverse complement strand
CTGGGGGGGGGGGAGCAGGGAGGGTGGTCTATGTAGGGTAGGGGATTCTAATAAAAAGGTTTATGTTCTTCTAAGGGTGTGGGCCTCAGTTGACAATACAGGGGGAAAACATTTACAAAAATAAATACCCCTCCCTCTTACATGACTATATTGCCCATGTGTTGATGGTGAGACGAAGGTCAGAGGCCTGGCACCGAGGGCAGCACCAGACTCAGACACGGTGCCGCCAACATGACGTTATCATGGGGAACTGGGGAGGTCGGCGGTTGGGGGACAGAAGGAAGGCTTTTGTAGAGGTTGTCTAAATGGTCTTCATGTCCTTCAATCCTCTAAAGAGAGAGTAAAGTTATACCAACTTTATAACAACTATTTAAACAACCTCATATTATGTAGACACATCCAGCATTTGATAAAGATTAGACAGCTGTATATCGTTTAGATATGAGGTATATTGGCACGTTATTAAACCTACATTATTCACCCCCAGCTCCTAAACACAACCACATCTGCTGCCCAGTTCTTTTTTTTTTCCAATGCCTCTCTCCGAAACAGAATTATTTCTGCTAATCCTGCAAAATTAAATATCATAATGGAGTTATATCTTCTCAACAGGAAATAAAGTTCCCCAACAAAACATTTCAATACCACCGGGGATTGACGTCATGTTTCAGATCCAGTCAGTAATATAGAATTGGCTTTTTTCAAATCCAATGCATTATTGTCCATTAAACTGCCTGAACGTACAGTATGGATTGTAATCACACAGTAGTATTCACAGTAACAGAATCCGGCACTAAACTGTCTAGAGCTAGCAGGTCCTATTAATGGGTCTGCTGTCTTCCAAGCCCACTGCATAATGCCCATTAAGCAATATTAATTGCACACTACCACCACTGTGACTATAATTAGCCATGGAAAAAAGCAACTGCACGGGAAATGTTAGAAGCCCCATGGACACGAGGCTGTCTGGGAATAAAAATACATTCTGGAATTGTCTTAAGAAAAAAGCCACAATTTAAGGCATTCTTCAATAAAATGCAATTCACACCCCCAAAAGTAAAGAGCTCCAGAAACATGGAAATCCAACTAGGAACAAACTCTGAAAACAGAGATTAGTTAAAAAAATAAAATATAGGGATGCACCAGTTTGCTTCAGAATTTTGATAAAGTGCATACAATTTTGCTGAATTCAGTGCTCAACCAGACTGAATTTGGACCCATAAAACAGTGGTTGTCAGACTTTATTGTTTAGGGACTGAATCTAGAAGAGTCAATAGGCGTTATAGTCAAACCTCACTCTAAATTGTCTTCTGATTGAGCCCATTGAGTACTGATCCAGGTGATCCCAAGGTAGTCACTGCCTTAAAGTTATATTACTTTAAAGAACTAAATAATTACAGCTATAAATTATGTATTTTATATACTGGATTTAATGCACCAGTCTAGAGGTTCAATAGCCCTATACCAGTAAAGACCCTGGTATTCAACGCTGCCCCCAGTAGTTCCCTATCTTTGATCTTAAGCCGTCACTTGTGTGTCAGTGGCACTGCACATGCTCAGTGGGCTCTGGGCAGCTGAACATCGGGTCAATAGAAACCATCAAGCAGAAAACGAGGTTCATCTGTCAGGGAACCATGTTCTGAATGATTACTAATAAGCCTTGTATCAGGACATATATATTGTATTCATTCTATATCTTAAAGAGTTGGTCCCTAAGCTCAGGTAAGTGAAAAATACTAGAGCATATTCAAGGGCACATTTCTTCCATGTAAAGGCCTGTGGTTCCCTTGGGCTGATAGAGAAGTCCAGTAGATTCTAGTTTGTTTGTTTTTTTCTATGAAGGTTTTCATTCATCCATGGCATATCTAGTAGAAGTAAATCTAGAGCAACTGGACTTGCCAATTAATCATTGAAGACATTTCACTAAGCCGAGCAGCTTCTTCGGTTTTCAGTTGAACTCAAGAAGCTGCTCGGATGAGTAGTGAAACAACTTCGATGATTTATCAGTCCAGTTGCTCTAGATAAGTCTACTGCTTTGTTTAGTTTTTCTTTAATGCACTAGATAACTGAAGGTGTTTATTTATCTGTTCAGATTATATGATGTGGGGGATCTGGGCTGGATCCAAGTCTGCCAATAATTGGCCATAACGTAGCTGCTGGGTGCTGCCTGTAAGTACACTCACACACTCCAAAATATTAGGCAGTGGCAGAAGTGTGCATTAATGACCCAGAAGTCAGATTCTTCACAGTAGATGAAGGTGCCTTTTATTTATAAGTAGAGGTGGCCTTAACCTTGAATTATTTCCATAAGCAGTCACCAGAAGACAAATACAATAAAGCAGTGATCGCCAGCCAGTGGCTTGTAAGCAGCATGTTGCTCACCAACCCCTTGGATGTTGCTCCTAGTGGTCTCAAAGCAGGAGCTTATTTTTGACTTTCTGGTTTGGGTGAAAGTTTTGGTTCCATAAAAAACAGGTGCACTGCCAGTTCACATGGGGGCTACTAAATGGCCAATCACAGCACTTATGTTGTGCCACCCAGGAATATTTCTTTATGCTGGTGTTATTCCCCAACCCTTTTTACATCTGAATGTGACTCACAGGTCAAAAAGGTCAATAAATCATGATATAAGCAAGATAAATCCATGACTGCTTGACGCCCTCAGGAAAAAAAGGATTGTTTAGGGCTAGAGCAGACGGGGAGATTCGGGGGCATTTTGTCGCCTGGCGACTTGTAGCCACGACTTGTAGCCCCCGAACCTCCCCGAATAGACAGGTCCTGGGGCGCACCGGCGTTACTTAAAAACGCCTGCGCCTATTCACACGCAGCGGCGCGATTTGTGGAATCGCTCCAAATGGACTCGCGAGGAAATTTGGAGCGATTCCACAAATCGCGCCGCTGCGTGTGAATAGGCGCAGGCGTTTTTAAGTAACGCCGGTGCGCCCCAGGACCTGTCTATTCGGGGAGGTTCGGGGGCTACAAGTCGCGGCTACAAGTCGCCAGGCGACAAAATGCCCCCGAATCTCCCCGTCTGCTCTAGCCCTTAAAGGGCAAGGAAAGGCAAAGAAATAAAATCCCATTTTTACTTTCTTTAATGAAAAAGAACTCTATCTCCAATATACTTTAATTTTAAAATGTGTACAGTTTTTATAAGAAACCTGACTGTATGCAGTGAAATTCTCCCTTCATTTAGTGCTTCTGGCAGGGAAACAATCACTTATGAACAGCAGGGGGAGCCCCTACCTTACTTACCAGCCATGCAGAACTCAAGCAGACCATACTGAGCATGTGCAGTGCCAGTGTCAGACAAAGATGTATAACAAAGTTACAAGATGACAGCCCCCTGTGGCCAACTTTGAAAGCATAAATCATTTGTTTGATTAGGCTTGTGGTGCAGTAAGTTCATGTTTATGTTTAGTATACAAAATACAGCATTTCTAGACTTATTCTATTTTACACTTTCCTTGTCCTTTAAGAGTACTTATGGACCAGCATGCATAGAAAAAATGATTAGGTTTAAGCCTCACATTAGCTAATCCAAAACGTACTAGCACACATATAATATCGCCTCCTGTTTGCAATTCCAATAAAGGCTTTTCATTGAAAGAATCTTCTTTTGATGAATACAAGTGGCTGGGTTTCTTTCTCTCTCTCTGGTGCATTCAAGATGGTGTACTTGTTGCCAACATGCTGCATTGTGTGTGATGCCTCGAAGCACAATAACAAGGATTTAATGGCTTGCAGAAAGCAATGTTTTCAATCAAAGCCAGTGAGGAGGACGAAGGACACTGCTACGCGTTATGGTTTCCACTTGTTTATTAAAGCTTTGCGAGGAGCTGTGTGTATTTACAACAGTACATGTGCAGATCTGACACACACACATCAGGAAATATTCAGCGTCGTTGGCCGACTCAACAAACCTCGTGTTCTGGGTCACTCGTGCTCTCATGGAGGACAATGTCGCCCACACACACACTAAGCGTACCAAGACCAAGCCAAAATACCAAGACGTCACAAATAACGGCAGGGAAGGTTAAAATGGTGGTTCACCTTTAAGTTACCTTTTAGTATGTTAGAAAATGGCCAATTCTAGTTAACTTTTAAAATGGCCTTAATTTTTTCTTTTTTATGGTTTTTGGTTTATTTGCCCTGACCCTTTCCAACTTTCAAATGGTGGTCATTTACATACAATGTCCCCACTTATGGAAGATGCCAAATGGACCTCCTAATAGGAAATGCTAAATACCCATTCAACATTCTAACTTAAATCCCAAAGGAAATCTATGGCGGAACTGTTTGGGATCTGTAATTGCGAATGGCTGACTCCATTTTATTGAAATATTCCAATTAAAAAAAAAAATCATTTCCTTTATCTCTAGAATACCAAAATAATACAGGTATGGGACCTGTTATTGAGAATGCTCAGAACCTGTGGTTTTCCAGTAAGAGATATTTTTGTAATTTGGATCTTCATACCTTAAGTCTGCTGGAAAATAATGTAAACATGAAATAAACCCAATAGGCTGGTTTTGCTTCCAATAAGGATTAATTATATCTTAGTTGGGATCAAGTGCAAGCTACTGTTTTATTATTACAGAAAAAAAGGAAATATTTGGATAATATTGAGTCTATGGGAAACAGCCTTTTGGTAATTCTGAGCTTTCTGGATAACCGGTTCAGGATAACAGATGCCATACCTGTACCTTGTACTTGAACCCAACTAAAATATAATTAATCCTTATTGGAAGCAAAACAAGCCTATTGGGTTCATGCAATGTTTACTGGATCTTCTAGTAGACTGAAGGTATGAAGAGCCAAATTATGGAAAAATCCATTATCCGAAAAAACCCAAGCATTCTGGATAATCCCATACTGTATATCGAGAACAAACAGGAATGTACCAGATTGAAATATGGAATCCTCAGCCAAATACCAAAACAATTGCAAACCCTAATTTGCAAATTCGAATTTCAGAAAATAAATAGCTGTAAAGTCATTTGACTTTCGGGGGTTTGTATTTAACTTTGGCTGAGCAGATCCTGTAGAAAAGATTACAGGATGCAGAATTGGTAATGGAGGGATTGGTACAAACAGGTTATAATAAAGATGTTTTTGGTGCATAGCCATGTAAGTAGAAAATCTCACCAATTAACACCTGGGTTCTGGGTGCACATGCCCCAGACCTACCAAGGTTTTTTCCGTTGGTCTGCAGCAGACACATGGACAGGCAAAGTAAAGAAATGGACTTTATTTAGGCAAATAACAGGTGTACATAAAGCCTTCCACATTTTGGACGCTTAATCATAGGCCGAAGTACACGAAACACGTACATCTGTTATTTGCCTAAATAAAGTCAATTAGTTTGCATTGCCTGTTTATGGTATCTGCTGCTTTTTTCCTCGGTACGAACACGGGCAAGGTTTAGACCAGGTGGGGCTAACCAATAAGCGGTTGCTATGGGTTACTGCACTGGAAAAACAAACGTAGCCGATTCTGAATTGTTTTGGTAAGAGGATAACTGGAAATATGTCTTTATTTTTGTGCATAAATAGATTTCAGCACAATGAGGGAAATCCGCTGGCAAGACAATTGTATAAACAAGGCTGAAATATTCCGGAACACACAGTCTATTAGCTACAAAGCTCGTCCTGCATCATTCCATGGTCGGGCTGATAGACACGTCTCTCATTTGTAGGTTATTATGCTAATGAACTCTTTGTTCCCTGGCGCATTTGATGTTTCAGCCCCCCACACACGCTCCTAGCAGATTAATGTGTCATACTGCCCACGCACAACAATTACTAAACCCTAGTTAATGCCACAGTACCCTCCTCCCCAAATGTCACTATTAACATTAAAAAACGAATGATAGAAAATGTTAGCAGTCCTTCAAACAGTTGGGGGAAGAACCTTTCTCTAATCACGATCTAGTCAAATATTCCTTGCGTGGCCAAAGCCAATTTCGGATCAAAGAGATGCGGGGCCCCTAGGCTACATCCAAACAGGACCCCCTTCAGTACACCAGTGACATCGCTGCATCTGTACGCATTTGGGCGCATGCACGCACCTTGTCTGCCTTCTTCACCCAGCAGGTGCACCCCACTGGACCCAGCGGCACAAATAAAAATAAATGTAATAAATAATGAAACAGACATAACTGATGGGCCTCTGTACATTAATCCATGGTTGGCTTAGCTTTTGAAATGCAACATATTCAATTTTCAACAACACACTGTTGTGCTATCCTATTGGACAGGAGCTGCTTCTTACCTCCTTTGAAATAGCGAACCACACCCACCCTCCCTCCACCAGCTCCCACCTGAGCCGGACTTCTGGGTCCCTTTTATAGACCGCACTGACCCGCCAATGACGTCACAAAGGACGTAAAAGTTGAACCCTGAAGTTGGCATTGTAAGGTCACGGGCAGTGAGAGCAGACAGAAGAGCTCAACCAGGACCTGCCCATGACCCGTGTGCTTTTTCCTATAGAAGGACTTTTGCAACCATTTAAGGGGAGACAAAATCTTAGAGTGTGTTCATAAATCAAGCCCATAGTTTTGGTTACAAATATCCATTACCATCGACTATTATTCTTATGTCGGCTCCTCCTACCCTGAACTGCCAATGGATCCTGTAACCATGGAGTGTTCACCTTCTTCTCATTTATGCAAAATGTGATCCTATCCATTTAAAGGAGACCTGTCACCCTAAGAAATAATTCAGAATCCTTTTCTATCATGTTAGTTGAGCAAAATTAACTTTACTTACTGTATTTATATATGATTTAAATAGTGATCATTGCAAGCAGGCAGGTGCCAATTTGTGGACACAGTTATTAAGGCAAGTTGGGTATCACCACAAAATCTTGTGTATGCGCCAGAATTCGACCTAATGCCCATGTGCAGTGCCTTACACAATTATAGGGTGTGAGGATGGAATGGGAGATGTGGGGAGTGCAGTGATTTTGTAACGTAAGTTGTCCCAAACTCTGTGGCTTTGGGAGGACACCTCCACTACTCCGATTCCGCCAGGACTTAATGTGAAAGGAACAAGGAGAGAGTTCTTAGCAGGCTAGGGAACGGGCAACACAGTACCAAAACAGATACCAGAAAAGTAGTTGGGGTCACAGGCTGAGGTCAAACCAAACAGTAACGTGGTACAAAATCAGAATCCAGAGAATTGTCAATATACAGGCACAGGTCGTTACAGGCAGCAGGAACAGGCATGTTCAGGAACAAGAAGCACTTTAGAGAAGCGCACCCAGGAACTATAGGAATAGACCTTTACATTGAAATTGAAAATAGGACTTTTGCTTATTTAAGTATTTGAACTTAGCTCCAACCGCAATGATGTCAAACAACGCACCAAAGAAAGTAAAAAAATGCCCGTGCCACGCAAGACCCTGTAGTGGCATTCAGGAGTAGTGCGAGGAAGAAGCAGGAGGTGGGCATCCCTGCTACCACACTACACCACCAGGTTCTCTTACAGACAGGAAGTGCTGAATGGAAAGCAAAAGTAATTGATTGCCTCAGGCATAGAGCGGGGCAGTCAATATATGATAGACAACTATTTATACACCTTTATAACAGGTATGGATGCTTTAATAAAAAAAAGAATTTGGGTTTCATGTTTAATAGGTAAAGGACATTATACAGCTTTTTTATAAGCCAGATATAGGCTGCAAGTCACCACACTATGACAAGGATCTGAAACCGTGAATGCCTGCCGGGAAAGGACTCAGGATATAAAAGAAAGCTGAAAGGGGTTTCCAGGAGCCACCCCTCAGTTCACCAATACCATCATTAAAGGACCACATGCATCTCTGGATAAAACATATCACAGCTGGTGGCAAGAAAGAATTATTTAGTACAATCCCTCCGTGAGGAGGTGAGCTCATTATGATCTAACTCGCTATCACTGTAGTGAAGTGCATATCTCCAAACAATTCTCGGTAGTGGAAACCGCAATCCATCAGAGACATTAAAATGTATAGAGCGGGCTATGTTTTATTCATCATTCTCCGACTCGCAGGCTCGTGATTCCAGAAGGACTGAGGCCAAAGGCTTAACATACACACACAATATACTCCATCCATTACCAAGAAAGGAATACGGCACTTTCTAAAAGAATATTAAAGGGTTTGGTGCTGGAGGCAAGGCTCACCCTAAATCAATAGCAATGCTTTATCTCAGGCCCTGCTGTAGCTTAATCTATATTCTCTGCTTGTGTACCAAATGAAATGCGACCAACGTTTGAACAGCTAACATGAAAACGCTATGGTTTGTTTTAGACGGTTCACATTTCCAAGAAGAAAACAAGCTGGTGTTTAATAAATCAATGTAATCGTTGCTCTCAGATGTTTAAAGTTTCACTAGCAAGGTAACAAAAAAATTTCCTGCCGCAAAGGGGCTCAGGCACAAATGGTAAGAGAGCATTTATTATTTTCCTTGGTCGAACAGCAGAAAAGAAGATGGGGAGATGATGGGGGCATTTTGGAGTGATGGGTTACTGCTAAAGGTCTGTGATGGCCTTGGGCTGGTATTCTTCGTTAAGATTCAGCACTCTTTGAAGGATATCAACAGAGAAGAAAAGATGGACCAGTTGAGAGGATGGGGAATTCAGACAACGCTTCTTTGCATTTTCTGTTATCGAGATATGTCCTAGTAACCTGGCTCTGATTACAATATGGTTTGGAAGACGCTAACATTTGTCATTAACCCAGCCTTGGGCTGGTATATTTCTCCACTAATTCTTCGTTAAGATTAAGCACTCTTTGAAGGATATCAACAGAGAAGAAAAGATGGACCAGTTGAGAGGATGGGGAATTCAAACAAAGCTTCTTTGTATTTTCTGTTATCGAGATATTTCATAGTAACCTGGCTCTGATTACAATATGGTTTGGAAGACGCTAACATTTGTCATTAACCCAGCATTACTTTAAAGTCATGATGCACCAAATCCAAGATTTGGTTTTGGATTTGGCT
The DNA here is from genome assembly GCA_024363595.1 of Xenopus borealis. Classification (NCBI taxonomy): domain Eukaryota; kingdom Metazoa; phylum Chordata; class Amphibia; order Anura; family Pipidae; genus Xenopus; species Xenopus borealis. Next base: position 127,738,855 of record CM044440.1, on the reverse strand, counting down.
CAACGCCCAGATCTTTTTGTAGGATTTGGCAAAACCCAAATTGCTCTGCCAAACCAAACCATTAAATTCACATGACTCACAGGTAACTGCAATCAGTTTATGTATTCTGCTGAATCTTTTGTTTGCCATTTGTCCAAATCCAAAGATTATATATTTGGTGCATCTCTACACAGTTAGCTCTTGATTACCTACACATACAAAGTTTCCTCTTTTCACAACACAATCCAAATAGTTATTCAAGTGCCTGCACTATGCAACTTCTGTTTGACTCTCGACCAGTATCCATCATGTTATCACTCTTTCATTTATTGCTCAGTTTAAATTGTCCAACTAGATTCATAGGCACTTGCCATAGTAGACAACTGGAAAATTCGCACAGTAATATCTGCAAAGAACTCAGATCCTGCTTAGTCAACCTATTTTATGGTCATTGCTCCTGGTAATGCACCAAAGCAAAAATTGCTTTTGAAAATTCCTATCCCAATCACTTTCATGATTATAAATGACAGTAGTACTACCAGCTTACTTTTGGTTATTTAGTACTTGCATCAGATGGGCAAGAATGGTCTTACCTGTGTAATGGACTACACATGTTTGGCCCTTCTTTGGAAATGTCCTACCTGTAGAATGAAAAGAAGAATAGAAATTAGTTAATTGTACTTTTTTTTTTAATTCATTTGACGTTTAGAGTAGTGCAAGAATACAGCTTATACCAGAGAAGTTTCTCTTGTAGTATTCATACATTATATGGCCAAAAGTATGTGGGCAACCGTCAACTTCTCATTCCAAAACCAAGTGTATGAATAAGAACATGGCCCTGTTTTTTGTGCTAAAATGGTCTTTATCCTCTACTCTCCTAGGAAGGTTCCCTCTAGATTTATGTAAAAGGGCACTGATGTTGGGGATCAGACCTGGCTCCCAGTCAGCATTCTAAATTATTTCACAGGTGGTCAGTTGGGATGGGATCAGGCCTGTCAACTTCTTACACTCCCAGATCTGCAAACTGGTTATGTATAAACCTTAAGTTGGCCATAAACAGGAAGATCTGCTCATTTGGCGATGTCGGCAGATCTGTCCCAGATATGTTCACGTCGAAGTGGGCAATATCGGGCTGATCTGATGGTGGGCCACAATCAGAACAGAATGGTGGCAAAAAGGGTGGTCGGATTGTGGAACCGCATCAACGCGGCCGCGATCAGATGGGATTTTTTACCCTGCCTGATCGACATCTGACAGACTTTCTGCCAGATATCAATTGGGGATGCCCTTCGGAAGGGCCCCATACACAGGCCAATAAGCTGCCGTCTGTCGGCAGCTTTTATCACCCCATGTATGGGGGCCTTTACTTTGTGATGGGGGTAATTATTGTGCCTGGAAGATTCTGACACAAACTTGCATGGAATGGTCACAAATATAATTTTTATGATCTAATGGCACCAGTTTCGGCAATTGTGGTCTTGCATTAAATAGTTAATTAAAATGCCACATTGTACACACATACATTTTGTTTAGGGATGCACAGAATTCAAGATTCGGCCATTTTCAGCAGGATTCCGGCTGAAGCCTTGTGCCAGGCAGAACGGATCAATTTGCAAATGGAAAAGGGAAATCATTTCCCGCCCCCTAATTTGCATAAGCATTGGTATACAGCCAAATCTTTCACAAAGGATTTGGGGATTCAGTCGAATCCAAAATAGTGGATTTGGTGCATCCCCAGTTTCGATGCATGCTTTTCTTGAAACCGCACATTGGGATAACACATAACTGCACAAAAGAGTCTATTATTTATTGTACAAAAAGAAGAGTTTTCTATAAAATTAAACTTAGTGCACATAGTTTTTTTAGGTAACCCACACAAAACCGCTAATATGTTCATCTACAATCCGGGAGACCATTTCCTTGGCAGATGGACTTCATAGCAGTTCCATGTTTTCTCACTAGAAGGTCTAAACTGCCATCAAGCTGCCATGCATCTTCCATTAGTCACTAGTGCATGGGAATCACAGTATTACAAGGCTTCACCGATATTATTTTGGTCTGTAAATTCAGGCCTGGAATTGTGGGAAGGCCACAAAGGCCCAGGCCGGCAGGATTTTAGGGACAGCATTCCACATAGCCACATCTACATTGGCTCCGAAGCTCTGGGGACATGCAGTAGATCTCTATTTTAATTCTCCCACCTGCTAGTTAATCTGGGACAGTACCCTAGCTGATTATTATGGAATTTCACTCTTTTCCTACTTCATTATCCAAGAGAGTTTGATTGTATACACGTCTTTATCAAGGTCTCTGACGGTACCATAGCATTGATGCCATGTTGCACTTTAATTCACGTGCAAGACTGTTGTCTATTGTTACAGAGCACTGAGTGTGCAAGTATATCTTTCTCCAAGAAAAATATAGGAAGCTGCCTGGTGAAAGGCAACATTAATATTACAGGCATGGGACCTGTTATGCAGAATGCTCAAGACTCAGGATAATGGATCTTTCCATTATTTGGTTCTTCACTCCTTAAGTCTACTAGAAAATCATGTAAACATTAAATAAAGCCAATAGGCTGGTTTTGCTTCCATTAAGGATTTAATTATATCTTAGTTGGGATCAAGTACATGTTGTTTTATTATTACAAAGAAAAAGGAAATATGTTTTAAAAATTAGAATTGGTTAGATAAAATAGTCTATGGGAGACGGTCATCCCGTAATTTGAAGCTTTCTGGATAACAGGTTTGGACCCAATACCTGTACTAAGCTACTCTGAAATTCCTGAGAATCAAAATCCATTTAAAGGAGAAGGAAAGGTTAAAACTAAGTAAGCCTCAGAAAGGCCCACCTAAATATACCAGTAAGTAATGCTGCTCTGAGCCCACTGTCAAAAGAAAAACAGTATTTCTTTCCTTCTATTGAGTACACATGGGCTTCTGTATCAGACTTCCTGTTTTCATCTTGCCCCGGGCGTGAGCATGCTCAGTTTACTCCTCTTCCCCCACTCCTCCATTTTCTGCTGTAATCTGAGCCCTGAGCTATAACTGAGCAGGGAGAGATTCAGGCAGGAAGTGATGTCACACCAACCTAATATGGCAGCTGCTATCCTAAACAAGCAGAGAGCTTCTAGAGCTTTTTACTAAAACATTCTACAGAATAAATATAGCATTCTAGCTTGCACTATTGCAGCCAATCCATCGGCAATAAAATGCCTCTGTAGCTTTCCATCTCCTTTAAAATTCCAAATTCTATACAGCCCAAAAAATTGTAAAATGGGGAGGAATTGATTAGTCTCACTCTGCCAACAATATCATTTAAGAACTCTCTTTTATTAACTGTGCCTTAGAGCACTGGCAGCATTCAGCACCTTCAGCTTTATTGGCATAACAATATAT
>CM044440.1:127683944-127723536 GCA_024363595.1 Xenopus borealis | reverse complement strand
TTTATGGGTAATATTTGTCTATAATGTCCTCTAATGTATTTAGTGTAAAGTGGAATCATGGCCCCTCACAAGCGCCTTTTTTCCAGAGAAAACAACCCCAACCTCAGTGTCGGACTGGCCCACCAGAATACCAGGAAAAGTCCCGGTGGGCCCCGGTGTCAGTGGACCCTCATGCTGCTAATTTGACCAACTTCATGGCCATTCCCTATTTCTAGAGGCTAAATAGATGTAATAATAGGTTATAGTATGTAAAGAAAATACACTAGGAGAATAGAGGTTGAATGAGTAGAGGAAGAATAATAGTACTGAGAGTGGGCCCCTGGTCTAAAATTTTTCTGTGGGCCCCTAGTGTAAGGTTTCTGGGTGGGCCCCTGATGTCCCAGTCCAACACTGCCCAACCTGGACAGTCTCCCCATATAATTTAAGTCTTCCCTCATCCCTCTAACCAGTTTAGTTGCACTTAGTCTCTGCACTCTCTCCAGCTCATTTATATCCCTCCTAAGGACTGGAGTCCAAAACTGCACTGCATACTCCACATGAGCTCTTACTAGGGATCTATAAAGAGGTAGAATTATGTTTTCACCCACACAAATGCTAGAGATGAGTTCAGTATTATTAGTTATTATAAGATCCAAAAGAGAGTTATTACTAGTAGGTTCTTGAACGAGCGGAGATAAAAAGTTGTCATTTAGCATATTTACAAACCTACTAGCTACTAGCTCGTCACTTATACGAGGTGGTTTATAGCATATACCAACAATAATTTTCTTTGTAACCTTATGCCCAGTCAAAATATCTACCAGAGGGATTCCACACACTCACCAGTACCAGCAATGGTTATTTCTTTAGTGCATGTCTTTAATTCAGGCTTTACATACAAACACACTCCTCCCCCCTTTTTAATCCCTCTGTCCCTCCTAAAAAGGGTGTAACCATTTAAATTCACAGTCCACTCACATGTTTCATCCCGCCAGGTCTCAGTGATACCAAATATATCATCATTTTTAGAGCATGTAATTAATTCTAGATCTCCCATTTTACCTGACAAACTTCGTGCATTTGCCAGCATACAGCGGAGGTTATTACTTTTACTTTTTAAATGTGCATTACTTTAAGGAGAATTATATGTTAATTTAGTATTAGATGGAGCAGGTGAGAGGGAGGCAGTGTATAGAGGGATGGAGCAGGTGAGGCACAGTGTATAGACAGATGGAGCAGGTGAGACATTGTGTAGAGAGATGGAGCAGTGAGAGGGAGGCATTGTATAGAGCAGTGATCCTCAAACTTGGCCCTCCAGCTGTTAAGGAACTACAAGTCCCACAATGCATTTGCCTGACTGTGGCTGTCAGACTCCTTCATTGCATTGTGGGACTTGTAGTTCCTTAACAGCTGGAGGGCCAAGTTTGAGGATCACTGGTATAGAGAGATTAAAGGGTGTTGTGTTATTTTTACTTCATAAATCGTACATTTTTAGAAATGTAGGAAAACCACAAATTTTTCAAGATCCATGGAAAAAAAATTCTATTGCTATTTAATTGGCCCTCTAACTAATAGAAAGGTAATGCTTTGTATGGGGCCCTTAATCTATTTCTGCACTGGGACCCTCTTCTGACTGTACCCCCTGGTTAGAACTGAAAGTACTGGGGACTTTTTTCCTGCTTTTTTAATTTGTAACAGGATTAATGAAAATTATCCATTCCACAAACACTCGACTGTTCACAGATACCGAGTCTGCAGATTGTGACGCTCATGAGCATAAAATATCATTACACCACAGGGATATATGCTCGCTGGATGAGTACACCGAACAGCTGCAAGTGTCCCATCGAGGGAGCAACGTCTGTCTGATGCCGGATTTAAATATAGGCCACTGGTCTACACAGGGAGACAGAGATGAATGGAGCCAAACCAGAGAAAGATTCAGCACAAACGTTGCCAATGCTCCTTATTAGTTGCTGGTCTAGATTGATCTAGATTGTTTCATTTGTGAGCTTTCCTCTGTAGGCAAAGGAATTGATTGTTTGGCTATGGCATTTTATTCCAATGGAGAATGGTTTAAAGGCTCTATTGGTGATGGTAAAGCAAAAGGGGAAATAAAGGCAAAAAAAGCAAATTTTTACTTTAATAAAAAAGAAACCTATCTCCAATATACTTTAAAGGGGTGGTTCACCTTCAAGTTAACTTTTAGTATATTGTAGAAGGGCCAATTCTAAGAAACTTTTCAATTCGTCTTCATTATTTATTTTTCATAGTTTTTTAATGATTTGTAATTTTCTTCTGTTTCTTTGCAGCTTTCAAACGGGGGTCACTGACACCATCTAAAAACAAATGCTCTGTAAGGCTACGTTATTGCCACTTTTTATTACTTATCATTCTATTCAGTCCCTCTCCTATTCATATTCCAGTCTCTTATTCAAATCAATGCAGGGTTGCTAGGGTAATTTGTACCCTAGAAACCAAATTGCTGACACAGCAAACTAGAGAGCTGCTGAATAAAAAGCTAAATAACTACAAAACCACAAACAATAAAAAATTAAAACCAATGGCAAATTGTCTCAGAATATCACGCTCTACATTATACTAAAAGTTAACTCAAAGATGAACAACCCCTTTAATTAAAAGACTGTATGCAGTGAAATTCTCCCTCCATTTACTTTCTCTGACTGCTGTGGATAGGAAACTTCAGACGGTCCCTAAATGCTCTATAGGGAAAGGATCATACTTTCAAACAGCAGAACTGGAGCAGCTTTGTTTGTTTCCCTGTAGAACAGCCAGTGACCATGTAGAGATTCATATCTGCAACAGTCAGAGCAAGTAAATGAAGGGAGAATTTCACTGCATGATGTCAGGTTTTTTTTTAATAAAAACTGTACAGTTTTAATTGAAGTATATTGGGGATAGGTTTCCATCTCCAGCTGCAGGGACAAAGATCATGGAGCCAGATTTAAACAGATAAACTGGGATTCTATTTGGAGGATTATTTTGCTGCAGTCACTGGTTCTGCAGAGCTGGAGAAAGTTTGTATTAAACAATAGAAAAACTATAAAATCCACATTAGATTACATGACAACACAGGACCCAGTGCAGTCTGTATATTCTGATTATTAATCAGTCTTGCTGTAACGGCTTCTGGCAGATATTATTTGACTTGTGCTGTTTTGATCATTTATGACGATCCCTAAGCTTAGCTCAGATCACACTGAGCATGTGCACAGTCTTGGTCTTGCAAAGATGTATAACAAAGTTACAAGATGACAGCCCCCTGTGGCCAACTTTGAAAGCATAAATCATTTGTTTGATTAGGCTTGTGGTGCAGTAAGTTCATGTTTATGTTTAGTATACAAAATACAGCAATTCTAACATTATTCTGCTTTAGACTTTTGTTTCTCTTAAAGGAATATAAACATTGGGGAGCTTCAATAAAATGATTGTGATGTTATTGTGTTACAGAGGGTTGCCAAACCTCACTTCTATGGGGGAAGTTTATAATTATGAAACCATTTATGCCAGTAAGAATGGGCTCATGATCCAAGTTGCTGGCAGGGCTGGAATTAGAGGCAGGCAGAATAAGCACCTGCAACAATAGGGAGTACTGGGCAGGTATCTGTTAAAGTGTCTTTTGTTTACCCCTAGGGGCCGATTTACGAAATTCACGTGAAATGATCGAATTCAATCGAATACCGATCGTATGAATTTTTCGTGAAATCATATATGCAAATTTGGCCTCTTCGATCATCGAACACCGAATAGATCGAATGATCGGATATTTGATAATTCGAAGCTCCCCATAGGCTTCTGAGGCTAAGTCCTGCTCGAATACCATTCGTACGATCGTACGTGTGAGGCAACTTAGGGCGACTTCGGAAATCGAATCACTGTTTTAGCAGGGGGAAGGCAGTTCGACAGAATCTGCCCATGGGCCCCTGCCCTTAACTTCATCCTGTATCTGTTACTAGTGATAAGACTGGGACAGTGGGATGTCGCTCATAACACCCAACAAAGTCCTCTTCTACGAAACAATTAATTTAACAATTAAATCAGAGCAGTCCAAATCTGCATGTTTATATTTCCACATATTTATTTTTCACTATTATATAAATGGTCTGATAGAAAGATAGAAAGTGTTTACCTTACTTTCTTGTAGGTGTTTGCATAAGCCTCCATTGCTTTACTGTAGCCCCACCAATGATGTAGGCACTGTATGAGCATGTTAATAAGCTGTAGTTTTAATAAAATATGTATATATAGGGAACTCTGAGTATCACTCATGTATTATAAAGGATAATGTACCCCCTACTGTAAATGATAAGGATATTAGAAGTCACTGAGGGGTGTGACCATATAAAGGCACAAGGCTGCAGGCTGAGTTATACAGGCAACTCTGAGTATCACTCATGTATTATAAGGGATAATGTACCCCCTACTGTAAATGATAAGGATATTAGAAGTCACTGAGGGGTGTGACCATATAAAGGCACAAGGCTGCAGGCTGAGTTATACAGGGAACTCTGAGTATCACTCATGTATTATAAGGGATAATGTACCCCCTACTGTAAATGATAAGGATATTAGAAGTCACTGAGGGGTGTGACCATATAAAGACACAAGGCTGCAGGATGAGTTATACAGGGGGGAACTCTGAGTATCACTCATATATTATATGGGATAATGTACCCCCTACTGTAAATGATAAGGATATTAGAAGTCACTGAGGGGCTCTTTGACCATATAAAAGTATGATGTTACAAGCCAAGTTCTTTATCCATGTTATAAAACTCCAAGGTGAGTTGAAGTCATTTTTAAAAACTCAATTTTCATTGTCATGTGACATGTCCCTAAGGACTGATTATAAATGTTTGGGGTGGGAAATCTGAATTCCTGCCAGGGATTAGTGGGGTTTGGGTGATATTTGGGTGTGCTAGGAGGATCAAAGGCATTCTAGGGGCAGATTTATCAAATTCACATGAAGGATTTGAAATTCGAAAGAATTTTAGAAAAGATTTGAATTCAAATTTTCGTATGATTTTGAAGACCACTTCAACCATCGAATTTTGAAGATTTGATTGAATCGGACGAACAGTCAAATAACTTGCCCTTTGATAGAATGATTTTATCGATCAATCTAATTATTTCTATTCGATCATTTGATCGGTCGGATTGCGGTAAAATCCTTCAAATTCAATATTTGAATTAGAAGGATTTCAATTTGACCACAATTCGATTGGTCGAATTCGAGGGTAAATTCACCCTCAAATTCGACCAATAGTAAATCTGCCCCCTAGTCTTATAGCAGAGAAGTTATTTATCATCCCATAAAGATGCCTAATGTTCAATCTTTAATTCATCAGGGATATAGGGAGGAAAACGTTTGTGGAAGTGTAACAAGGACAACTTCAATGTGGGGCTATTTTATGAGTGTGCAAATGTCTATAACAAATATATATTTCTACCTTCCACATTGTATTAGCAGTTTAAGGGGGTTATTTATTAAAATCCGAAATTCTTTCACTATGTTCTGAAAACCACTTCAACCAAATTCGCACTGACTTTTTCCTCCTATTTATCAATAAAATTTCACGAAAATTTCTTGTGCGGGAAACGACTTGATCAACTTGTGAAAAAAAAAATTAGGATTTGACGCCCCGAAACCTGCGACTTTTTTGAAAATCTTCAGTGAAGATCTGGATATCTTAAAATTTGACAACTGGACAGCCACCTTTGACTTCTACATGAACTCAGAAAAAATAGATATATCAAAGATATATGTCCCAAGGCTCAAAATATGTTAAAAATACAAAATGTTTATTAAAGTTTCATATTTATATCGGTACATACTGACCCTGTATGACCCGCCTTACGCGTTTCATACCCTCCGGTACTTAGTCATAGGTGTCTCTGTCATTAGTGTATTACACACAGAATTTAAACCCAGGTAATCCCACCCAGTTTTACTAAAACCAATCAAAGAGTCGAAAGGGATTAACCCTATTATCCCTATATCTAATCATATTATGCCCATACAGAGTACTGGTACCATTTACTTTGTATGTTGTAATTATATATTCTGTCTTAATGACACAGTATCGCCACATTTTCAAAAAATTATGTACTTAAAGGGATACTGTCATGAGAAAACATCTTTTTTTTTAAAACACATCAGTTAATTGTGCTGCTCCAGTAGACTTCTGCACTGAAATTTCCCAGCTGCCCCTGCTCATGTGACTTGTGCCAGCACTTTAGGAGGGAACTGCTTTCTGGCAGGCTGTTGTTTTTCCTTCTCAATGTAACTGAATAGAATGCGTAAGGTGGGCCATACATGGTCAGTATGTACCAACTTTAAAATGAAATGTTATTTGACATTTTGTATTTTTACCATATTTTGAGCCTTGGGATATATATCTTTGATATATATATATTTATTTCTGATTACCGTTGTCTTTAGAACCAGGACACGTACCCTTGACTCAGTTTGAGACCCACAGGAATTAGTTTATGGACTCCCTTATAAAAAATAGAGAATAGCTTCTACATGAACTCAGCAGGTCTGAGCTGGAGTATTTTTTTATTCACACCATTGGGTTTTAATAAATCTCCAAAAATTGTGTTTTCCCCTGTAAAGGAGAACTAAACCCTAAAAATTAATGTGGCTAAAAATGGCATATTTTATATAGTGAACTTATTGCACGAGGCTAAAGTTTCAGCTTGTCAATAGCAGCAATGATCCAGGACTTGAAACTTGTCACAGGGGGTCACCATCTTGGAAAGTGTCTGTGACACTCACATGCTCAGTGGGCTCTGAGCAGCTGTTGAGAAGCTAAGCTTAGGGGTCGTCACTAATTATCCAGCAGCAGCAGAAAATGAGCTTCCCTGGCTGTAATATAAGCTGATGCTACAGGTTTGCTGATGATTAAATTGTGATGTTTCTAATGATGTGTATTAATGACTAATCAGCCTTATATTGTGACTATATTTCTATGACACTGTGATCAGGTGTATATTGTGAGTGGGTCCCTAAGCTCAGTAAGTGACAGCAGCACAGAGCATGTGAATCAGTGAATCAGTAGAAAAGAAGATGGGGAGCTACTGGGGCATCTACTGGGGAGACACAGATCTTTACTGCTAAAGGGCTGTGGTTGCCTTGGGCTGGTACACAAGCACAAAACATCACGTACAATATTTATACACACTGCTTTAGTTTAACATTCCTTGTCCTTTCAAGGTGAACAATCCCTTTTATATCATTTGCTTTAGGATTATAGAATCTAGTTTATAAATGGTAAATGTTGTGGCATTCTATGACTGAACAGCTCTCTCCTTTTTTTGTCTAGTAGTATTACAATGTACAACTCCCAAAGATACCTGCTGGCAGAGGCTTTTGGGAGCTGTATTTTTAAGACCCAAGATTGGCGATTCTTCCAGGAGGGTTTGCCTCTGCTCTTGAAAACACTCCACCCAGCTGTATAACACTGTATTTCTTGGCTTTCCAATTTATCTTAATGTGACGTCTTCCCATCTCCCACCGGAGACTCGGTGCTTCACCCGCTCTTTCTTCTATAGAAATCAATTCCAATGAATAAATTCCTTTGACAGAAGCACGTCAGATGACGCAAATATTAAGTTGGCAAGTCTGTCGCTGAAGAAATCTTATATAATAATCTAATAAACTGGCAGCAGGCTTTTCTATGTATGATTATAGCTCTGCATATTTAGTGCTGTGCCATGCTATACTGCTTTAGCTCTGGTTCAGTGCCATGATACTAACAGAGATATTTCGCCAGAAATCCTATCCGCCTATTCGCCGATATACTAACAAGCATAGAAGACAATTCAATATCGAAATAGAGACTGTCACTAGTGAAGTTTTAGACATCTTCCGCAATGAAAACTGGTGTTTTTTTTCATATTTTAAAGTTGTAACATTTGAGGGGCATGCCACGTTTGTTTTAGGGTGAACTCATGTCTAGGGCATTAGAGAATCTCTTTTGTCTTTATTTTGTTTCCTTGAACACGTGTAATAATAAGTGGCCACTTCAAGCATTTGCACCAACATCTCTAATAAAGACATAACTATGACCTATATGTACCTGTCCTATTCAAATTGACCTAAGTGCAAGTGTACTAACGAAGGAATGATCATTAGTGAAAGTATGAAATGCGTGCGCTGACAAATTTGCGCTACCCAAACTTCGCCACCGTTTGGCTGCCGAGATGCAACTTAGTATTTTGATGAATTAGCGTATCCACTGTGAATTAATGTCTGGCAAAATGGTGCGTAATGTGGCAAAGCCTTCGCAGACAAAAATTCACCCTTCGGTGAATTTGCCCCATTGAATATTATGTATACCAATCACCCATAATTCCCAGGTGAGAGTTAATACTCCATATTCTATGTTGAATGTACTGTAAAGATAAAAAAGTCAGATGTAGTAGGACAAGGTGTCAGAAGTAGGACAGGATGGCAACAGCAGTCATTTTAATACAGTTCTACCCAACCAGCAGCCCTTTAGTTGTTGGTGAAATATCCCACTAGTGGTCCATTAAAAGCTGAAAGGCATAATTAAGACTAATAAGGAGGCCCCACAATTTTACAATGGGGGATGTGACACCAAGCCTTGAAGGTGCACCCAAAAGGACTACTCACATAGATGCAGGTATAGGAACCAATTATCCAGAAAACTTTGAATTACTGGAAGGCTATCTCTCATAGACTCCATTATTACGCTGTAATAAAAAACAGTATCTTGTATTTGATCCAATCTAAGATATAATATATAATAAGATAAGATATAACAATACTTATGTAGGGCTCTTTTTCTGTGAAAGTTAGGTTTACCCAGTGGTAGTAGTTTCTGTGATAGTCACTCTAGGAGTGAAAGGCAGCTCAGGGTATCTATAGAGCAGCTGTGGCTCCACCAAGGAGAAATAGTGGGGTTAGGACCCCATGGTGTATAAACCACTACATCAGGGACTACAGTGAGTGAGTTGAGAACCAGATACAGTAGGGTGCCAAGACCCCAGGCTGAATACAGTGGGTGAGGTGAGGACCGAATCGGGTGCCAAGAAACAAGACCCCAGGCTGGGAAATCCAAGATCTAGTGCAATCTAACGGAAAAGGGATATTAACTAGAAGGAGGGTAACTATCCTTTGTGAAGTGTGAATCATTGCTGCTGGCTATTTGACGTACATATTGTCTGTTCTGGAATATACTTTATCCCCCTGGAGAGAATATTGCTGTATTTTACTACTCTACTCAGTACAATAAATCAGTTAAAGATTCCTGCAAAGAACTGTGTCTGACTGAATCTCCTGCCGCACTGAACAAAACCAGGTACCGGGAGTTGCAGGGAGTTGCATGGGTATACTGGGGTTCCTGGGCACAAGTTAAGCATTTTATCCTGGACACAAACAACCACCGAAACACAGCTAAAGTTCACTTGCGGGTGTGCTACACTTTTTAAAGGGAAAACAATACTATTGTGTTTAATTTATGTTTAAATTAATTATTAGTAGACTTGAATATGGGGATCCAAATTACTGAAAGATCCCTTATCCACAAAACCCCAGGTCTCGAGTATTTCGCTATATAGGGTCCCATACCTAAAGGACAAATAGTGTAAATATTCAAAACAATCCTATTGGGTGTAGGGACGCATAGGGGTTAAACTGCCCCTATGGCTTAAAGGTCCTACCCTTTTCTCTGTTACTAGGCAAAACCTTGTGACGCTTTAGTGTTATTGGCCTAGAGGTGTAACGACCACTTCCTGCCACACTGCAATATAGTGCGTGGAAGGGAGTGGCCTTGTCCTCTTCGGCTGCTGGTGTCCAGATCGACTGAAGGTGCTGTTGAGCCTGGGTACAACATGGCCCAGTAAAGTATGTGCCCTAAAGGGACAGCACCTTTGGTAATGAAGTCGGGGACCAGACAACCTTGTGAATGAGGAATAGAAAGTGGCAGGTGAGCTCACAGTACTAGTACACTCTATGAGTGTAAGTTAGTCAGGGTTGAGCTTATAAAGAGCAGCTCTGAGCTCCAACATAGGAGTGACAGTTTGGAGGTATCTCTCCCTGGCCATATTGCATGTAGAAAAGGGATCCCAGTGGAGAGGGAATCAGGATAGATGATTGCCCTGAGGTGGATCCAGAGACCACTGCCAGAATATGCTGCAGAGGTGAAGTGTGATGCCTGACCAGTCTGTCCTAAGGGGAGCCTGTGTAACGCTGCATGTGATGCGCCTGTGCACTTCTCCTCTGATCCACTGGATGTGAGTAAACCTGGCGTCATTGCCTTTGACTAATAAACAGTTTCTTTGTTTGCACCATAATAACCTCCTGGCGCCCAATCATTTTTTGTATGCACAGTAGTCTGGGAGTTGTAGTTACACAATGTCTGGGGAATGCTTCCACTTAGCGAAGGCCCGGATCCTGTAAACCCATGCTCCTATCTTAGCTGGACATTAACCAATCTGTGGACTGGAGGGCCCAGTTTAGCATTACATGTGTTAACATGTGTTTAAAGGCAAACTATAACCCACAAACATTGTAAGTCTCTAGAAAAAGATATTGCATAAAACAGCTTTTAAGAGGGGCTTGGATGATTTTTTGTACAGACATAATATCAATGGCTATTTTGATTCTAAACTTTACAGTTAGTATAGTTATGGGCATATATGGTTTGTGTGAAAGAGTGGAGGGGTGTATGTATGCTGGGTTTTTAATTTGGAGGGGTTGAACTTGATGGACTCTGTCTTTTTTCAGCCCAATTTAACTATGTAACTAACTATGTAACTAACTGTACCGGAAGTGATGTTGCTGCAAAACCAGAAGTGACGTCATCACATTAAGTGAAGTCATCATCATCATCAAAAGTGGCCAAGAGAGGGAGGGACAGAAGTGTGCCGTGTGATGTAAGAGAGCTGTGCCTGAAGTCAGATGGGGGGAGACGAGTGGGGGGAAAGCTGCATGGAGAGATCCACAAACCGACCCACAACTCTGCATCTATGCCCGCACCCTCATTCCGCAGGGCACCCGCTTTTTTTTGCAGGTACCAGACCCGCTGTAGGACTCTACCCTGGTGTCCCAGTCTGTGGCTTCTTAAAGCAGCCGCTCTGGCCTAACACAACACTCCACTATATTTAACCTCAAATTCACATTTTTAGGAATTTCTGTGATGTCTCCAACCACCCGACAGAACGTCACTGCAGCCCTTGAGGAAAATATGGCTGAGGGCTCTTTAAATGCTCCTCGAAAGTGTATGTACGTACAAAGGGCAGAGCTTCATCAGACCTCCATGTTTTATTCTCGCTGCGTATCCTAGCAACACATGGGAACGTCCACGGAGCGTTTTTTATGTTGAGCAATAAATCGGGAAGGGACCGCTCTGCAGTGCTGTGTTCTTTCTTCTGTTCTACTGCAGCACATAGGGAGCAATATATTTTATATTCGCTGCTTACATCTGCCCTCATTATTTATTTGTGCCACAGCTCTGCACAGGTCTGGCTGCTAGAGATCTTTCAAATAAATATTTATACTGAGCTCTATGTGCTGGTATTTATTATGTTGGTTTGAAAAAAACCAACACATTGTTAAAACTATGAAGATTCTCATTCATCCAGGTCATGGTATATATATATATATATATATATATATAAAAAAGTAACTCAAAGCAACTGGACTTGCTGAGATATTTTTAATGAAGACGTTTCACTGCTCATCCAAGCAGCTTCTTCAGTTCAACTGACTGGTGTAGGGGAGTTCTCGGCAAATAGACTCTTCCAACAATCCAATCACAATGGTACACTGCAACGCTTCACAGAGGTGACATTTGAAATTCACAGTGGTCTTGATTCTGTGTAGTTACAGTGATAGAATAACAATGTGTCATACAACTCCTAGACACAGGTGTTACTTGTGAGAGTTGCATGAATGGATGTGTCAAGAGTTCTGAAACCGCCGGGGAACAGATGCGAGAACAGCATTGTATGTAGCAGACAGGTGGTGTCGAAGGCCCCTGCCTCTGTTCAGGGATGGTTTCTCCACCTTATCATGAATCGCCTCTTTCACACTGCTGCTACTTGACTATAAGGTGGTGAATTTCTTAATTTGTCTCTCCTTGCTCTTTATGTGTTGGGCCATCAACTACCTGATGTAACTCTGGAAAAAGTATTTGTTTTTGTTGAACATGCTCAGATGGCCCAACACATAAAGAGCAAGGAGAGACAAATTAAGAAATTCACCACCTCATTGTCAAGTAGCAGCAGTGTGAAAGAGGCGATTCATGTTAAGGTGGAGAAACCATCCCTGAACAGAGGCGGGGGCCTTCGACACCACCTGTCTGCTACATACAATGCTGTTCTCGCATCTGTTCCCCGGCGGTTTCAGAACTCTTGACACATCCATTCATGCAACTCTCACAAGTAACACCTGTGTCTAGGAGTTGTATGACACATTGGTTATTCTATCACTGTAACTACACAGAATCAAGACCACTGTGAATTTCAAATGTCACCTCTCTGAAGAGTTGCAGTGTGCCGTTGTGATTGGATTGTTGGAAGAGTCTATTTGCCGAGAACTCCCCTACACCAGTCAGTTGAACTGAAGAAGCTGCTTGGATGAGCAGTGAAACGTCTTCATTAAAAATATCTCAGCAAGTCCAGTTGCTTTGAGTTACTTTTTATATATACCAACACATTGTTCTTCCACTTCAGCTTATTCTTCTTATTCTTAGCGCCCCCCAATTTTATAAACACTTCCCCTCCTACAGTTTTAGGGGTACAACACCCAAACTCTCCACACTTCTTCGCCTAATAGCGGAGCAGGTTGCTTGTGCTTTTCTAAGCAATAGCGCCCTCTGTATTTTTGGGGTGACACTCCCAAAACCCCAATTTTTCCATGGACTTTGACAGGGAATGAATGAAAACAGCGATTTGTTGGCTGCCCAAAATTGGGAACGACAGCCAATCAAAATTTACCAGTTGACTTTCAAAGGGGAAATTTAAACTGCTGCCAACGTTAGAGCTTTGAGGCAACACTCACCAACCTTGAATCAAATAATCATGGGGTCAACCCAAATGAAAAGTTGATATTGGTTGGACCCCCAAAAGTGCCCATTCTGACATGTTTGATGCCAGTGTTCCTAAACTTTCACAGTTGGTCACTGGGGGACTAAGGTTAAAGGTTGCTAAAAAAAGAGGCCAAAGCCAACAACAGCCAATCAAAGAGTTCACATGTTTTTTTCAAACCATCATGATGGGGTTTATTTATTAAAGGAACAGTTCAGTGTAAGAATAAAAACTGGGTTATTAGATTGGCTGTGCAAAATAAAAGATGTTTCTAATATAGTTATGTAACGCTAATCTGGGCTATATTGACCCCAATTAGTTAAAGTGTCCAGCTAACGGTATAAGCATGGGTTACACTGCGGCTTACACACAGGTTCAGGGCCTTCGCCAGGTGGAAGCTCTCCCTTTAAGGTGTAGTGGAACTACAACACACAGGCTACTGTACACAAAAATAGAAACTTGGGTGCCAGGAGGTTCTTATGATGCAAACAAAAACTGTTTATTAGCCCAAAGACAATATCCCAGGTTTACTCACGTACACAGATGTGGTTTGGCACATGACACACAATCAAATCAGGTAATAGGTAACACAGCTGAGGAAAAGACTCAATTAGGCATTTGCAAAACCATTCCCTCCAGGAAGTTGTCAGGAAGCAGCCTCTACCCTACAGTCCCTCTTCACTGAGGTCCCTGCACTCAGGCATTTAAGCCTCTGGGAAGCTACTCCCTCCTGCAATCCTCGTTGGAGCTTCAATAGCTCTTTATGCATACACTATCTACCTTTCTCTCCTAGAGATACTTTTACAAGTCTGCCCTACTGTAGCTAAACCTCATTCACTGGATTGCCTGGTCCCCAACTTTACTGGACCCATGCCCAGGCTCGCATACATCTACCCTGCTCCTCAGGTGGAAGGCAAAGAGGAAGCTGTCACTCCTTTTCCCAGCACTATACCAGTGTGAAGCAGCATGTGGTCACAGTGCCTCCTGGCCAATAGCAGGGGATATGCAAATCTTTAACTAGGGACACATTTAACCCTAGGGGTCCCTAAAGTTAGTTAGCCAAAAATGTAATGTATAAAGGCTTTAGTGGAAAAAAAAGATAGAGATTTTCAATATTTATTAAACCCCAAGGATGGAAAAGACAGAGTCCGAATATCCTCCATCTCAGACCTGCCAAGGTTGTATATAAGTCAGTGAGAGATGTCCCTATCCTATTTGGAAGTTTCTATGGTCTGCACTGGAATAAGCCAAGCTTTTCGGAAAAAAATACTTCAAATCAGAAAGGGAAAAACAACCACCTGTTTTTAGACCATTGAGAGCAACATCCATGGGGTTGGTGAGCAGCATGTTGCTCATAAGTAGGGTTGCCACCTGTCTGTATTTCATCCGGACAGACCAGTATTTGGAAGTGCTGCCCAGGTGAAATCTTCCTTCCAGAAAAAGCCTGCCACAAGCAGTTCCACCCTAATTTGCTGGTTTTGTTCTGAAAGCACATGTCCAGGCAAAATGACCTGAGATGCACCTACACACCAATATTACAACTAAAAAATACACTAAAAAATACACTCCCTGGTTCAGGAATTAAATTTTATATTGTAGAGTGAATTATTTATGCAATAATGCAGAATCAATCAATATTAATTTTTACATATTATAGGTTTGGATTGAAACTGTAAGTTACTCTAAGTAGTGTAAAGAAAACTTGTGTCCCTGGCTGGATATGCTTTTAAATAACTGCTGCTCTGCCTATCTCCGTGTGCCCGACTTGTATTAGTGCTGCAAACAGATATCCATATTCCCCATCTGATCCTATATTTATGGTGCAAGATAGCAGCCCAATTGTTCTACTCCCGGTGTTGTAGCTCTTAGCAAAATCACCTTTGCCTTCCTATGGCTAACTGTACACCATATACAACTGTAACTGTACACAACTTTACTGTACACAAAATTACGCAAATTACTTTCCTGCTGCAAATAGTATGAGCTTTGTTGCATATGTGCTGGTGCATTCCATATTGCACAAACTAACATAAAAGCTGCTCCATCATTGAGTGATGATGAGGCTTGTTTCGAAACTATCTGTCTATTTTTTTGTGAGCAGGGTTGTAACATTGTGTAGGAGGTTGGAGGCATGCAGGGAAACTATTGAGTGAATGGAGGGCTTGGGATTAAATAAACTAGTGATAATTGGTTGTGTGGGTGTTTTGAAGTTTAAACCTAATTTGGCACCAGGGTTCAAAAGCTTCTATATCTGTTGCATCCCCTTGTAATTAAGAAAAGTCTTTAGTTCTGCAGCTACTATTTCCCATGGATTGCCTTAAACAATGGTAAATCTTGTTTACGAAACTGGTTTGCTGACATTTTTCAGGACCTGGTACAAACTGGGTCCCTGCTGCCTGAAGTAGCTCATTGTTCCCAGTAATCTTCCCTTGCACTTGTTAACCTTCAACTTTTGCCCATAGCCACTAGAACCACACTGACAATATTCATGTAGTGCTGCTCAGGTTCATTATCCTTCCCCAATAATGACTTATTCTCCATGTATTCTATGGCGCTTGTGTGAGTCACTCTGTGGCCGATTGTATATACAGTAATAGCTCTGGATGCTGAGACCCTTGTATATCTCTCTGGCATTCTCTCTTATTATTTCATATTGATGAGTAAAACATACCGTAAGAAATCTAAGAAATAAGCACTAATGTGATAAAAAAGTCACAAAGTTTGAACCAGGTCTAGAAACCCATTGCAACCAGTCAGCAGATAGTATTTATTCATTTACCCGCAAACATCTTATTAGATATGGGTTACTAAACTTTTTTTTACATTAGCCCACACAAATGTATGAAAATTAATGGATGATTCAACCTTACCATGACCAGAAGGACATGTATACAAGTATAGAGGACGTATAACTGGTATATACAAGAGGTATAGCCAACCGGTAGCCTCCACCTTTTGTTGACTGGACCCTCCTAGCAATTTCATCTGACCCATGTCTCCACCTATGACACATTTATGGGGTGTCCTTGGACCCTGCTCTGTTAGTGGGTTAGTATTGTAGGAGTTCTATGACAGGTTTTCATATTTATTGGTAAGTCAGAAGTGTAATTTCTACAAACCCTTTCAGTCAAGTCCCATACATCACCTTTTTCATCCCATAAACTTTCTTAGATGTACTATCTAACCTTGAGGTGCCAGTTTCAATCACCTAGTTAAAATTCTCATTTTTGCCTTGACTAATGATGATGCCAAAGAGGCCTGTGGATGTGCACCAATGACAAGACTTCATAGTGTAGCAGGACATTCCATGAGAGCATCCATTAGATTACTATTTTTGCTTGTTAGATACTAGGGAGATTAGCACAAAGGTCAAAAAGAGTGAGAGTTGGGGGTGAGCACTCTACTGTTGGAACTATGGCTGTTGAAACTCCACTGTTTTTATATATCTGTAGGTTCCACGTCCAAGGAATGCTTCAACCAAAATGTCCATCAACCACTGGTGTAATGCAATATCTTGGAGGTTATTTATCAAGGTCAAACTTTAGAGTAATGTAAATTTTTTTGAAACTCTGATAAATTAAATTTTATTCATAATTCGAACAGTATGTTATCCACGAAAATTCGAATTGAGTTTTCTCTGAAAAAAAAACTACTTTTGCACGTAAAATTTTTTTTGATGTGCAACATTTTTTTTTTTTTTACATAAAACACTTTTCTTCTCCCATTGGAGTCTATGGGGTGAAATTTTGGCAGCAAAACTTGGCTCATCGCTACTATTAACATCTTCAAACACTTCATGGAACCGATGCCATTGAATTCTACATGAACTTGGCAGGTTTTAGGTGGAGAATAGTCAAAATAGAATTGTTTCCAGGGTCGAGTTGTGTTAAATCTCACATTCGTATTCGCATTTGAGTTCTGACCAAAAATAAATTCGAAAATTTTAATTTGAATTTACTATTCACACCTGCCCCCTTCTGTTGGGAATACCAGAGAAAAATGTTTGAAACCCTCATTTGGGTCAAGATTTCTTTTCAGTGAAAGAGGATGCTGGCAATTTAGGTTCTTATAATGAGTAGCAAGAGTCCTTTTAGACTAAAAGTTGCCCTCCCTCTTTGTGGTCAAAAAATTTTTTCCCCACCTTGCATTGTTGACTTAAAGATACATGTAAATAAGAATACTATAAAATTATTCAAGATGGGAGAGCCATGCCTAAATTTAACCTTCAGGCTTCCCCTATAGACCCATTGTTTGAAATTCTACAGGTATAAGGCACTGCATTATCCCCAGGCTTTTCATTTTTATTTTCAGAACCCTGAAAGCAGGCTGGTAATATAAATATAGTAACGGTTCATTAGTAATTAAGAGTCAGCTACACTGTAGTCTGTTGTCATGTGTTATATCCAGATAATTGTGAGTGAGTAGAGATGAAGGTGATTCCATGGTTACTATTCTGCAATAATATAAGGTATTTTCTATTAACTGATGTTTTCTTATATGTCAGCTTAATTTAGGTGCTTAATATAGACTACGCTGGCCTATATATATATATATATATATATATATATATATATGTTATATAAACACAAGCAGAATTCATCTTCATTAATTTACCATTCCGGTTTAATCAAGGGAAATCAGATCTACCATAGCTGTTGTCTTGTGCACAATTTTCAAAGTGTTTCATTATTTCTGTTTGATTTTTCTACAGGGTTCACTGACATAAAGTTAATTTAATAAGAAGAGTCTGACGCATGTTAATGTGCCAAATATTGGATAAAGTGAGTGAACTTATCCTTGAATGACCTTGGCCCAGTGATTTTGGTCAGTTGAAGAATCTCAGTTACTGCCGCCCTTCTTATTTTCATATGGAATATATACCTATACAGTGGCATAACTAGAGTGTGCACTCTGATCCCCATCCTCCGACCCACTTCCTGTACCGCCTCCGCCCTTCCCATGTCCCGCCTCCACCCCAACCCTGCCCACTCCCACCCGACTTGTGTCTCCCTTCCTTGCCGCAGGTAAGAGAGCGGCTTCGGAGGAGGATTTTTTTATTAGCTATAGAGGATGCAGACTTCACAGTTTGGGCCCCTCTATTCCCTGCGACTCTGTCTGCTGCCTCCATAGTTACACCACAGAATACAGTTAGTATAGCTATGGGCATATATGGCTTGTGTGAAAGAGTGTAGGGGTGTGTGTGTGTGTGTGTGGATGCTGGGTTTGTACTTTTTTTTAACTCTTTTGTGCTTTGAGTCACATCTTGAAATAACATTATAATACATTATAGCCAAATAAAACTGTGTGTCTTTAACGAAGGTGTTCAAATAGTAAAGCCTTACAAATATGGCTAGATTTTTTTTGGTTTATTTGTCCTATAACATGTGGTTATACAAATGGCGGTTTAAGTGTTCTGAGTAGCCCACACTTAGCTCACGTTCCTGTGTAGACCGGGTGCACCGCCCACAGTGTCCTCCAGCACTGGGAAATATTCACAAGGCAGAAATGGGCAGCACTCCGGAGATCCTTAAAATTGCCTTTATTTGTTCACATGCAGGGCAGCATTTTAGCAACGTTTCGAGCCAAACCGGCTCTTTATCAAGCTTGATAAAGAGCCGGTTGGGCTCAAAACGTTGCTAAAATGCTGCCCTGCATGTGAACAAATAAAGGCAATTTTAAGGATATCCGGAGTGCTGCCCATTTCTGCCTTATTTATACAAATGGCCTGCAGGTGGCACTGTGCATACACAGGACTTTCTGTACAGCTTGAAAGTGAAAGTAAGACTTACTGCTGTTATGTAATGGCTGCATGAACCTACTAATAAAGCACTTTTATACTCTCATCATCCTCGGCTACCAAACACAACATAACATAATGATCCAGGCCTTCAAAAGTGTCCATAGCTTCTCCTAAGTGTCTTATCTTTTATGCCCATCTTTTGAATGCCAGTGGCACTGCATGTGCTCTGTGGGCTCTGGGAAGCTGTTGAAAATCAAAACATTACCAATGTAAATTACTGTACATCTGACATATTAGCTACTGCTAAAGGGCTAATTAATTCTGATACAGACTGTACTGGTTTTTATGTAAATGTAGGGGACAAGAGGAATCCTTCCCCTGTTTTTCTCCCTGTGACATCATCCAGCCCAGTTACAGGCTGGAGAGCGATCTGATTGGCTGGGCACCCCAGTGCATCCTTGTGAGAGAGGGTGTGCCTGGCTTTGGAGACAAACGTATAGTGTCTCATGCTCATGCTCATGGATGGAGACCCTGCTTAGGACCCAACCCATAGGTTAGAAATAATTGATCTAAACCAGACCTTCACACTTTCCATTGTGCCTACTCCTTTTGCAACCCTAAATTCAGGACTGGACATAGGTTTTCATCCTGCAATACTGTCTCATTTTCAACTGCCGATCTCTTTCTTTATGAGCTGACAGTTTGTGGTTTACTGCATCACAGTGTGATCTGTAAAATCAATCTAGCACTTATCCACAGGGAGATAACTTTATGATACTGGCAAAGTTTTTCCTCTGTGGAACTTAAACCAGTTTGATTTTATAGTCAGGCCTACTGTTTATTGATGTTTATTCTGCACCACACAAACTACAGTGTATAATAACTATCATTTTACCTTTGTCCCCTGTTAAATGAAGTTTAACTTCAGTTGTGTCAACTCAGAGCTCATATGGAATGTGAGAGCAAATCCATATCAGAGATCTTAAAGGGATACTGTCATGGGGAAAAAAAACTTTTTTTAAAATGCATCAGTTAATAGTGCTGTTCCAGAAGAATTCTGCATTGAAATCCATTTCTCAAAAGAGCAAACAGATTTTTTTTATATTTCATTTTGAAATCTGACATGGGGCTAGACATTTTGTTAATTTCCTAGCTGCCCCAACTCATGTTACTTGTGCTCTAATAAACTTCAATCACTCTTTACTGCTGTATTGCAAGTTGGAGTGATATCACTCTCTCTCTTCCCACCCCCCCAGCAGCCTAACAACAGAACAATGGGAAGGTAACCAGATAACAGCTCCCTAACACAAGATAACAGCTGCCTGGTAGATCTAAGAACAGCACTCAATAGTAAAACCCATGTCCCACTGCGTACTATTCAGTTACATTGAGAAGGAAAAACAACAGCCTGCCAGAAAGCAGTTCCCTCTGGCACAAATCACATGACCAGGGGCAGCTGGGAAATTGACAAAATGTCTAGCGCCATGATTATTGAAATTGATTGATATTTCATGAGGTTAAAATCTTTCCAAGTGCTCTATAGATTAAAATGGTTAGGAGAATGAAAATGAAAATCCATAGAGGTAGAGAAGTCCGATAGAGCTATCTGAGTTCGTTTCTATCTGAGGGACGCCACTACCTTTGATAAAGCATAAACGAAAAGCGCGTCAGCACAACTAATCTAGTTCTCTTGAAACGTTTACTCTTTTCCTTGATTTGGTTATTTCTCCAGCTCTATTGTAATTAATCTTTCTCTGATCTAATTTCTCTTGTAAGGGTCCCAGAATTTGTGTTTTTTTTTGTATAGCTCTCTTACCAACAAGCTCAGTTAATATTTGAGACCACAGTTCCGGATACTCTGACTTCTCCACCTTGTGGGGTCCCTCAGATAGAAACGAACTCAGATAGCTCTATGGGACTTCTCCACCTCTATGAATTTTCATTTTCATTCTCCTAACCATTTTAATCTACAGAGCACTTGGAAAGATTTTAACCTCATCAAATATCAATTGAACTGTGAATGAATTATGGCACTGGTCACTTTATAATACTGCAATTCATTTATTTATTTAAAGAGCTAATGATTTGATCTTATAGAAATTGATTGACTTTTTTTAAAAGTAAATTTATTGTGGTGAATTCATTATTGCACTGAGCACTTTAAATACGTATCAAAAGTGAGGATCAGTAATCACATAGGAAACAGCCTATTGTTGTTGTTTAAGTGTACTTGGTTGGCTAGTAGGACCTACTGAGTAAGATCCATGTAGTTACTAAACGTTTAATTATACAATTGCAGGGGTTTCTTTTTCTTCTTTCTTTCACTTATAAATTGGCACTTTTCTGACAAAAGTCAGACGCTTTTATAGTTAATATATAGATCTTTCCTTCACATACATAAAAAAATGTCTAGCCACTATACCCTAAATTGAACTGCACAAGGAAAATCCATAATGGAGAAGGACATTGGAGTAGATAATACGCTTACCAGTAGGACCTTCCAGCAGACACAATGCCAGCCATTCCAATTAGAAGGTTCAATCCTAATTCGAAAAGGTTTTTTAATGTGAGAACTGTGAAGCTGTGATATTCTCTCTCTGAAGCAGTTGAGAGCTTCAAGAAATCTACTCCAATGTCCTTCTCCATTATGGATTTGCCTTGTGCAGTCCAATTTAGGGTATAAGTGGCTTGTATATACAGTATTTACATCCCAGGTGCATGACTTTGAATGCATCGACACTGAATCTCATCTGCCGTTTAGCTACTTGATTTTGTCAAGGTTCTGGTTCAAGGATACCAAATGCTGGATGGAATGAATTGGGCTGCATAGTTTTGTGTAACCTACAAACACTGATATCATACCAGATGAAAGTGAGTCTGAGACTGTTCCATCTTGTTCACATTCATTTGGAGTAAACCTTTATTTACAATATCCTGTTTTATATACCCCCATATGTGGGGGATAGAATGATCAAAATGTGCAAGAAATGATTGTAAGCATGAAAACCCCACAATGGTGAATCACTTTAACGTAACACTGACTTTTTATCAAACAGCTGGTAGTGATTAGTACTTTTCTAATAAATAAAACATAATATGACAAATTTTGGGATTTTACGATGTCTATTGTCTGGTTATATTTCTGAAACACTATTCTATACGTCTTTTCTTACCTCCAGGCTATTTTTCGAAGTTTCCAATCTTAATTAGGTCTGTCACCAATCATGCTTTCCCTTTCTAAAATAAAACATGACCTACAGTATCTCCCTGTGCACCTCTCAAAGCACAGCTGAGCTTTTTGTATCAATTATTGACTCTGAATTTGCCTCATTTCAGGCAGATTTATATGTCTTGCAAGCTTTTTCTTTGGGCTTCTAGTGGTAATTGCCTTTGTTCATATTCTCTGTGATATCAATAATGCAAATTTAGCCTCTTCTGCTCATATTAAATCCACTGTTGCAGAACAATGCAACAGTTTAATCACAAGAAATATCAGAATGATAAAAATGAAAAACTTCACTATGGCAATTTTTTTTTCAAAATAAAAACCACAACAATGTGTTTTAATTTAATTAATCCAGTAAAGCATAATATTTGGAGGATGAATAGAGCCCCTATCCAAGTAAAAAACAAAATGGGGGTTAAATAAGGAATATATAATGCAGTGTCATGTGTAGTTGGTTTATTGGCTACACCCAGTAGGCAAGACAGCAATTTCCAGCCAATAGGCTAACGGTGGCCATAGACGCACAGATAATATTGTACGAAACTAATTTTCGTACGATATTCGGTGCGTGTATGGTGGGAAATGAGCCGACCGATATCGTCAGAAGATTAAGATATCGGTCGGCTGGTTGATCGGACTGGACGGAATATTTTGATCGGATGCCTTTGAAAGCTCCCTGAACATCGGCCATTGTTAGTGCTGAATCGTCAGATACAAGTAGAATTCTATTGTTTCTACCTGTATATCTGACGATTCAGCTCTACACGTGTGTGTTGAAACGAACGATCTTTCTTGGAAAGATCTTTTCTGAGAAAGATCGTAATTGTTACGTCTATGGCCATCTTAAATCAGGGGTGTCCAAACTGCGGTCCCAGGGCCAAATGTGGCCCAGGATGGATATGAATGCGGCCCAGCATGAAACGTTCAGTTCTCGAGAAAACTTCATTTTGCAAAAGATATAGGAGGAGGGGGACTCTTCCCATTGCCCAGTTAGTAATAATAATATAATAATAAGTCTATTTAATGTCCAGGTGTCCCATCCATCTGGTTATCCAACTGGTATAGTTTTTTGTGTATTTTCTTTTCTTTTACAAATCAAAAGTGTTTGTGTATTTCATGTGTGGCCCCCAGACGATTTTTCTTCATCCCACAAAGCCAAAAGTTTGGACATCCGTGAAGCTGCGGTCATGTATTGCACTTGTTGACGCCATTCTTTAAAGGCCCAAAGATAGGATTGTGTGAATTATAGATCAGAAGCTAAGGGACCATACTTCAAGTACAGGTATGGGACCTGTTATTCAGAGTGCTTGGGACCAACAGGGATTTATATCTTAATTGGGATTACAGAGAAAAAGGAAATCATTTAAAATAATTTTGATTATTTTGATAAATTGGAGTCTATGGGAGATGGTGATTCCATAATGTGGAACTTTTTTTTCAGATATGCCCTGGGAAAGTGCTGCTTATTGGAGTGCTTTGAGGTTAATACATGCTTCACAAAACAGGAGGGATCTGTTTTCCATCAGCATGACACCAGCCTGTTGAGACCAATCACAGAATCAGATAATAAAACAGCAACCCTGAACCTCATTTTCCAGTTTGCTGCTAAGGTTTCTAACTTAGTCAAATTACTCTACAAAGTGGCAGCATCTTGCATGGAGTTTTTGCACAATTTAGCATCACTAGCAAAAATAGAAACGGTCAGTTATGAGCAAATTAAAAAGCAAAGGAGAGAGTACAGACCCCATGATTCACTTACAATACTGGCCCATTTAGATAATTTTCCATTTACCCCACTCTTTTTGATATTATATTTCATGCCATTATTTCTTGAATTAGCCATTAACCATCTGTGTGGCACTGTATCAAATGCTTTAGCGAACTATAAATCCATCCACTGTCATTCAAGAGTCGAGGTTCTGTTACCCATGCTGGCATAAACTCATAGTATGATCATTTTCAATGTAGTCAAGTCTTGTGTATCTTATTACCCCGTCCAAAAGCTTTTCTACCACTGATGTCAAACTAATAGGCCTATAGTTTTCAGGAATCCCTTTTTTTAAGAGTGCAGAGCTATAGGTTCCTTGCAGGATGCTGCCACTTTGCACAGTGATTTGTCTAAGTTGGGAAACTGGGCAGCAAACTGGAAAATGAGGTTCAATGTTGATAAATGCAGGTTATGCATTTTGGCAAAAATAATATAAATGCAAGTTATACACTAAATGTCAGTGTGTTGGGAGTTTCCTTAAGTGAGAAGGATCTTGTGGTTTTTATAGATAACAAGTTGTCTAATTCTGGGCAGTGTCATTCTGTAGCTACTAAAGCAAATAAAGTTCTGTCCTGCATAAAAAAGGGCATAAACTCAAGGGATGAAAACATAATTCTACCTCTTTATAGATCCCTAGTAAGGCCTCATCTGGAGTATGCAGTGCAGTTTTGGACTCCAGTCCTTAGGAGGGATGTAAATGAGCTGGAGAGAGTGCAGAGACTAAGTGCAACTAAACTGGTTAGAGGGATGAGACTGGGAGACTTCAATTATGAGACTGGGAGACTGTCCAGGTTGGGGTTGTTTTCTCTGGAAAAAAGGCGCTTGCGAGGGGACATGATTACACTTTACAAATATATTCAAGGACATTGTAGACAAATATCAGGGGACCTTTTTACCCATAAAGAGGATCACCAGAGGCCACCCCTTCAGACTAGAAGAAAAGGACTTTCATTTAAAGGAACAGCGTAGGCGGTTCTTCACAGTCAGGACGGTGAAGTTGTGGAATGCACTGCCGGGTGATGTTGTGATGCTCATTCTGTTGATGCTTTTAAGAGGGGTTTGGATGATTTTTTGGACAGACGTAATATCAAAGGCTATTTTGATACTAAACTCTACAGTTAGTATAGCTATGAGCATATATGGTTTGTGTGTGAAAGAGTGGAGATGTGTGTGTGTGTGTGGATGCTGGGTTTTTGATTTGGAGGGGTTGAACTTGATGGACTCTTGTCTTTTTTCAGCCCAATTTAACTATGTAACTATGGTGACACATGGATGAGTCTTGAAAAATTAAGCAAAAGGTTAGGCAGTCATAGGTCTATCTGTGATGAATAACACTGGGTCCTGGACATGTGTTTACCTTTACAAATGTAAGTTTCTTTATCATTTCCTCTTAACGACCCATCTATGAATTCATTTAGTATCATAAAGGAAGCCTTAATTAACATGGCAGTCCCTAATAAAGTAGCCAACCACAGGAAGAGAGAGTTCACAACGACAAAAGGTGACCTTCCACCAGAGCAGGGACTAAGGAATATATTTATAACAATATCTTAGCACCTAGACCTGTATTGTGATAAAGAAGGATACAAGGATCTAAAACTGTCTATCTGTCAGTTTCAAGGTTAGTAAAGTTTTCTATCCTGATGTCATTTCACAGAATGATGAACAATCCATATCACTTTGCTTATGAAGGGAAGGCTTGTTATTATATAAATGGGAGCCAGTTGCACACACTCAGGATTCTGCTCTTTATAGAACAACTTCCAGATAATGTAAAAGTGAATGTGATTGTGAATGTGAGGCAGGATTCATGTGATGACCCTTAAAGTGTGTATAGATACAAGGCTGATCAATAAACTCAACAGGCAGTTTTCCCTTACTGAGTGCTGACATTTAATTTTTACCTTGCTTCATAAATATTGTATCAAACCCATGTTCAGCTCCATAATAGAAATTTGGAACTTTCCAGGCTTTGTGCCTGGGCCATTTTTTTAATTGTAATGCTAATGGTAACGGCAGAGCTTACAAAGCAAAAGCACATTAATTATCCAATAAAATTGCTATTGGTGATAGCAAGATCTATGTACATCTCATAAATAGTGGAAAATAAAGAGTAGAGTTTGCACTTAAAGACCAGAGGAAAGTAAGATGGTGTCAGTAAAATCAAACAAACAAAACATTACAAGTTAGATGAACAGAGGAACATTTCATCCATAATTTATCCATATATTTTATTGCTGGTGGAGTTGTTAGATGCCTATGTGAACACACTGATGGATTGGTTAGCTACCAATGGATTGAGCCCTAAAAATATTATTATGATGAGGACAGGCCAGTGAGACTCATTAGATATAACTTTGGGTGGTGACTACTGGTATCCTTGTAAACTGATTGCAATTGGCTCCTCAACAAAGCAAAGAAGCAGCTAAAAGCTTGGTGTGACGGTAAGGATTTCAAATCCATAGACTACAAGCAACAAGTTTTTCTAGGCAACACATCAGATCTGTCTAAGAATACAGCTTGTATGATATGCCTTCATCTCACAAGAAAAGATTGAGTCATTGGAGGGTGCCACTTTGTTTAGCTCTTACCCCAGACTGTCTCTCTTCTTCCAGTGTAGTTTTCTGGCTGATGTCCTCTCTCCCAGCTTCCCTGGCTTTCAGTGGACCTGTTCAAGCTTGGTGATGATGGAGGATGATGGTTTGTTTAAACATGCTTTTTCCTGATTTCAATATTTATTTCTTCGAATTAGGGACCATTCTGCAGTGCATGGGGCGCAACCCTCACGTGCCAGTTCAATTTAACAGAAGTAACTCCATACAGTGTCAGACTGGGATGCTAGGGCCCCACCAGAAAACCTTACACCCCTTTCCAAACTATTATTCTGCTTACTATATTCTTCCATAATTAATCATTTTTCCCCATAAAGAAATAGGGAATGGCCATGAAATGGTTAGACACAAGAGGGCCCACTGACACCCGGGCCTACCGGGAGTTTTCCTTATATCCCCAAAGGCCAATCCAACACTGACACCATAAAAGATAGGGAGTCCAACGTTTGAGGGAAAACATTTCATTCCCCATTATTATCATCTTATAACAGGGATTACCAATAATGGAGTATGTGGTAACCCCATGTAATATATAAGGCTATCTTTAGTCAGTACCACCCCAAGCCCAAACTTCAGCCCACATCCTTCCCATCACCAACTGGCAAGTGTGCCAATCATAAAGAGAGTGGTGTAATCTACTTTAGTCCAGAGGGGGCTATTTTGGGTGCCTATATAGTAAATATAACCCTCGTTTCCACAGGTAGTTATCTCTGGAACAACATACCTCTGTTAGAAGATGAAGTTATCAAGGAAATTTGCCCTGCATTGTTTGGGCTTACTCTATTTCTATACCTTGGAGTCCCGAACACAGCTGTGAATCTGGACTCTGCCCTAAATTATAAATACTGATATACTCTAGTCAGGGGCACTCCACCAATGAGGCGAGTTGAGACACTTGCCAAAAAGCAGCTCCTGATAATTAAGACCCGAATTTCCAATTTTGAACCCGGAAATTCAGCTCTTCTAATGCAGAGAGTGCAATTGAGCTCTATGGACTAGTGACGTGAACCGCCCCCGACTCCCTCCGGTGTTGAAAAGGTGAGTGCTTTGGGGAGCGGCAAAATGGCCAGGATTGCCCCTGACTCTAGTAGAAGTATAAAGCAACTGGACTTTACTGAGTTTTCTTGAAAACGTTTCATCACTCATCTAGCTTCTTCAGTTCAACTGAGTGGAAGGGAATTCCCCAGAAATGAAACCCTTACAGCAATGGTCCCTCTAGGCACATGCTCACAGTGTCAGACTGGGGGGCCTGGGGATCACCGGGGCTGTCATGCCGAAGCATGGCTGACGAGGGACCTGGTGTCCTGCCGGCCCAGTCCGACCAATTTTTGAGGGCAGCATACACAACGTACATAGCCAGTTTGGCCCTTTCAAACCATATGTCTCAGTCCAAAACATGCACATTGCAGTCCTCAAAGGATTTTCTATTTTCCTTTAGATGCAGATAGACTGCTGAGTCACAGCCACATCAGAGGAAATTAGGAAAATGTTTAGCAACCACTCAGTAAGAGCATGGTCCAACATAGTAGGGTTACGTTCTGTAGACTCCGCAGTCTATCTATATTTAAAGAAACAGGAAAACTCCTTTGAAGATTGACATGTGCATGTTTTAGACTGAAACGACAGATGGTTTGAAAGGGCCAAATTGGAGAAACCATCCATGAACAGAGGAGGGGGCCTGTGACACCACTAGTCATCAACATACAATACTGCTTTGACATCCTTACCCCAGCAGTTTCACAACAATTTGCACTTTCATGTACAATGAAAAACGAACAGCTGTCCCAATGAGGATCATGGTACCATCGTAACACTAACTGAACCTTCTTGGCCTTGTGCGCATTGATACAAAATTTGGTGTTTTCACACAAAATTCACAGACAGTTTGAAAAAGGTGTGCCAAATTGGAAAACCAATCCCTGAATAGAGGAGGGGCCTGATTTGTCTTCACCATAGAATGCAGAATTGGCATCTTTACCCAGAGGGTACAATTCACATTCCAGTCCTGTACACCTGCTTCATTGAGGATAATGTTACCATTGTGTCTGTGACTGTACTACCCATAAGGGTTTAGATGCCAGGGAATTCCCTACCACCCAGTTGAACTGAAGAAGCTGTTCAGATAAGTGGTGAAACGTTTTCAAGAAAGTAGACTGAACTCTACCAGACATGGTATATCATGACCTGGATGAATGAAAATATAAATATATATATATATATATTTTTTTTTTTAAAACAACTATTTTTCATTTTAAATGCTAATTTCATGAATAGGAGGGAACAGTGCCAGACTAAGGATTTGGGATTTCAAACATTTGCTACCCTTGCATATTACAGAGATAAAATAACTTATTTAAAATTTTGGATGATTTGATTACAATGGAGTCTATGGGAGACAGCCTTTCCGTAATTCATAATTTTCTGGATAACGGGTTTCTGGATAACGGATCCCATACCTGTATATTCTATGTTAATTTAACAATTAAATGTAGCATCATATGAAATCCACAGGAAAGCCAGATTTCAAACTCAAAGCAAGTAAAAACGTTTATATAACAGGCAGATTTCAAGCATAGCTGTGCAATTACAAATTCAAAGCATTCTGTCCAAATTCAAAATCCTGCATTCTAGAAGCGGAAATGAAAATGTCAACCAGTAACATATGACGCTGAAAAATAGATAAATCTTAGGCCACACAAAATATAATTTGAATAATTAATCTCTGACTGATCTGATTTAAAGGGAACGCGGCATTAAAAAGAATGTGACCTTAAAGGGACTATAAATTAAAGAAGTGCAGGTCTAGCAGCCCAAAATATCATCTCAACAATAAAAAAGGCAAGTGATTTATTCCGATACGTGGGAATAGATTCTAAAAGAATGTTAAATACAAGGTTATCGATGCAATGACATTTTCTCTAGTTATTGCCCAGAGTGGCTGTTCTGTGGCTCAGAAAGCGAGAGATGGATGGGCTGAGCTAAAATTCACAGGACCCATAGATTTTAAAGTTCCATGTTTGTTCCAAGAAACTTAGCCCCAGAAATGGCTTTGGACAGGTGGTGGGTCACACTTAAAGGACCAGAAACATCAAAAAATGTTTTTAAAAAATATGTTAGTATACCATAAAATAAAACCAAGACATATTAAACGTTAAAATAGCAAAGTCTTTATTAAGAAATAAGTTACCGAAACTCCGCTTACACTCCTCTTCAGAAAAGGCAACAAGATGACGTTCCATTGTGCAGGGCTTTATTAACCCCATGCTGTTAAAAATCACTACTTCCTACCCTACATAGACCCCCCCTCTGCTCCCCCCCCCCCAGCCTAGGTGCTACCGCCTGTAATTGCCCCTAATTCTTTACTTTACTCTTCGCCTCTTTGGAATTCTTCGGGAAGTGAGTGTCGCATTGTTGCATGCGCAGTTTTCCTGTTTGTGAAAACTGTGCATGCTCTGAAAGTGAAGGAAATTGCAGAAGGGGAGGAAGAAAACCCAAAGAAGAACATAGAGCCAGAAGATGGCGTCCATGAGCCCCACTAGGCTGACACTGCAAGGAGAGTTGAGTAAAGAATAAGGGGCAATTACAGGAGGTAACACATAGGCTGGGGGGACCAGGGAGGGGGGGCTATGTAGGGTAGGGTGTAGCAATTTTTAATAGTAGTGAGTTTGTTTCCCCTTTAAGACAGGGCCCCCTCTGCTTTGCCACCAACCCCTCTGGTGACTGCACCATACCAACCTCACCTATGTATGACATTACTTTATTTGATCAGGCCAGGCATAGCGTCATATCAAAGTGTGGGCCAAGTTGGCAAGTAGGTTTGACTCTGGTGTGGGCTGTTTAGTTTTCCAACTTGCCCATCACAGTTCTGAATCCCCACTTTGTAGTAGATGATGTTGGAAGTTTCGACTTTCCCTAATCCCTTCACTAATAATAAATATTAATAAAGCAGAATCATTTTGTTGGGTTTTAATGTATTTTACAAAGTAAAGAACATTCATTTACCTGTCTTCAAATGCCAAGTATGTATATATAACTACTACAATGAAAGCACATTTTTGATTGGTTGGCATGTGTTTTTGCTCTCATCTTATAAAATATGTATGTCAGGCTACTTGGGACAGTTTGCGCCAAAAGTGCTACAGTAAAGGATTTTTTTATTGGGGTTTTCTTGTTTTGTTATTTTTCAATTTCTGGTTTGGGGGGCAAGTTTTGGTTGCAAACACCAGGTTTACTGCCAAACAGAGCCTCCTATAGGTTTTAAGTTCACTAAAGGGCTACCAAATAGCATTTAGAGCTCCTTTTTGGCACCCACAGGAACTTTTTATCATGCTTGTGTTGCTCCCCAAATCTTTTTACATTTGAATGTAGCTCACTGGTAAAACAATGTTGGGGACCCCTGCTCTAAATGAAACTGTCAGTGGAGGTAGCAAATCACACACATTATTTATAAACCACATTTGGCTCATTGAGTGGCCATATGTGCCTGATGCTTGTCTGACTGTTATAGGTTCAAACCAGAAACCAAAAAACATCTGAAACTTTTACTGTAGACCAGGGGTCCCCAACCTTTCTTGCTCGTGAGCCACATTTAAATTTAAAAAAGAGTTGGAGAGCAACACAAGCATGAAAAAGTCCATGTAGATGTCAAATAAGAGCTCTGATTGGATTTTTGGTAACCCTTATATGGACTGGCAGCCTACAGGAGAGAATGTTTGGCAGGGCATCTGTTTTTTTATACAACCAAAACTTGCCTCTAAGCCAGAATTCAAAAATAAGCACCTGCTTTGAGGCCACTGGGAGCAACATCCAAGGGGTTGGAGAGCAACATGTTGCTCACGAGCTACTGGTTGGGGATCACTGCTGTAGACACAGCTCAGGGTCTTGGGGGTTCTGTACATCAGATGTACTTTATATGTTGACTACATGTCATTTGGTGTTGTCTCTAACTGCACTAATTATGAGAGATCTAACATTGTCCTTCCACTGCTGAACAAAAGCCCTAACAGAAAACAAAGTGCCACAAACTCTTGTGCCATTTTTCTAGTCTAATATAAACCTCTAAAGACCTTTGAACCATACGTGTGTTAATCTTATGTCACACCAGCCCATAATCTCTTACACTTGAGATGATCTTTCAGAAGTGGGTGAAAGCATTAAAGCGTTATATTTAGTACAGCATACTTAATCTCGACACACAGATTTCCTGGGCAATTTCATTGAAGTGTAATTGGCTGAACCTTGCTTAGACTACGTAGGGGATTTGTACTCTTCCCTAGAGGAAAATAGACATAGCAATGCTAAGCAATGCTTTAACCAGATTTAACCTATGGTATGTGCAGCAGCTACCATCATCTACAGAAGGGATCAAGCCGTGCATCTGACGGGATGTCAACATGCCGATTCTGCTGTAATCAGTAGCAGGGACACCTTGGAGACCTCAACTTCCATTCACATAAAATGGATTTAGGAAAGGCAAAACTTTTAAGAAATGGCCTCAATGCTCTACACCAAGCAATCCATCCTGTGTATGGTTTAGCCTGGACAGATGGTCGTCAGGTTGTATTGACAGCAATAGAGGCTGCTGAGTTTGAAGAACCTACAGTTGGGAACTCTGTGATTATTGGGCACTTTGAACATGTTTATGGCCTTTACTGGGGACCAGTTTCTGAAACCAACGCTTCAGCCTTGTTGGCTGTTCAGCACAAGAAACACGTTACAATTTGGCAACTCTACTACAGCCCTCAGGAGAAGAACAAGTTAGTTGTTGTACAGACTTGTGAGGTGGGTGACCCTTGCCCTGTGCTTGCACAAGGCTGTGTGTGGCATCCAAGCCAAGATATAATACTGATTTTAACAAAGAGGGATCTGTTTCTCCTCTATGCTCCACGTTTTGAAAATGCCTGCGTCAGAGCAGATATTAAAGGCATTGGAGCTATTTGCTGTGCATGCTGGACTAAAGATGGAAGTCGTGTTGTAGTGGCTGTTGAAAGAGCTCTTTACTCTTACATATGGGATGATGCTCAAAAAACCTTAAATCCATGTTCCTTTTGCCCAGTGTTTGATATTGACGCTAAAATCTATGCCATTCAGCCAATCACCAGAAACCATGTTGCTGTCACAACTGAAATGCCAGCAGTAGATTGCTATGGAAACAAGGATATTATTTCAGAAGTCCCAACTCTACAATCATCCCTCTTGGCATTAGACAGTGAACTTTTCAGAAAAAACAGGAGGATGTCTGTGGAATCAGGGAAGTCAGAACCAGTTGACATACTGAGGGTTTCTTCTTTGGCTCCTGCAGATGTTCCTCACATTCTGGCAAGACACCGTAAGTCTGACCCCAGTCCTCTGGCTCACTTGAGACAAGATAACTTCACAGCTAGAAATCAGATACGTTCATCTAGACTGATTATCGTGTCCTTTGATAACAATTCAACAACTACCAGGAAGGTATCCATACCCGGTATTTCGATGCCTGACATATTGGTTCTTGATGCCAATGCTCAAAGAGTTGCAGTGTCTTCCAATATGTGTAACCTTGTGGTGATCTGTCCAATAGCTCCTTCCTGCATGCCCAACGTTCAACAAATCAAATTTGGCGAAATCGAACAAGTCAAAGGGGCGTGTTTTCTGACAGACAGGACTTTACTTGTTTTAGTTGGCAAACAAAGATCTAATGATGCCGTTCTTATGCCAATGTCTGTTTCTGAAAAGTACTTCATTTGCTTAACCACCAAAGAATTGATGCCTATTGAATACATTTCATCTTCCATGGTCGATGGTTCTCCCAATGTGCCAGCCATGGGAAATAAAGACTTTTATGATGACAGTATACTAAATAAAGAACTTTTGATGCCCAGTAATATAGGTATTCAATCGCCCATGGTTCGTAGAAAGCTCACTAGATCATTAAGGAGCACCAGTTGCGATCCAAGTCCAACATCAAGTCTCAGTGACTTGGATGAAAGCAGAATGGTGACTGACTCTTTTGTAAGTCTGGAAAACCTTGATGCTGGGCCTAAAAACAGAAGGCAAATGAGTATGGAACATGACAGGTGCACAAGCAAATTACACAGGTTGGTTTCCAAGGAATTGTGGGAGAATTACACAGATGAAACACCCCAATTACTGACAAATAATTCCGAAGGCTATAGCAAAGACGAAGATATTTCTATAACCCCGAAACATGAAAACCATGACTTATGGGATTCACACTGCTTGATATCTGTTGTGAAGGAATCATTAAGAAATTGTATGAAAAGCCAAAGGTACCCATCTCTAGAAGATCCTCAATATCTACTCATCACGTATGAGGTATAGTAAACAGTGGCCAAGGCTGTTGGCTTTTTTTTCTGTGGTTAATTTGTTTGTACGAAGTAAATGTTTTTGTAATTGCTTACAATTACTATATAATTATGATTATTTAGCTTTGGGGTCATCCAGTAAAATTTGTTAAAGAATTTCCAAAGGGTGTCATGGCATTCACATATGTTTTGAAAGGTTCATTGATTCAAATATAGCAAAGGCAAGAACAAATTAATGGAGAATTAAAGCCTCAGTAGTCTCGACACCAGTTTGCCCCCCCCCAAATCTGCTCTACTTTTTTTTACCTGTTTAGAAGAATCTGAGTAGCTGGTGGGATTCAAGGACACCATCTCTTGTTGCTTAATCTTCTCTTACAAGCTGTTGTAAACAGAGAGCAAGATTTTACAGGTACGGAAAACACAGTAGATTTCTGGGGACAAACTGGTGCAGTTTCCATGGTGGTAAGGATGTCTCACTAGACAGGTTTTTCTTCTCCTTTTTTATTGCGTCACTAATGTTAATAGTATAAGCAAGTTTGCATTTGGTCCCCATTATTTTTTCTATGGTATTCAACAATATTGCCTGTCTTTCTCCTAGGTTAAAGTTTGAAAATGCTGGGACCCCAAGACACAGATAATGAGTTTTCCCACTTTAATTGGTCCTTAATTTTGGCATCCAATCACATTCCCTCTTGGCAGATATAGTGAATCTGCTAACAGATATACTTTTTAATTCTACACTAGAGAGTTGTAAAACAGAAATTATTAAAAATGTATAAAAAATTAAGATTAACTGTGTCTGCATAATCTACAATGCAATAATTAAACCAGATTCCCCTTGAAAAAGCAAGTACACCCTGGACTTCATATTTAATTAATAATGAACTTTCTTCACACATTTGAATTAAAGGAGAACTAAACACTAAAAATGAATGTGGCTAAAATTCCATATTTTATATAGTGAACTTACTTACCAGCCATGCAGAACTCAAGCAGCTTTGTTTTTTGATCATTTATGATGATCCCTAAGAAGCCCAGATCACACTGAGCATGTGCGAGTCTTGATATTGTAGAGATGCCTAACAAAGTTACAAGATGACAGCCCCCTGTGGCCAACTTTGAAAGCATAAATCATTTGTTTGATTAGGCTTGTGGTGCAGTAAGTTCATGTTTATGTTTAGTATACAAAATACAGTATTTCTAGCCTTATCCTATTCTACACTTTCCTTGCCCTTTAAGTCTACTAGAAAATCATTTAAACATGAAATAAAGCCAATAGGCTGGTTTTGCTTCCAATAAGGATTAATTATATCTTAGTTGGGACCAAGTACAAGCTACTGTTTTAATATTACAGAGCAAAAGGGAATCATTTATAAAAATCTGGATAAAATGTAGTCTATGGTAGACGGCCTTTCTGTAATTCAGAGAACCGATCCCATACCTGTATATAGAAATAAATACTGTAGTCCTAGAAAGAGTGAGGGTGATATCAATGCTTTTATTGTTAGTCCTGAGAGTAAAGGCAGCACAAGGTAGGAGGAGCTAATTGTTCAGGTGAGGATTCTTGAGAACCAACCTGATTTGAATTTGGAGGGACTGACTGGTTTTGCTTTTCATAATAAATTCCTGTTTATTTAACATTCCTGAAAGCACCAAGTTGGAGGGACAATCCATTAAGCAGTTTTAGGCCAATGCTGGACTCGTGCCTAGAGAGAGAGAGAGAGAGAGAGAGGGAGAGAAGAGAGAGAGTGAATACATTTGCAAAACTGCTATGAAAATTCACCGGCATCAAAAGAATGGACGCTGGCGTTGAAACAAATGGACGCCAGTAAATGGTTGCCGCCATCAGTACTTGGCAGCTGGTGTCAATTTTGACTTCACACTCCATGTTTTGCAATTTTTTCACTGTTTCGCGAATTTTTCGCGAATTGGCGAAATTCGTGGTGAAGCGAAATGGGAGAAATTCGCCCATCACAAGTGATTTCATTTACAATTAGCCAAAGTAGGAAAATAATGGAGAATGAAGCCAATCTTGACCCATATAGGGCCTTTTGCAGAAATATGTTTGCTACTGTGGCCCCAAAGACAAAAGATTTAGAAGTGATGCTACTGGAAGAAAATATTTATTCATTCATGCAGCAATCTGAGCAACAAATCTTTTTGTCCCTCTTTCTATTTACAAAATGTTGGGAGGTATGTAGTCAAGGCTCTCTCCTGTTCATATTCCAGTGCCTCATTCAAACCCTACCTGGTTGCCTGGGTTAT
Organism: Xenopus borealis; assembly: GCA_024363595.1. Taxonomy (NCBI): domain Eukaryota; kingdom Metazoa; phylum Chordata; class Amphibia; order Anura; family Pipidae; genus Xenopus; species Xenopus borealis. The sequence goes on along the minus strand of CM044440.1, from coordinate 127,687,562 downwards.
TTGGACCTTAGAAACTAGCCAACAAAATTCCAAACTAGAGAGCTGCTAAACCAGAAGTGAAATCACTACAAAACCACAAATTATTAATGAAATATAAAAAGCAACTGCTCGCTGCTTGTAATATCACACTCTTCTTGATACTAAAAGTTGGCTCAAAGGCGAACAACCTTTTTAAGGTGAACTCTATATCCAACAAATGTTCTATTCTTTATACAGGGAAAAAGGAGCCACGAAAAACTGTTGTAGAAGTATTTAACACTCAATCGCAGCTAAGTTTAAACACCTATCCTGTGTGGATACTTTACAACCTTTTACATAGCACTTTATCAATTATTTTCTTCTCTTCTGCCCCCTGACAACGAAAGGAGCTGAGACTAAAGCTCCCCGTAGACGCAACGATCTTTCCCTGCCGAACGACCGATCTTAGGGAAGTCCGACCAATCTGTCAAATTATCGTGCGGTTAGTGGGATACAAACGATCGTTCATCTTACAATTTTTCGTCCGACATTGGTCTGATGATTGATCGGCCAGGTTAGAAAATCTTTATCGGTCCCCATACAATCTACCTATGTTTGCAGGGTCAAGCAGGCTGCGATCCTTCAGTTTTGCTGCAATATCACCTGAAATGGTCTTTTTAGTTGATGGACACATCAGGCATTTAAACGATCGTTTTGAGACAATCGGGGTCTCATGATAACAATTGGATCTTTCAAAAATCTTTACATCTATGTCCAGCTTTAAGGGCTCCTACACACGGGCGTTTTTGACCTGCGCTCCCCTGCGCTGCGTTTGGCTGCGTTCAGCCGCAGGGGAGCGCAGCTCTAGACGCACCTCATTTTGCTCAATGAGGTTGTACCCACGAGACGCGTGTAAGCGCCGATTCAGATGCAACATGCTGCATTTTTCCTGCGTTCGGCGCTCACATGCGTTCGTGTGAGTACAGCCCCATTGAAAATAATTGAGTGCGTCTATACCAGCGCTCCCCTGCGTTTGAACGCAGAAAAACGCAACGCAGGAGAGCGCAGGTAAAAACGCCCGTGTGTAGGAGCCCTAAGGCTTTTTTTCTTCCTTGTTAAAGGATTCAGTTGGACTGAGCTGCTGCAGAATGATATAAACCTATGAAACAAACCCTTGAATCATTTGTATGGAGCAGAGAGGAGAATGAATGCCGGATCGGGCTCTTTAAATCAAACTGCCAGGGATTTGTTTTGAGTCTGCAGCAAATAAAATTGCTTGTTGCATTAACTATTTATTGTGCAGACAGAATGTAATTGCTGGTGCCAAGTAGAGGGGAAAACATAAGCTGCATATATTAACATGTTCCCTCCTTCCATTAGTTACTTTGTGCTGCTTCACCTTGGTCTTCTCTTCATCATTTTTGGGCATCAACAGTGTCTTTATTCCTCACTCCCAGCCATTACGCCATTGGGATGGACAGTACAGATTAGGGTGAATACCATAGGGTTATGGCCGTGGTTCTATAATAAAATAATGGGAGATACAATAGATAGGAGTTCGAAAAAAAAAATGGAAATTTTTTTCTGTCCCCAAAAAAAGTGTGTTTTACCATTGGAGGGTGATAGTCTGAAAAAGATTGATTTTCCCCTACATTTCCTAACATATGGCAACACAACTATACAGGGGGCACATGTAGGGCAATAGGACAACTTTATTTTATTAATTAAAGGTTTCCTGGGCTTGTGTAGTGGAATGTAGTGGCTGGAACATATACTTCTATTAAACGTTAAAGTTCCCGCCGTATGCAAATTAGGCATCACTAGCGTAACTGCGCTTTGCCTGGCGAAGTAACACCAGCGCAACTACGCTACCGTTCACCGACCTGCTCGTAACTTCGCCTGGCAAAGTGCGGCGAACGCTAGCAAAGCCAATGCTAGCGAATTTGCGCACATCTTAGTGAATATGCCCCATGGATGTCTGTATCAGACTTCCTGTTTTCATCTTAAACCTCCAGGGCTAGGGCTTGAGCATGCTCAGTTTGCTCTTCTCTCCTCCCCTCCCTGCTGTAATCTGAGCTATGAGTGAGCAGGGAGCAGGAAGTGATGTCACACCAAGCTAATATGGCAGCTGCTATCCTAAACAAACAGAGAGTGTCTACTCAGGTATGAAAAAACATTCTAAAGACTAAAAATGTCGTTTTAGCTTGCTCTGTTGTGGCTAACCTAATGGCAATAATCCTCCTTGGTAGCTTTCCTTTTCCTTTATTGTGAAATAAAACTTTTTTAACCACATCTAAGGAGTATCAGAGTGTGTGTTTAATTGCTGCTGCTATACTGTGCAAGATGAAGAGATAGCGTGGCCGGGTACATAGATATGCAGTACATGGGGGATTACAGAGTAAATATATATCTGTCAAGGTGTTTGCAGAAATGTGCCCCCCAAATCCTGTTTGAATTCTCTTGTCTGGAACCAGTGTGAATTCACTTTAAAACTTTAAATACTATATCATATTTTGTATAAAATTATTCAACATTGAGTCAGTCTCTCCCACATACTGTCTATCTTTGGCAAGAATAATTCACCTTTCATTATTTATATCTATCTTGTGGGCTTTTGGGAATGAAATAATAGGCGCAAATCTTGTGCCAGATATAGTAACCAATAATGATAATTTACTGGTCTTCTGTAGTTCTGTGGGCGAAACGCCACAGATTAGCGATGGGCGAATTCATGGTGAAAGTGCTTATTATTGTCCTGCGTCATAATAATCAACTCCCATTGACTTTAATGCATTTGCCCAAAAAGTTGCGCGTTTAAAAATTGTTGCACGCGGAAAATATTGTTGCACGTCAAAATCATTTTCACACCCATCGACTTCAATATATTTCACAAACTTTTTGCCGTTTTGCTAATTAAATAAAACGGGACGGATTCGCCCATCACTACTCGCTATGGGTTTCTAGACCGAACTTTGCCATTGCTGCTACATGTTTGAGTTCAGCTGTAGCCTTACATGGTATCGTTTGTACGCAGGATCCTGCCCATGAAGGAGCCTCAGAGAAGAGGACCGTCCTCCTTAGTCATGGAAAGCTTCACCTGAGAACGGTGCAGGATGTTTTCCAACTCGCCAGCATTGAAATGAAATTTGGTAAGTGTGTTTGGCGGCAGAATTCACATGGTTGTCATGTATCTGTCGTTTCTATCATTAAAATTTAATTATAAATCAACTCTCAGTGTTTTATAGGAAATAATGTTTTATTTGCTGGTGAAGTTTTGACCTTCTCTTTTCTATAGGAAATATAAAAGTATGTTCACCACTCCAATCAGAAAGGAGATTGCTACTGATGTAGAAAATGGTATTATTATTATTATTAATAATATTTTTTTATTGTATACATTTCTTTTATGGCCCTTCTAGTGATCAGCCACTCTGCCAATCCGACCAATACCTGATTACTAGGCAGATTCACCAGGCAAACTAAAAAAGATTGAAAACATAAATCAATAACAGATATTTTGTGTGTGTGTGTTTCATAGCAAACTTTGCCTTTTACAGCCAAACAGGTTGGTGTCAGAAAAAGTAGGGGCCCCCCATGGCTCCGCAGCAGCTTGTTTATATAAACTATAGTAGTACTTATCTGTTATCTACTGTGTATCCT
>CM044440.1:127636814-127648281 GCA_024363595.1 Xenopus borealis | reverse complement strand
CCCCCCAAGAGAGTGAGAAAAGAAGAGATTAGACTGGAAAACGTAGGAACATAATTAGGTTGGCAATCACAAGGTGAGAAAGAAGAGAGGAAGGGGCTTGACTAAATAAAGAAGTAGCAAGAAGTAAAAAAAACATGAGAGGAAGTTTAGTAAAGAAGAGAAGATAATGATAAAATAGAGGACTGGAATAGAGCAGATGACTGGAAAGTGGATCTCTTTGTAGACCTCCCCACTCTGACACTGGTCATCTTCAGCCTGCGACTTCCCACCTATTCCAGCTCCCTCCACCGAGCACAGAACAGTAGAACACATCTGCAGAGCCAAGAGTTGCTAATCACTTGCTTAGAGGAAACAAATTGCCTTTTCATTTCACTGTTTCTCCCCAGCATTCCTTTCTGCTCTTCACATGCTCACAATAAGTGCCTGCAATTATATCCTTCCATTCTGCCTTTCAATTTATCCAGTCGTTTCTTAGAGATGCCTGTGGTGCCCACACTCGGGGGGATAAAGATAAAGCATTTTAGCCTGAGATGTCATTATTGCCTGCGTTCCTGTGCACATTACCCGGCGTGAGACCGGTGCATAGGGGGAGCCATAGAATGAATAAAAAGCCTGATTTACAGCACGCCTCTGATTAATGCATTTGCTACTGTGCCTGGCTTTCTATTGATTAAACAGCAATGGAACAATCGCATTTACTGAGACATTTGTTAAACCGCTTTTTAATGGTTACGGCTTTATATAGACCCTTTCCTCTGAGACTGGCAGGTAACAGATTAGACTACTCTTTTATAACTCAATCAGTATATTCTATATGGTTAAAAAGGAACATTTACTATAAATAGTGCATCTATAAGCACAAGCATATTCAAAGTTCAGTAGGTTACTAAGTCATTCTCACTCCAACCTTTTGTAAGGGCTTTTACCACACAATGGGTGGGCTATTTAAAGTAGGATTATTGTAAAATTATTATACCATAATAGGCAGTCTATTTGAAGAAATAAGGAAACCTGTGCCCAGCCACACTGAGACAACGGCAGCTCTGATTATATTTATTCCGCAAGTCGATAGAATCAAAACAGAGAAAAATAATTGTACATTAAAAGGGATGTTCACCTTAAGACAAATGGCTGCAAGTGAAAAACCTGTTCCATTACAAATGTTTTTTTTTTTTTTATATTTTTTAAGAGTTAGGGGTAGATTTACTATTGGTAGAATTTCGAATGAAAAAAAAAAAAATCGAAATTCGACCAGGGAATAGTGGGGAATTTAAAAAATTGGAATTCAAATTTTTTTTAGCGCAATTTGATCGTTCGAACGATCAAATAGGGAAAATTCAATCGATCAATCGAATATTCGAATCGACTTCGAATCGAATATTCGAACGATTTGTAAGCGATCGATCGAATTTTTCTTATTCGATCTTAGGGAATGATCCCCATTTCGGTAGGTTTAATCTGGCAAAGTATGTGATCGAATTTAAATTTAAAGGGGAAGTATTCAACCATCGCATATTCGAATCATTCGAAAATTCAAATTTGAATTGTTAAAAAAATTTCGAATCATTTACACAAATTTAGTAAATCTGCCCCTTAATGTATCTATTTAAAGGATAATTAAACCCCCACCATAAAAAAAACCCAACCCCCTACCCTTCGTAGACCCCCTCCCCTACAAGCCTAACTGCCCCTCTGGGCAAATGCCCCTCTTTGCTTACCCCTTACATGTTGCTCGCGAGCTACTGGTTGGGGATCACTGGGGTAGGGGTTTTTTTATGGTAGGGGTTGAATTCTCATTTACACAGAAAAAAAAATCCCATTGTAAAGCCAAAAGTTTATCTCACAAGTAGTTTGTGGGGTCTGGGTGCTCATGCCCCAGACCTACAGCTCAAGGTGGAGATATCCAACCAAAGAAGAAAATGGCAGGCCCTCACAGATCCCACAGACAGTTTTGTAAAAGAACTGAGAACTTTATTTTAGGAGACAAAGTAAAAGAATACACCTTATGCGTTTCATGCCTTTAGCAGTCCTGAGCAGTTCTCTGATTCCTCCTCCAGCTGGGAGGTTGTAAAAGTGCTTGTAAATGTGGACCCTGCCCACAGTATAAAGAAGTAGTAAGGTAGGCCGTTAAGTTGTACTGTGAGTGCCCCTTTAATCTGGGTCATTGGTACAGTAACTGTTGCCTAGTCCCTAAGGTTTCTGGCCATGGAAGCCAGCAGACTGGAAGATGAACAGGAGAGCACTTGAACAGAAAGATAAATGATCTATTGGTCATCAAGCAAGTTACCTAAAAGATTCAACTTCCCCTTTTTTATCCACCATAGCTATGCAGGGTTTCTCTATTATGTTGCATTTGTCTAGATTTGTGGTTGATTACAGAACTACTTCCTTTACATATACAGCTAAAAGCCCAAAGAGCAAATTATTTGGCAGCTAAAGACCTATGATTACAGAACACATTTCTTGTAATATGGGGGGACAATATACCTTTCAATCAGAAAAGTAACACAGCGCGAAACAAAATTACCCATGTCATAAATTCAACCATGAACAATGATTTCAATCTGTAATCACTTTCCTGACTTCTTTGCCCTTTAGGGGATTTTTTTTTTTTTTATAGATTTTTATGTCACAAAAGGCTTTGATAAAATTAGATTAACAACTGACCGGGGTGAGTTGTCCAACCTACGCAGGAGCTGTTCATCTTGGATCTCCAATATACCCTTCAAAATGTGATTGTAACAATTGCATTGAGTCTTTAAATTGGAGTCAGATGAAGCGTAGTGGGACCTCTAGAGGGGCTTTGGAATCAGACAATCACGCTCTTATAGTGCATAATGCTGTGTAACATGCTGGTGTTATATAAATCAATGATAATGATGATGGTATTGCCATTGTATCATTTACAGATCAGTAGGCTGCTGTCCATGGTCCTGAAAGAAAGCTTATGGCTTTTGCAAAGCTCAGTTCATTAAAGGAGAATTTAACCCTGTACCAAACAAACCCTACCCCCACCCCATATAGAACTCCCTCTCTCCTCCCCCCAGCCTGGCTGCCCACCCGGGAAATGCCCCAAACTTTTTACTTACCCCTCGGTGCAGATTCAGGGATTGCAGTTCACCGCAGTCATTTTCTAGGTCTTCATGTCTTCTTCTGGTCCAATTTGGTAAATTGTTCCTATATATATATAAATATATATATATATAGAGAGAGAGAGAGAGAGAGTTATATGCAGGACACTGTCTCAGCTTTCCAAAGACCCGGAAGATGGCTGCGATCCCTGAATCTGCACCAAGGGGTAAGTAAAAAGTTAGGGGCATTTCCCTGGGTGGGCAGCTAGGCTGGGGGAAGGAGGGAGGGGTGTCTATGTGGGGTGGTGGGTAGGGTTTTTTAATGATAAAGGGTTCAATTCTCCTTTAATGAAGAGAATATTTGTACACCTAGCACCTAGAGAAGGTTCTAAGAGTGATTATTGGATCTAGTGATCTAGAAGAGATGGTTGTAGGACAGGGGTGATTGTGTAACAGGTGTGGAGGCCAAACACTATTTCCAGTTTGTTTCAACATGAATCTTGTGCAGAAGTGCTAAACATGCTGAGATTTCTAACATGGGGTAAATTCTTCCCTTATCAAGATCTTTAGAGAAGGTAGTGTAAATAAAGCCTCTGCAGTGTATGACTAAGTGCCCCAGAGAGGCACAAAACGAGTGAGGCTTTTTGGACAGATGTGATGTTTTCCAAGGCCGAATTTACCTAATGGGAGCCCCTAGGCCCACTGTCGTTAGTCACCCCACCCCCCTTCTTTTAATTAGCTCAAATTTTCATTATCGGGACCAGAGCAATGGGAACACAGGAAATTAAAAAACGATTGTATCACCTGCGCATGTGGGTGTGGTTGGACAGCATGCTGCCCCCCTACAATCCTGAAGCCCTAGGCCCGGGCCTTGGTGGCCTCTCCACAAATTAGGGCCTGATATTTTCTACAATAAATATTTTAAGCGCCAACTTTCATCTGGTTTTGTGCCAGACTATTTTGTCTAATGGCAGTGTAATAACAGTGTAAATGAAGGTCATGCAAAGATCCAATATTGATCATCCCCAGCCGAGTACAACTGGACATTGTAGAGAAGTGTCAGTTAGCCTTGTGCCACATTAAGCTTGATTTTGTCACTTACAAAGAACACAATCATCTGGTTTCAAATAATAATAACAACAAATACAACAATAATATTCATACCACAAACCCCAGACTAGTGGGTAGGTAAATATTAAATATGCTTTGTAATAAGTTGATGGATTAAACATTAGGGCAAGGTGGAGCAGTGACATTATGACATTCATTAAAGTTTAAATTTCACTGCACCTCTCCCATTCACTTATACATGAACTCGGCAGGTTTTAGGTGGTGAATAGTGGAATTTGGGTGTGATAAATCTTGGAATTTGAGTTTGGATAATTCAAAATTTTAATTTGAGAGTTTTGACCATAAAAAAAAGATTGACCATACCTACTGCATATGAATAATGGTGCCCCACGATGCTTCTTTTGCCCACTTTTAAGTTTGTTCCAGTGATATGTAGACAATATTGGGTTCCAAAAGAAGAAGACACTCTAGTTCATAGATATGTAATGGGATTCTGCCCTCTATAATCCTTTTACCCCAGGGGCCAGCTCTCTACAGATGCAGCCCTGTCCTGTGGGAGAAGATGGAGGAACTGATACAGAGGACATAGGACTTACTTTACCATCAAAAGGACTAAAGCATCAGTGTTTTTACGGTTATCAGGATTAGTCTTTTTATTTCCATGCATTGATTAAAGGGAAACTGTCATGTCATTTTCAAAACGCATCAGGTAATAGTGCTGCTCCAGTAGAATTCTGCACTAAAATCCATTTCTCAAAAGAGCAAACAGATTTTTTTAATATTCAGTTTTGAAATCTGATATAGGGCTAGATATTTTATCAATTTCCCAGCTGCCCCTGGTCATGTGACTTGTGCCAGCACTTTAGGAGGGAACTGCTTTCTGGCAGGCTGTTGTTTTTCCTTCTCAATGTAACTGAATATTACGCAGTGGGACATAGGTTTTACTATTGAGTGCTGTTCTTAGATTTACCAGTCAGCTGTTATCCCATTGTTCTGTTGTTAAGGTCACCATACACCATAGAGGTGGGCGATATCGGGATATATCGCCCAACGATCGGATCATAATTGAGGCCATACTGGTGGTCGGATCGTGGGACCACATCAACGAACAGATACGGCTGCGATCCGACGGGATTTTAGTCCCACCCGATCGACATTCAGCCAGATATGGATCGGTGCAGCCTGTCGGAGGGCCCCATACACGGGCCAATAAGCTGCCAACTTTGTCAGCAGCTTTTATCAGCCCGGGCATGTCCACCTTTAGGCTGCTGGGGATGTGGGGAGGGGGTGATATGACTCCAACTTGCAGTACAGCAGTAAAGAGTGACTGAAGTTTATCAGAGCACATGTCACATGACCTGGAGCAGCTGGGAAATTGACAATATGTCAGATTTCAAAATGAAATATAAAAAAAATCTGTTTGCTCTTTTGAGAAATGGATTTCAGTGCAGAATTCTACTGGAGCAGCACTATTAACTGATGCATGTCCCATGACAGTATCCCTTTAAGGGGAAAAACCTGTCAACATACAGTTTTATGATTTATTTCTGAACCAAAAGTCTGAGATATGATGTGATAAAGGCCAGCTTTATGCTCTTTATTTCAGTTATGTATTGATTATATGCCCCGTGATGATGGAAAAGCCAATAAAATCATTAGGTGGAAAAGAAAAAACCTTCCAATAATTCTCTTCTGTTCGTCCAATGGGCGAGGAGCCGGTGTAATGCTGGATTGAATGAGAGGGCAGCTGACTCGTAACATCTGTGTTTATGAACCAGAAACCCAAGCTCAAAGCAAATCATGACATTAATCATCGTGGGACAGTGACAAATAGCGAGGGATTTTCTGCGTGACATATGTACGCCACTTTGCATGCATGACATATATCTCTTGTCAACGAAGAGGCAGAGACCCGACATGCAGAGCTTTGGAGATGCCCACGATACAACATAAAGACAGGAGAAGCCATTAGAAGACTTGCACATTAGATATTTATAAAGCTAATGGTCCCATTAACCAAACACAAAGAGGGAGAATGAACTGAAGGACGGAGTCATTAGGAACCTGCTCAGAGACACATTTATCTGACACAGAATGAGTATTGATACCAGAAACAGTAACTGTATGAACAGAAACGCCATTGTAACTAGATAAACATTTCTGTTGTGAGAGTGTCATGGTCGGCACAATAAATCCAGAACCCAAGCTCACGGCTCTTGCTTCCGTCTTTCACTTCGGGAGGAGCCCTCGGCTAATCGGATGCCGCCAGGTCTTATAAAGAGAAGTGCCAAGCAAGGGTTCTGGATGAGCAAAGGGGCACGATGGTAAAGCAAAGTCTTTTGGGCAGAAGGTCACAGATCAAAGAGTAAACAGATAACATAGTCAAAACAGGCCGGGTCGGAGCAGACAGAAGACAAGAGGAGTCAGGCAGGCAAGGGTCAAACCAGGAGATCAATCAGAAGGGATACGGATACAGAAGGTTACCAGGCAGGGTCAGGATTACAGAAGTCAGGATCATCAAAAACGGGCAGGGGTCACAACAGGTATCAGATAACAGAAGCTTAAGAGCACAGAGGCACCAGGAACTCACAAGGAGGAAACCTATAACGGGCAATGAGCAAATACAAAAAGTCACTTTTGAATTTGGCGCCGTTGCACGCTGATGTCATCACGCCAGCATCAATGCACCTATAAATAGAGGAGGCGTGCGCCGTGCATGACCTAAGGAAAGCGTCACAAGAAGAGGAGCAGTGTGGCGGGCGTCCCCGTTGATTGCCCGCCGGGCTTCCCCGCTAGCCCACTAGACCACCAGGGTGAGTCTTTACGGAGAGATTGTGAGAGTTTCTTCCAAGAAGGGGCAAAATAACTCCTGCATCACTAGTCAACTAAGTCCATTCATGTTTATAATGTAAAACAAAGGGGCAGATGGGCTTGATTCCTAATGGGTTCCAGAAAATTCATAAACCGTTAATAATTGAAATTCAAGTGTGGGACCGGTTATCCAGAGTGCTTGGGACCTGGGGTTTTCCAGATAAGGAATTTTGCTGTAATTCTAATAGAAATATAATGTAAACATAATAAACCCAGTAGGGCTGTTTTGTCTTCAGTAAGGATTAATTATATCTTAGTTAGGATCAAGTATAATGTACAGGCATTGGGTCCGTTATCCGGAAACAAGTAATCCAGAAAGCTCTGAAAGCTGCCCGTCTCCTATAGACTCCGTTTTATCAAAATAATTGACATTTTTCAAAACGATTTCCTTTTTCTGTGTAATAATAAAACAGTAGCTTGTACTTGATCCCAACTAAGATATAATTAATCCTTATTGGAAGCAAAACCAGCCTATTGGGTATAGATTTTCTAGTAGACTTAAAGTAGGAAGAGCTAAATTAGGGAAAAGATCCAGTAAACGGAAAACCCCAGGTCCCAAGCATTCTGGATAAAAGGTCTCCTACCTGTACTGTTTTATTATTACAGAGAAAATGGAAATAATATTTAAAATCTTTATTATTTTAATTAAAATAGAGTCCATGGGATGTGGCCTTCCTGTAATTAGAGCTTTATGGAATTATATATATATATATATATATATATATACTATATAGTGATGGGTGAATCTGACCTGTCTCACTTAGGCAAAGATTAGTGAAATGGCATAAAATCGCCAAAATGCAGTGAAATATTTGGTAGTCAAATTTTTATTGTCGACAATTTTTTTTATGGGCATCATTTTTGTGGCCAAACATTTCACTCATCACTAGTAGCCATACGTAAGATATACAAAAATGGGGTTGTTGCCTTTTCTTATCTTCCCCCCGGATGGGGAGTGGGAGCTGACATCTCAGGGGACATGACTGGGATCTTGCAGGGCTGGGAGATGATGTTGAAGGTGATGACGATGAAGGTGGATGCGATGATGTGGCAATCCATCAATCTAGGGGAATCCATCTGAAATCCTTACCCAAGAAGGCTAGCGCCCAAGCAAGCGAAACCCTGCTTTGCTATTCCATGACCTGGGCCATACTGAAGTACAATGAGAAGAGGAGAAACCATATAAAGCTGCCTCCCAGCAGTTCCATCCTGAAGTACCAGCCCAGAATAAGGACAACGCACTGCCATACACGCCATGAGAAAACCAGTGCTAAAGCTGCACGCTACTACGTGATTGCACTCACCGGATATAAAAGTGCACAATAAAGAGGTGAGAGCTTTTAGTTGGCTACCATCTGCAGAAACTAGACCAACAAATGTGGACCTCTTTGATTTACTCCAATTCCTTTTAATCAACCTTTAAGCAAATTGCCGCCTGCAGTATAAGCTCCGTGAACCAGACAACATTTTGGAACTCAAAAGTCACCTTCATCAGTATCCACTGTTTTAATATAATCTCACCCTTTAGTGTTTGGTACATACCCTGGAATTCCCCATTCAGCAGTCCTAGGGTTCACTGTGTAAAATGATCTAATGCAATTTTCATAGAGTTGGGTGTAGGAGCGTGCCTTCCAGTCAATACGGATAAACAGGGTCGGACTGGGCTGGAGGGACACTAGGGAAAAACCCAGTGGGCCCCGGCCTTATGAGCCCCTACCGGCCCAGAAATACTCCCTCGGCTGACCAACTGTTAGAGGTCGGGAGGGGGGGGGAACCGGGACTACCAGGAGGGCCTTTCATTTTGCAGCCCTGGTGGGCCCCCAAGGCTCCAGTCCGACCCTGGGGGGTAAATGGGGAATCAACAACAATACCGGCACCAAGTCATCTATACACTGAAAAGGCCTGATCAGAAAACCACAATTCCAGTCCTGTACAACTACAGTAGAACCCCCCGTTTTCAATTTTTCAGGGGACCAGAAAAAAATGTTGTAAAACCCAGGCAAAAGGTAAAATCAGGGAAATTTGTTAAAGGAGAAGGAAATCTTCCATAGTCAAAAGTCTCCACTGATCCCCCTCTGTAGGCCCCCCTCCCCCTGCACACTCTTACACCAGTATTGTGGCCCTTAGAAATTGTGACCCGCACAATGCAGCGCAGTGAACCACAGGGGCCCCATGTTCGTCAGCCTTAGCTTCTTCATTGAGCAAGCGCCGATCCATATCCAAATATGGCGCATGCACAGTTGGAGCCGGAAAGCTCCGTAAATCTGAACGGCAAGAAGAGGATCTGGAAGAAACTGAGGCTGACGAACATGGTGCCCCTGTGCTCGACTGCGCTGTTCTGCATTGTGTGAGCAGAATTTCTAAGGGACACAATTCTGACGTAACAGTGAGCAGGGGGAGGCGGGGAGGGGGCTTATGGAGGGGAGTCAGTGGGGACGTTTGACTGTGGAGGGTTTACTTCTCCTTTAAAGTGACTTTTCATCACAAACTGGAAGGATATAAGCACAGGAGTGAGTTTTACTCTGAGATACAATGGGGCAAATTCACTAACTTCTGAAAATTGGCTATTGTTGGCTTTGCTAGGGTTTGCCGCACTTGGCCAGCGCTACGCAAATTCACTAAAGTACGAATATACACTCAGTTTGGCGAACGGTAGCATAGTTGTGCTAGCGTTACTTCGCTAGGCAGAGCGCAGTTATGCTAGCGAAGCCTAATTTGCATATGGCTGGACTTTAACGTATAATAGAAGTATATGTTACAGCAACTACATTCCACTACACAAGCCCAGGAAACCTTTAATAAATAAAATAAAGTTGTCCTATTGCCCTACATGTGCCCCCTGTATAGTTGTGTTGCCATATGTTAGGAAATGTAGGGGGGAAGGAGGGTCACCCCCAAAAAAAATATAGATCTTTTTCAGACTATCACCATCCAATGCTAAAATACGCCAGCGTTTTTTTTGGGACTTAGAAAAAATTTTTAATTTTTTTTTTCAACCTCCTATCTATTGTATTGAACCTCGCCTGGTCTGACCAGGCGAAGTAACATCTAACGTAAATGCTAACGTTCAGGAAAATGTTCAATTGCGAATTTACGATCCTGCGTAAGGGTGCGAAATTGCGCAAGTCTATCTACTTCGCTAGCGTAAATTCAGGAGAGCCGAAGTTAGTGAATTTCCGAAGTTACGAATTGATCGGCTTAGTATTTTACACCCTTTATTTCACAAATAATAACATTTATAGAGGGGATAAAAAGCCGTTTTTGGGAACATCAGGACACAATTTTGATGTAAAATGTGGGAAAACATGACTTAAAATCAGGGCAATTCATCCATTAAAATGCATTATACTTGAAATGAAAAGTTTAAAATGCTGGAAAACTTAAAATCAGGGCACTTAAAATCAAGGTTGCTGTAAAGCAAGGCTGTTTCCAGGCACTGTCACAAAGACAAAGGAAAAGAAGAAACACTTAAATAAAGCAGCTGCCTATGAGGAATTATAGAAGTAGCCCCAATCCTATAAGCACTGAGCTGAGAATGATATCTCTTCTGCCTGGTGGGGGGTGGAATAAAATGAAAAAATCAATGAGCAAATGATATGTTTTCCCATCTCCTGAGATCATGTCCCAATTATTATCCAATCACAATTACTCATATCTATTTAGCCCAGAGCCTTGAACTTGCCTAATCTGAGGTCTCTCCCCATTCAACCCCGTGTTCAGAATTCCCTGGCTCATCAATGTCATTAGCAAATGAGATGAGCTTTGCCGGCATTCCTGATTTCAGAGCATTATCAGTGTGTCTGGTTTTGTATGAATGGAGCTGCGGAACCTCTTCCATGCCAAGGGGATGGCGTCGCTTTATGTAACGCTAAGGAGAATCAGTACTGAATCAAATAACCAGATAATATATACGTATATATGAATGCATAAACCCTATAAGGATATTAGAGAGAGTTGGGATAACCAGTATTACTCTGCTAACGAGCAATTTTTGTTCATGAGAAGAGCGATATTCTATTGCTAATGCATTTCTTCTAGTTTCTCCTATTTCTAAAGGTATAGAAATATTAGGAAATTCCTTCTCCAATGAAAACAGGTGCTTAGAATATCATCTGTAAACCCGTTGTACAGAAAGCTTTTAATCAGGGTCAGACTGGGGCCCGGGGCCCACAGGGGCTGCTGTTGTGTTTTTCCACGGCCGCCCGCAAAGGGGAGGTCACAGCAGAGAGAATTCTGGATGTGGATCTGGGCCAACAAGAGCTGGGGGCCCACCAGGTTTTTTACCGGCACCTTGCCAGCCCAGTCTGACCCTGCTCTTAATTATGGGAAGCCCATCTCCCGTGGATTCTATTTTAAAGGAGAACTAAAGCCTAACTAAAGAAGTAGGCTAGAAATGTTGTACATAGGGTTGCCACCTGTCCGGTTTTGACCCGGACAGCCCGGTATTTTGAAGG
>CM044440.1:127554608-127573816 GCA_024363595.1 Xenopus borealis | reverse complement strand
CTCACTCTATTAAACTCACCAGACATCATGTCTCTCTACATGCAGCAGTTGGGTGTCTCTGGCGAATGTACGCTGGGCGAATTTACCAGCATGTAATATCAGTTTTGGTCACTAGAGGTCGCCAATCACTAGCTAATGCTATCAGTACCAGTATACAGGAAAGCCTGGTGGTGTAGTGTATAAAGTAAATGCCTCTGACCAGTGCTTTTACTGTTCAATTCCCATTGAGTGATAATTTACACTAGAAAAGTAGATAGACGCGCAACTTCGCACCCTTACGCTGTGGCGTGTTTTACCATTGTGGGTGATAGTCTGAAAAACGTAAATACGTTACCGTTCGCTGACCACAGCGTAAATTCGCACGTTAGAATCAGCTGGCTTTTGCTCCATTGTTTCAAGAGTCAGGACCAGCAGTTCATAGTCTAAACCTCCAGCTACAACTTTAAAAAAGCAATTGCATTTATAATTTGAAAACATTGAAGTGAATACATCTAGTCGATAGTTGCTTCACATGACTTGTCTTTCATTATGCAAAAAAAACAAAACAAAAGAAACACTGATTTCATGCAGATTTCTACTGGAGTAGCACTATTAACTTGTGTATTATGAAAAAAAAAAAAATTCTATTGGCCGTATCCCTTTAGAGATTGAGAAAACCAGTTGGTTGTCTAGTGAAACGTCGAGAGAAAAATACAGCAAGTCCAGTTGATCCGACTTATTACTATATATATCCAATTAAACATTTTAAAGGGGAATTCAACCCCCCGGTCCCTTTAAGGCAGTGATCCCCAACCAGTAGCTCGTGAGTAACATGTTGCTCTCCAACCCCTTGGATGTTGCTCCCAATGGCCTCAAAGCAGGTTCTGATTTTTGAATTCCAGGCTAGGAAGCAAATTTTAATTGCATAAAGACTAAGTATAATGCCAAGCAGAGCCAGTCCACATAGGGGCTACCAAATAGCCAATCACAGCCCTTATTTGCCACCCCAAGGGACTTTCATGCTTGTGTTGCTCCCCAACTCTTTTTTGAATGTGGCTCACGGGTAAAAAAAAAAAAGGTCGGGGACCCCTGCTTTAAGGTAAATTATTACCCTTAAATGTTTTTATTTTTTGTCAGATGATTACTTTGTATGCAGTTTTATAACATGTGATACTTCCCCCATGATATAAATATATGTACAGATGTGTAGATGATTTGATGGAGTAGCAGAATGGTGCAATAGCGTGCCCAGAGTAAGGAGGAATTTAACCCCAATTCACTCCTACAGTCTGTTAGTGTGGGTTCTGTTTATACTCACGAGCCTAGATCAGCAGAACTGGATCTGTGCAAAGACCTGGAGTTCAATTGAGGACACCCCTGCAGTCACATGTAATATTTAAAGTGGAACATCCGGCTTCCAAACCAAAATTTGATAGAGGCCTACATAACACAGAAACTAAGGGGGCCGAACCCCCGAATCCTTCCCGAAAGATTTGGCCGAATACCGAACCGAATCCGAACCCTAATTTGCATATGCAAATTATGGGTGGGAAGGGGAAAACATTTTTTACTTCCTTGTTTTGTGCCAAAAAGTCACGTGATTTAGCTCCCTGGCTCTAATTTGCATATGCAAATTAGGATTCCGATTCGGTTCGGCCCGGCAGAAGGATTCGGCCGAATCTGAATCCTGCTGATAAAGTCCGAATCCCGAACCGAATCCTGGATTCGGTGCATCCCTAACAGAAACCCCTAATATACCCATCACAGTTGCCTGTTTCTTCAAAATGTATGAATACATGCAATTACTATACTGAAATCCAGCTGTTTTTAACAGGCTTTTCTCTCTCTGCATCATTTGATATCCTGGCAAGGAAGGAGGGACTAAAACACTGATGGTACAAATTGTAACAACCTCTCCACAGTTTACAGACATGCAGGAACTACATAACCCACAATGCATTGCACTGGGATGTTCCTTTCCTTATTGAAATCAAGTGTGCACGGAATTGTGGGGTTTGGAGGATGCAGGCTGAGGACAGATGGCTGCTGATACAAAGTAACAGTTGTCTGTCAGCTCAGCAAAGTAGTCAGACAGATCAGCAGGAGAGCAGGGGGCTAGGCTTAGAGAACTTTTCCAAACCATTAAAAACCATTGAAAAGTCTGCATATTTTTTAATTGATGCATATTGCAAAGTTGTGTGAAATTGTGTTTATTGTAGTTCACTTTTAAGTTAACTTTTAGTATGTTCTAGAAAGGCCAATTCTAAGCAAATTTTCACTTGGCTTTCCTTATTTGTTTAATATGGTTTTTGAATTATTTGCTTTTTTTCTTCTGATTTTTATCAGCTTTCAAATGGGGGTCACTGACCTCATCTTAAAACAAATGCTCGGTCAGGATACACATGTATTGTTATTGCTACTTTGTATTACTCCTGATTCTGTTCAGGCCTCTCCCATTCATTCATTCAGGGGATATCACTCCAGCTTGCAGTAGAGCAGTAAAGAGTGACATGAAGTTTCTCAGAGAACAAATCACATGACTGGGGGCAGCTGGGAAATTGACAAAATGTCTAGCCCCATGTCAGATTTCAAAATGAAATATAAAAGAAATGTTTGCTGTTTTGAGAAATGGATTTCAGTGCACAATTCTGTCGGAGCAGCACTATTCACTGATGCATTTTGAAAATGTTTTTTTTTCCCATGACAGTTTCCCATTAATTATAATGGATTAAATGGGAGACAATGTTCATCAGTGTGTAGTGTGTACATGGTAAATGGTTTGGCTTTATGTCGTCTCTCAAAAGTTCTGTGGCCGCTCTACTGACCTTGAATATGAGGTCTGCAATGATCTAAAATAGTGCAGTCCAACTGTTTCCATTAAATGGGCCAATTCCCTATATTACATGTTCAAGGGCCAGATTGTAATAAAATGATTATAATCATCCAAGGAGGTGGGTTGGCTCTCTACAGCCGTCTGGGGGGCCATAAACATTTCTCGAAGGGCCAAATCCAGTTCATGGGACTCAAGTTGGACAGCACTGATCTAAACAAACGGGAATTTGCTATAAACAAGTGTGTTTTATGTTGTTCAGGAATGAAAACCATTAAATCACTGACACTACTCTGTTATTAATAGGTAGAATATAGCTAGATATAGGCTCATTGAAGCACATTCTTCATATTTGGGGGGGGGGGGTAACCCCAGTCATTGCTAGTAACAGCAAATTGCCATTCAAGACAGAAGTGGTCAAATAACTGTCAACATAATGCTGGCTAGGTTAAACAGTATGTACACCTATTACTATTACATAGACCTTCTAAGTGGCCATACACCATAAGATCCTCTCGGAGAGATCACCAAACAAGTGGATCTTTCCCCAATATGGCCAGGGTTCATCCGAATGTTTGGCCCTAGGGCGGAATGATTGGATTACAACTAAGAGAACGGGCGCTGACAGGCCATTGGACTGCATCAACTAGCCAATGCCTTGATAGTCTGAAAAACCAAACCTCTCCGATCGATAACTTGGCCAGATATTGACTGGGTAGCCCCATACACTGGCAGATATCGGTCTAAAGGATATCGGCAACTGAGGAGCTGCAGCAGCAAAACACAGAGTCAATAGATATCTATGACAAGTGGAGAGTGTAGAGTAGAGTGGGTGGAGGGAGTGAGGGTTAGAGTGGGGGGAGAGGGAGCGAGAATATATAAATATAGTGAGAGAGAGATTTATGTGGTTACCACGAACCATATAAATTGGTGATCCGACTTATGCTGTACCAAGGGCCGACTTTCTCTGGCCTACATGGTGGAGGTTCACTAATGGAAGCAAGTGTTGACCACTCCCTGTTTTTATACCACACCCACTTTAAACCACACCTATTTAACCCACAAGAACTTTTTAAGACCATGTCCACAGTAATGGTGGTAGCATACCATGGTGCTCACTGCAGGGATATCGCTCTTCGCTCATACGTGAAAAATGTAATTCTTAATTATTCAAACATAGCCTCAAATCCATGTACCACCTCCTACCTGGATAATGGCAAGGGCGAGTCGTGGGCCGCCTGCAGGCTGGCGCATATTTGCGCATATTCTCCTGAAGCCCAGGCTTATACTCGAGTATATACGGTACAGAGAAAAGGGAAATCGTTTTTAAAAATTTTGATAAAATGGAGTCTACGGGAGACGGCCTTTTAAGTAATTCAGAGCTTTCTGGATAACTGGTTTCTGGTGTAACAGATCTGATACCTGTAGTATTAATAATACTCGTTGCAAAAATGTGTGTGTGAAAATTTCATCACTTTTCCCACCACCCGGAATCCAAATAATGAGCTCACCATAAATTCACTTTTCCCCTAATTTCTGCTTGTTATTAGTTTTAAAGACATTTGTTATACAGAGGTTTCCGGATCAAGGGCTGAATGAAAATGATTAACTGAATTTTACTGCTCTATTTGGTGTATAAAAATAAAACCTATGCCCAAACGCATGTCTAACACCAGCTTTAATCACTGGTAATGATGGAGAAAGATGTCACTTTTGGCACAAGCGAAAATATCCCCCAACACCCAGACGATCAGCTCAGAGTTCCAGTATATTTTAGTGCTGTTCTTCCATTCTTCACTACTATTGGTGTCAGCCCATTCCCAAATATGGGCACTTGTGCGCGGTAAGTCCCGTAAATCTGAATCTGTAAGTGTGTGAAACAGGATCCAGATTTTCATAATATTAAAAAAAAAAAAACTATTTCACTTGCTAAATTTTATTTTTATTTTTTTACAGAAGGATCCCTGCAGCGACGGTAGTCTGAGTGACGGCCATTTGTCCCCTCCTGCCAAACGCTCCTGTAAACATGCCGAACCTGTGTGTAAAGAAAGCCCCCAAACTCGTACCGCCAAACAGCGAGAGGGCTGGAGTATTGCAACCAGGAGGTCAAGGTAATAATGATCAGTCTTTGTTTTGGATTTTTACTTCTATCTAATATGTCATTCTAAAACAGCTGGACTTGCTGAGTAATCATTGAAGACGTTTCACTACTCATCCGAGCAGCTTCTTCAGTTCAGCTGACTGGTGTGTGGAGTCCTGGGCATATAGACTCTTCCACTAATCCCATCACAACGGCACATGGTTACTCTTCAGAGAGGAAACTACTGAATTAACTGGACTTGCTGAGTAATCATTGAAGACATTTCACTACTCATCCGAGCAGCTTCTTCAGTTCAACTGACTGGTGTTGGGAGTCCTGGGCATATAGACTCTTCCACTAATCCCATCACAATGGCACATGGCAACTCTTCAGAGAGGAAACCACTGAATTAAGAGAGGTGTTGATTCTGTGTAGTTACTGTGATAGGATTACCAATGTGTCATGCAACTCCTAGACACAGGTGTTACTTGTGAGTGTTGTGCGATGTGTTTTTAAACCGCCGGGGTACAGATGTAAGAACGGCATTGTATGTAGCAGACAGGTGGTGTTGAAAGCCCCCACCTCTATTCAGGGATGGTTTCTCCACCTTGACATGAATTGCCTCTTTAACACCCCGTTCAAACCAGTGTTCTTCTTTATCTAAAATTTGAATCTTGCTATTTTCAAAATTTTCAAGTCCCTTTTTTGTACCAGTTTTTGTCTCAATGTGTTGCTAGGTTTGAAAAACAACCCAACACCAGTCAGTTGAACTGAAAAGCTGCTCAGATGAGTAGTGAAACGTCTTCAATGACTACCCAGCAAGTCCAGTTGTTTTAGACTTGCTTATATTAGATATACCATGACCTGGTTGGATGAAAATCTTCATAGTCGGATTTTTACTTCGTTATACGGAGTGAGGATTTCCTTCTTTACAGGGCCAATCCTGTGGCTGAATTTAAGCAAAATGCTTATTTGTCCTAAATGCTCTTACGCACTAGTGTACTTATCCGCACTCTCCTGCATTTTTCGTTTTCATGCGTTCCACCTTCGCACGAAACGCCATGTAATATTCTTTTAAACGCGGAATACAGGTGGAATGCATCATGTTGCCTTTGAGCTGTGTGAGTTCAGGTCACTTTAAGAGCTAGCATATATCCATGCACAGGCCTCCCCCCTAAACTCTAGCACAGTCAACCTGCCATACTGTCCCCATAATAAAGGGATAATACATCCAATACCTGCATTTCTTTTAAACACATTTGCAATGTTGTTTTTTTTTTTTTTTTTTTTTTTTTTTTAAAGGAGAGCTAAACCCTAGACCCATCCATAGACTCATTCCCTCATCAATGCACTCTCCCTGAGCATGGAGTGCTCTGGTGGTGGGCTAGAGTGTAGTTCTCCTTTAAAAGCTGTTTGATTTTATGTGCTATCCATATGTATTTCAGTCTGCTGAACCACTTTATTTAGTGCTGGAATGATTAATGGCATAAATAATGGCATGTCTGCATCATCTTTGGTCATAACTAATCCAAAATTACATAAATATATGGAACCACCTTTTTCTTCCAACAGAGTATCAGTGTGTCTAATGAACTTGCTTCTGTATTTTAGATTATCGTCTCCAACTGGTGCTACATTACCAAACAGTCACAGTAGTTTATGTAAGTACAACATGTGCGTGGGATGTTTATACTGGGTATAATGAGAATTTGAACAAGCCATTTCCACCCGGTCTGTAGCATTTTCTTTAGTAACGAGTAATCGCCCTGATCTAGAAGAATGAGAATCTACAAAATGAATGCTTGAGTATATTCTTAATGTCACTTTTAACATTGAGTGTCTCTTGTGTTAGCTCTTAGAAGCCACCCACGACATGTGGAGAAGGAGGAAAGTGGAGATCACTCCTGTATTAATGGACGGGAAGTTCGAAGAAGCTGTAGGCCCAAGAGTAACCGATTTGAGACTCTGAATCAGAGCTTACTATTTGATCAGCTTGTAAATAGGCAAGTATGGGGGAATATACAATAAGGTGCCTTCTCTAAGACAGTGATTTTCAACCTTGTGCCTCCAGCTGTTAAGAAACTACAAGTCCCACAATGCATTTGCCTGACTGTGGCTGTCAGACTCCTTCATTGCATTGTGGGACTTGTAGTTCCTTAACAGGCACAAGGTTGAAAATCACTGCTCTAAGACTTAGCGCGCACACACACACATCATCATCAAGGATAGTATTTATTTCAGTGTGAACATTTTATATAAGCCAATTGGCACTTTACATTTAGCCAAAATAGGCTTGATAAAGGACCCGGAGGGGTCCGAAACGTTGCCCTTTTGTGATGTATATTTGGGCTTCAATAAATCACCGTTTGGACACTCATTGCAATTGAAAGGTGTGCATCTGAATTTTCTAGTAAATACAATCTTTGGGGACAGTATTTATTGGGCTTCTTAAAATGAACTGGCCCAAAGATCCCCGTGCACCATCTCTAAAATGGAATGGGCGTGTACAAGTAATAACAGAGACACTTGCGTGTTCTTTTAAGAGGGAAGTTCTAATTTGCTACATATGGACCTCTGAGCTAGAGTCCTGCGCAGGTCCATTTTTTGGGACCCGTACCGGACCCGCGACCCGCATTCTTACCCGCTTGGATCCGCAACCTGGACCCGCGACCCGCTGACCATCAAGAATCAGAAGTGCTGTCATTCTAAACCGGAAGTGACATCATCGGAAGCAGCCGAGATCAGAGAAAAAGGAGTAAAACAGGAAGTGCTGTCATTGTGAACTGGATGTGACATCATCAGTAGTAGAAATGCTCAGAAAAAGGAGTAAAAATTGCTATAGCGAGGATCCGCGACCCGACCCTCAACCCGCCAACCTGCAGAACCACCGGCCCGCTTCTATACCCGCACCCAGAAATTCTACGAGCAACCCGCAGGGTACCGCGGGATTTTGCAGGTAACCCGCTGCAGGACTCTACTCTGAGCAACGATTCAACAGATCTTCCTTAGTAGTATCATACTGCATACTTTTTAGGTACTCATGTTCTCTCTTCTCCCTGCCTGCAAATTAAAGGATTTTCTAGTTGTTGGGGATCACTGACCCCAGCTACCAACCGCCCCCCCCCCCAAAAAAAAACAAAAAAAACCACAGATTTCACTAAAAGTATTTTATTTTTTTGGCCAACTTTCTAATCAAATGCTCTGCTATACACCTTTTATTCTCCCATTATGTAGTAATAGATGTAGATGTTTTTTTTCTCAATAATTTCAGTTCCAAGTAATTATACTAACGCTTCTGTGCTGGTATCCCATTCTAGCACTGCTGAAGCTGTACTGCAGGAAATGGACAACATCAATATCCGGCGCAGTGGAAAATCCAGGGAGGTGGAGCGGCTGAGGATGTGGACAGATACTGAATTTGTAAGTTGTCACAGCAAAGCAAAGATACACTTTTTCCAGTATACAGAAAGTTTCATGGGACAGGGAGTGAGAGTGCAGTGCTTTCCTAAAGAAGGCAGAACACTAAGCACTCCTAATTGTAGTCACCAGTTGTTGCTCTGTTTTCAAATCTGGAAAGTCTTCAGGGCTTGGGCTTGAGCATGCTCAGTTTGCTCCTCTCTCCCCCTCCCCTCCTTGCTGTAATCTGAGCCCAGACTTAAGAATGAGCAGGGAGAGACTCTGGCAGGAAGTGATGTCACAATAAGCTAATATGGCAGCTGCTATCCTTAACAAACAAACGATACAGTGTCTAGAGCTGTTTACTCCAGTATGGAAAAGCATTCTAAAGAATTAAAGTAGCATTCTAACTTGCACTGTTGTGGCTAATCTATTGACAATAATCTGCCTTGGTAGCTTTAACAGGCTGCAATTTAAAAACCTGAAGTCAAGACATTAGATTTCAATCTTTAACAGGACTCCCTGTGTTTTAGGCTTTGGTAGTAACATGGTGCGACTGGCCTAATGACAACCAAGACCCTTCAATTTTTCAGGAGACAATTACTTTCGATAGTTATGCATTACTGCATTGGTGCAGACGTGCTTCACGTGACTTCACAGGCATGTGTGCATCTTTTGGATTGAAGAAGTGATGTAGTACATGTATAGCATCCTTTATCTGGAAACCTGTTATCCACAAAGCTCCGAATTATGGAAAGGCAGTCTCCCATAGACTCCATTATAATTAAAATAATTCCATTTAAAAAAAAAAAAATTATAATAAACCGTAACTTGTACTTGATCCAAACTAAAATATAATTAATCCTTATTGGAGGCAAAACAGCCCATTGGGTTTATTTAATGTTTATATGATTTTCTAGTTGACCTAAGGTATGAAGATCCAAATTACAGTCACAATTAAAGAACAGTCATCAGGAAAACCACAGGTCCCGAAAATTCTGGATAACAGGTTCCGTAGATGGTAGGAGAAGATCAAATGCTTCCATTTAATCGTTTAACATTCTTATGCATTAAGGAAAACATGGACATGTATTCCCGTGTTAAAAGGAGAAGAAAAAGCCTGCGTAGAAGTGGCTATCCAATTAAAAACCTCCATGAGGAATCCACTGAAGGCGAGGAAGAGGTTTCAGAAGGTAAGTTCTCAGAGTTGGGGCAATATGAAATCTTTTTCAACATTTGAATTGGAGTGTGGGTCCCTCTAAGAATTATGCAATCACATTTGACCCAGTGACAACAGTGACTGGAGTTTGAGTACAGGTACTTTTTGTAATAGCCCTACCCCATCATCTCACAACTTTTTCACCAGATTTGTAGTGGAAATCCTTGGAAGAGGCTGGGAATTTTTTTTTTTTATTTCAAAACATAAATTTATATGCACCTGAGGGCTGCTCCCCAAAACCTGTGGACCTAGGCCTTAAAGGAGAAAGAAAGGCTGGAGGCACTCGGGGGTGCCAAACGTTGGGCACATCCAATTGATTGTATCTACCTACCTGAAACCCTGGCTGGTGCTCCTTTCGGCAGAAAACTGCACCGGCCTGGGCTTATACCAGTGAGCACCACAGAGAGATCTACTTCTGTCTTCACGCAGCTGTGCATGCACAGTAGAATGAAAAGCCGAACTTTAACTAAATTAACTTTTTTGTTTAACTGTGCATGCATTAGTCTGGGGTAATTGAAGAAAACTGAAGTAGATCGCCCTGTTCACTCACTGGTAGAACCCTGGGCTGGTGCAGATTTCTGCTGATAGGAGCACCGGCCTGGGGATTCAGGTAGGTAGATACAATCACTTGGGGTGCTTAATGTTTGGTACCCCTCAAGTGCATCCAGCCTCTCCTTCTCCTTTAATAGAACTACAGCCCTGCATCCACACAAAGATAAATATTTCCAGGGCTTCTTATTTTACCATTAGCACACTTTGTTCATGCTCCTGCACAATTATAGCTCTGACAACTGTAACCAAAATAGGATTTTGTGCTGCACAAACATTTCCGCATCTTCTGTACCTAATAATGTTAGGACTATGGTGCTCCTGGTACAGGAAGTACAGTACAGAGTAGTGAGGGACATTTGCTTCTCTTTAACTATAAACACAGTCTAAGAGCAGCAAAATACTTGTTTTAAAAGCCTCTTTATTTGCTATTTCCTAATTTTATTATTTTGTTTTGTCCTTTATTGTGAGTGACACAGACATGGTACTGGGAGGAGGGCTTGTGGCTGCTGTCAAAATACTGCATTGGACTCTGGGATGTTGAACTCTCCCTTAGGAGTCCAGCACCATGAACTGACAGCAGAGGGAGTGAGCAGATCACCATTGCAATTCTAGTGGTGAAACGTCTGCTTTCTCTAGCTTTTGCCTGGAAATGCTTGGTCAGAATACCAAATATTTTTGAAAGAGACAAAACAGACTTGGCGCAGCCCTGTTGCTTACATACTAATGACTTAACAAACCATGAATTTGTACCATGTTGTAACAAAAAAAAAACTGCCTAGACAACACTTTATTTAAGCTATTGTTACATTTCCAGAGTCCCAGGAAGAAGGGGAAGATGGAGACGAAGAAGCTGAGGTTGAAGGAGAGGAAAACGATCGGCCATATAACTTGAGGCAGAGGAAAACTGTGGAGCGATATCAAGCACCTCCTATTGGTATTCTATGAAATCCTGTTTGTATATAGCGAACTCAGAGGAGGGGCGGAGATACAATATTGGCATTTAGCAACTCAACAACTGTATGATTCCTTATTAATGGGCAGTTTAGCCGTAAAGGGGTTGTTCACCCTTGAGTTAATGTTTAGTATGTTATAGTGAGTCATATTCTGAGACAATATGCAGTTGGTTTTCATTTTTTACTATTGGTGTTTTGTTTTTTGAATTTAGATTTTTATTTAGCAGCTCTCTATCGTAAATTAAAGTAACCGGTTGAACACCATCAAATGTATGCTATGATCAGGCTGCTGATCTGGGGGCAGCTTTTTCTCTCTGATATAGGGTTCCTATATACTGATATTTTTAGTTTGTTAGGGTTATGCACACACAAGCTTACTGGGAAATGCACATCTGGGGCATATGGTTATTAAAAGTTCTAAGTTGGGATTCCGTAAACTGACAATATTTTGACATGAATCAGCCATGTTGTTTGCCAAGACTTTTTTTTTTTTTTTTTTTTTTTTTTAGAACCAGCACATCAAAGGAAGAGACAGAGCACTTTGTTCGATACACATAGATCTCCTGCACGAAGAAGCCATATCAGGTATTTAGACTTGGCCTTTTGTTTTATGAAATCGTACCTCATTTGGGCTGCAGCATAGGACTGGCATTATCAATAGATAACGGCTTTTTAGTTATGCTACTGTCAATGCCAATATGGCGTCTTCTGCCTGGAAAGAGGACCTGCAGCAATGGTGGGGAATGTTTATTGTGGTTCATCATTGCCAGACCATCGCCATATAGCATCTTCCCTGCTCTGTATACATCTGGTTCTTTGTGATTTGTTCTGCTGTTTGGGCTGGAGGCATTCAACACCTGTATTGCACTAAATACCACAGAATCAAATCTTCCTTCCCTTGTGATATTTACGGTATGCAGATGACAATCTGGCTTGTTGTTTGACCCCATATACAGGCCATGAAGTCCCAGGCAAATGCTGGCCCATGAATGGTCAACTTAAACTATGGCTTACTTCTTTGGAGCGATGGGACCTGCAATGGAACATTTTATGTAGGGTTTACTTTACCTTTAATAGGAGAATAATATCAGGTTTTTGCTTTTCCTTAGATTTTTTTTTTTTTTCACATTTTCAGAAGACCTAAAGAATCTGGTCAGAAACAAAGAAAAAGGGGGCTGCTGTTCTTAGTTTTGCCACATGAGATTGCCAAGAGTAATTCTAGCTGTGGAAGTTTGTCTAGACTGTTTTAATTCCAAACAAGTCGTTCTGTGGTTTGTGTCAAAGTCACAATACTCCTAGCCTAAATTATGGATGGTTAAATCGAGCACAGTGCTTCCAGCGTGAATTCATTGTGTCAAACTCGGGGGTTTGTCAATTTGACTTAATTAGAGGCTTTCTGCAAGTGTCACAAATGAATGCTTCCTTTGAAGTCCTTACACTCCGTGTGGAGAGGTATGATCTGTTTCACTGTAAGCATTCGTTTTTTTTTTTTTGCCATGATAATTAGTGCAGAATGCATTTCTAAAAACTTTTTAATGAGATTCTAATTTAATTTAACTTGTAAGACTTAAAAAAAAAAAATCAATTTATTAAATGGGACAATATGGTCTTAAACTAGCCAAGGGTAATCAGATATATTGATGACTATCAGTGGCTAAACTTTTAATTCTCAACCGGGGAATAGGAGTCATAAGGTTTAAGCAGGCTTTTTAAATGGCTTTATAAATCATGCAAGTATTCTACCATTTTCCTAGCTATTTGGCTTTCTTTGTAATATATCTACTTTACATATAAAATGAAGATGTATTCTTTATTTCAAATGTCCAATAGAATTTATTGTTCTAGGTTATACTACAAAGACAGTTTCATCAATATGCTGCACTGGCCATTATAAGCTATTGCCCTCCAGTGGTTAATACTAAAATTGCTGTGTGACTTTACCAAGCATAGTAACTAAACATCATAAACAAGGACACATTTGTATTATTCAGCAAGGAAAGTTGAATGTCTAATATTTGTCCATTATTGGTCAGTGTTGGGTCACAATGAGACTTGCCCTTGCTTATTGAATTTTCACCACACCGTTACCTTTGCTGCAGTATGCATGGCGATCAAATAGAGACAAATTGGTAAGAAAGGACTGGGCAAGGGGAGGCATCACTGATGAACAGTGCTTTTGTAGGTAAAAATCTTACATGGGTCCCAAGTTGCTCTATTGTCTGTATAGTTGCCACCTTTAGAATTTTACTGACTTCTTACTGACTTTATAATCTTTATTTCCTTCCTAGGAGAAAGAAGCATGCAATACACAGCAGTGACACAACCTCCTCTTCAGACGAAGAACGGTTTGAAAGGAGGAAATCTAAAAGTATGGCCAAAGCAAGGAACAGGTATTTAAGCAAGATTCACAGTTTCAGATTACACTGATGCAAAGCTCTTATTAATTGGGCCTATTTATCGTACTGTGTAAAAAGTGGAGTAAAACATTACTGGTTATGTTGCTCATAGCAACCAATCGGCAATTCGTTTTGAGCAGTTCTAAAACTAAACCGAAAATCTGATTGGTTGTTATGAGCTACATCACCAGTAAAGTTTTGCTTCACTTTTTACACAGCACAAAAAGGGTGATGATGCATGAGGCTATTGGTGGAGAATAGTCGGCCAGCGGCATGTCGCCTCTTCGGGGGACTAATCTTCCCTAAATGGCACTCGGAACACTTTGTTTTGTAAGGTTGCCCTAAGTTGCCTCAAAAGGAAACGTGACTGCATTAGAATTGATTGGCCAGAAGACAGACAGGCTCACCTTTACCATCCAATTGGTATACAAAAGGTGTTGGCTGAACCACTACTGCACTAAGGCTATGGACACACCCACAGTTTTCCATGGTGGTTTGCACCACGGTTTCTAAAAAAAAAAGCCGACTGCTGCGAAAATGCACTAGCGGAAGTGGCTAAACTTGAAAGACCCGGCTTTTTGAAAAACTGTATGTGTCCATAGCCTAAGTGCAGCACTCTTAAAGGACAAGGTAAGGCAGAAAAAATAAATCCCATTTTTGCTTTAATGAAAAACATATATATATATCCAATATTCTTTATTTAAAAAATTTCTAATAGTTTTTTTAATAAACCTGACTGTATGCAGTGAAATTCTCCCTTCATTTACTTCTGTGGATAGAAATTGTCACAGTCCCTCAGGGAAACCATCCTACATATGAACAGCAGGGGGAGCCCCTGCCTTACTTCCCAGCCATGCAGAACTCCAGTTTGTTTCCCTGTTTTGACGATTTATGATGATCCCTAAGCTTAGCCCAGATCACACTGAGCATGTGCACAGTCTTGGTCTTGCAAAGATGTATAACAAAGTTACAAGATGACAGCCCCCTGTGGCCAACTTTTGAACGCATAAATCATTTGTGGCTTGTGGTGCAGTAAGTTTATGTTTAGGATACAAAAAAAAAAACAGCATTTCTAGCCTTATTCTATTTTAGACTTTCCTTGTCCTTTAAGCAGTAAGCCTTCAGATCAGCTGGATCAGTGCAGTGTGTTGGAATAATACCGAACACATGGTAAAATCAAATTCTCATTTTACTGAGAACACCTTTGTATAAAAAGCTACTCCCTATCTCAGTCTGACACTGGCTGGTGGGGAAAGTTTTGTTTATAAAGAGGATTACTTCGTGTACAGCAGTTTTGTTTTAATGTTGCTCATAGTGACAGCAAATAGAATGCGACTTTATTAAAATTTTCAGGTTTTGACCCTTTATTGCAAGGAATTGTAGATATTTCCTAAGTAACAGGCAAATAATATGTTCAACACAATCCTATTTATAGGGCTTTTGATAAATGGGGGGTATAATACAACTTTAAGGTGTGCCTCTCTATCTTACGGAATGAATGACCCCTTCATCCAGAAAGCCGAGGTCCAAAGAATTCCATATAATAGATCATATGTGTACCAAATTCTGAATCAACTGATAGACAAAGCAATAATGGTTCTTAATGCTGATTTTCCTGTAACTGTAAGTATACCAGTGCAGTGTGTATTGAGCATTGCCTGTGCTGTGTCTTGCAGGTGCTTGCCTATGAACCTTCGAGCAGAGGATTTAGCTAGCGGTATACTGCGTGAGCGTGTAAAGGTTGGAGCCAGCCTGGCTGATGTAGATCCAATGAGCTTAGATAGATCAGTGAGTATTCCTTAATACAATCAAAACTTTATTTAATGCTTTAAGAATCCATAATCCAGATAGTTAATGATTTTAGGCCTGTGTTACTCCTAGTCCATTGAACTCTGTACCCCACAATGCCTCTCATTAGCAGACTGGATGTAGTGCGGAAGCTAGCAAAAGATGCATTTTAATGTCTGCGCTTGGTTGTTTGCTGGTTGAGAATTCTTATGTTTTTTTCCTCTATAATTCAGCCTTTCTGCATTACAAGGGGCTCTAACTCAGGGTTTGACAGACTAGTCTTTGTGTAAGAATACTCTATATCAGGGGTCCCCAACCTTTCTGACCCATGAGCCAAATGTAAAAAGCGTTGGGGAGCAACACAAGCATGAAAAAGTCCCTGGGGTTGCCAAATAAGGGCTGTGATTGGTTATTTGGTAGCCCCTTTGGGACTGGCAGCCTACAGGAGGTTCTGCTGGGTACTATACTGTTTTTGTGCAATTAAAACTTGCTTCCTAGCCTGGAATTCAAAATTAAGCACCTGCTATGAGGACTGGTTGGGGATCACTGCTCTATAACAAGAATCCCCAACCATTTTTTACCTGTAAGTCACCTTCAAATGTAAAATGAATTGGGGATCTATGTGCACTGGCAGCCTACAGGAGGCTCTGTTTTGTCAGAACCAAAACTTGCCTCCAAACCAGGAATTTAAAAATTAGCACCTGCTTTGATGCCTCTCAGAGCAACATCCAAGGGGTTGGTGAGGAACATGTGGTTTACAAGCAACTTGTTGAGGATCACTGCTCTACAGGTATTGAGTTTATTGGAGAATGTTCTGGGACTATCATCATTTTTAAACCTGATTTAACTATGTATGTATCGAAGGTTTGGGGTTTTTGCAGTAACTTATTTCTGCTTTTTCTAGGTGCGGTTTGATAGTGTGGGTGGACTCGGTGAACACATTTATGCATTAAAAGAAATGGTTGTATTTCCCCTTCTGTATCCTGAGATTTTTGAGAAGTTCCGAATACAACCACCGAGGTAAGAGCAGTTCTTTTTCTACTTGTTTATGGACATTTAGAGCCATGCGTAAGGACAAAATGTCATTACAATATCCGCTGCTTATTCACAGGGGCTTCATAATATAAATTACAGCAAATGAGAAAACGAGGGAACTCGTCCTGTGAGGTAACCAAGCAGTGTTTACAGCAAATGAGATTGAGGGGAGATAAATAATTAACTGTTGTTTAAGGGCAGTGGCAAACAAGGACCTGCAGGAAATAAAAGAACATTATGTACAAGTTATCAGGTTTCTGGGAGTGGATAACTATTATTTCATTCCTGTGATGTAACTGGGAAGTGTTTACAGCCAATGAGTAAGTGTCCTCTAATAGAGTCCCTCAGGGGGTGAGGTACCCTTGCAATACCCACAAAGCTCAGCAGTAAGAGCTAAAATAGGCCATATAATCAAACATTCTGGGGGGGGTTCATGATGTCATTACAAGGCTTATGTTGGGCATAGGATCCTGCTGGTGATAAGTGCAGGCAGAAGAGATAAGAGGCCAGAAAGATGGTAAGTGGCTCTGGGTCTCACTCCTGTAAACTGGGAATTTTTGCAGGCACTGAAAGAATGTGAGATACTGTCCTGCAAGGAAACCGGGAAGTTTTTTTTTTTTTATATACAGTTTTTGGTTTTCAATTAACAACGGTGTACCATAGAGATAAGCTGGTGTCTGAAGCTGAATAAAAAAAAAAAAAAACCCCTATAATTCACTACTTTCCCCATGTGTAGTAAAAGGTACAAGTTTTACCCAGGTGCAGTAACCCATAGCAATATTTGCTTTTATATAGGTGAACTCCATTCAGCTCCTCAGAATAGAGAATGTTTTTGGGAGTGAGTGGCTCCATATCACTTTTGACATTTGCACATAAGTTGGATTCATTGTTGTTAAGTTGTGACTGTTAATAGTTTTCACTTGTGAGTCACTTGCTGGCTCTCTACACTACACGATCAGCAGAGGATTGCAAAATACTAAATATACTAAATTAAGCCAAATAGCAGACTTACAACCACAGTTATTGCCTTCCAAGGAATCTGGGAGGTACAGTTGGGGGGAAAAATTTGTTCATAGCTGTATGTTTTGTTTGGGAGGGACTAGAAAACAAAAATGGTTTTGTTTTAAGTCTGCTGTACAAAGGCAAATGGGTTCATGCAGTATTGCCTATATCTGCTGGAACTTCGTTTCTCATCCAAACTCTGTTCAGTGTGTGTGTGGTGTATGTAAAGGTGGCCATACACGGTGAGATCCGCTTGTTTGGCGATGTCGCCAGACGAGTGGATCTCTCCCAGATATGCCAACCTTGAGGTGGGCGATGGGTGATCCGATTGTGGGCCCTAGGGCCCATCGATCGGATCACAACAGAGGAGTTACGAGCGGTCGGATCAACGAACAGATGCGGCTGCTATCCGACGATATCGATCGGGTAAGCCCGTCGGAGGGCCCCACACACGGGCATTTAAGCTGCCGACTCAGTCTGTCGGCAGCTTTTATCGGCCCGTGTATGGCCACCTTAAGCTATATTATATTATGGGTATTCTATGAACCCCAACAATCTGGACCAGGAAATAGCACTTCTTTCTGACTTTCTGCAAAGGCTACACAATTCTTGTAAGGGAGGACATCCCTTTTATTAAAGAAACTAAGTAGATAAATAATGATCAGAATAACGCCAAGACTTCAAACCAAACTTCCTGTAGGTGTCGGTATTGAGCTGTCAGATTTGTTTCATGTTCCAAAATAACCACATTTTGGAAAATCGAGAGAAAAAAAAAATGTGGTAAGAAAAACAAATTAAATAATTCGGCAGGATTTGACTTTACTCAAAGTGAAAAATACATGCTTCCCCCAGCCTTTTCTGAGGATTTCCTGATTGTGGGAACCAGTCCAAATACGCACCATGAATTAAAACTGTGCCTAGTGTTCAAAACAGTCTACTCCATCTCCTCTAAAAAAAATTCTGTATAAGGTCTAGGGCCTCATTAGTGACTGGCGAATCCGGCCCACTTTTGCCTCGGTAGAAAATTGCAAAACAGCAAAAATTCACCAAAAAGGCAGTTTTTTTTTTTCCAATTTATTAGGCCTCTTTTTTTCCTTTTTCCCATAAAGAAATAGGAAATGACCATGAAATAGGACAAATGTTTAGAAGCAAGAGGCCCACTGACACCTGGGCCCACCCGGAGTTTTCCAGGTACCCGGTTGGCCAGTCCAACAAGCTTTTGCATAGTCTACTTTTTTTTTTTGGTATGTTGTCCATTCTCAGAGCCTGTAGTCTCATAGCTAATGAATGGAACTGTTAGTTACTATTCACTAACAACATTTCTGCTTCTTTGAACGCAACAATGTTACTGGGGGTCATTTATCAACACTGGGCGAATTTGCCTATTTGCAGTAACCCATGGAAACCAATCAGATTGCTGCATTCATTGTTCTACTTGCAGCTGGCTTTAAAAAGCTAATCACTGATTGGTTGCTATAGGTAACTGCCCATGGGCAAATTTGCCCAGTGTTTATAAATGAGCCCCACTGTGTCTTGAAAGGATTACAAAAAAAGAAAAAGACAACGCCTCGGACATTCAGAAAAAAATCACAGATGTAAATGTAACCATTGGAAAGTATAGGTCTTTTTGGTAGAGTCATGTGACTGCCAGGAAAAGTACATTTAAAAAAATATATATTTTATGGTATTATCCATTAACATTACATTTTGCATCCGAGATATTTAGTTTTTGCTAGTAGAGAACATATGAGTTAAAATGAGCCCCCAAACAGCACTTTTGGTGTAGAATTGAAAGTGTAAATGATTTATCTGTCAGTATAGAGAGAGCACATTTACTGTAAAGTCATTCTGCTGTGTCATTATATTTTACTGGTCCCTGTGTCATTAGGTATAGTCTCCCAGACAAAACTGAGTTATAATCCTCAGATTCCACTGTCACACTCATTTTATGGGGTACTCATTTTAGTTCTCATCAATA
>CM044440.1:127479668-127531776 GCA_024363595.1 Xenopus borealis | reverse complement strand
AAAGCACTTTGCACTGAGGCTGCCTTGATTGCCCTTCGCCGGCGCTACCCACAGATTTATGCCAGCAGCCAGAAGCTACAACTGGACATTTCTTCGGTTGTTCTTGGTGCTCGTGATTTTTACCATGCAATGAAAAACATTGTGCCTGCTTCTCAACGCGCTGTGATGTCTCCTGGGCACGCCCTGTCTCCGGTTATTAGGCCACTGTTAGAGAGGACATTTTCCAACATACTGCGTGTCTTGCACAAAGTGTTCCCACATGCAGAGTTTAGCCAAAACAACAAGAATGATGGTAGGTTTTTTGTTTTAGCGTTAATGGGGAACTAAACTCTAAAATAGAATAATGCTAGAAATTCTTTATTTTGAAAACTAAACATTAACATGAACTTTTTTACTAGAAGCCTAATAAATCATTTATACTTTCAAAGTTGGCCGCAGGGGGCTGTCATCTTGTAAATGTTGAACCATCCTTGCTAGACCCTGCACATGCTCAGTGTGGTCTGGGCTTCTGTTGGGAGGTTAAGCATAAGGATCGTCCTAAATTATCCTTGCTAGACCCTGCACATGCTCAGTGTGGTCTGGGCTTCTTTTGGGAGGTTAAGCATAAGGATCGTCCTAAATTATCAACAACAGCACAAGTCAAATAATATCTGCCATAGAAGCTGATACAGCAAGACTGATTAATAATCGGAATATACAGACTTCACTGGGTCTGCGGCTATAAATCTCTGCACAGTTTCCGGCTGCTCTAAAGGGAAACAAACAGAGCTGCTAGAGTTCTGGGAAGTAAGGTGTGGAGCTCCCCATTGCTGTTTGAAATAGGGATGCACCGAATCCACTATTTTGGATTCAGTCGAACTCGAGAATCCTTCCTGAAAGATTTGGCCGAATACTAAACCAAATCCAAGCCCTAATTTGCATATGTAAATTATGGGTGGGAAGGGGAAAACATTTTTTACTTCCTTGTTTTCTGCCAAAAAGTCAGGTGATTTCGCTCCCTGGCCCTAATTTGCATATGCAAATTAGGATTCGGATTTGGCTCGGCCAGGCAGAAGCATTCGGCCAAATCCGAATCCTGCTGAAAAATGCGAATCCTGAACCAAATCCTGGATTCGGTGCATCTCTAGTTTGAAAGTAGGATCATTTCTCTGCAGTAAAACAAAGGGGGAATTCCACTGCATACAATCATGTTTCTTTTTAAATGGTAGACCTTTTTAAATTATAGTAGGTAATAAAAGAATTGGATTTAATTTTTTTGCCATTACATCCCCTTTAGAACCCTTTGCAATTTTATGTATTCGGTTTTGTTTTTCTAAGGGATTTGTCTCACTAGGTCCATATACTGTATAGTGATCCACAATAGGCCAGGAGGCTGTGAACCACACCACCCACTCCCTCCAATAA
The DNA here is from genome assembly GCA_024363595.1 of Xenopus borealis. Lineage (NCBI taxonomy): Eukaryota > Metazoa > Chordata > Amphibia > Anura > Pipidae > Xenopus > Xenopus borealis. The sequence goes on along the minus strand of CM044440.1, from coordinate 127,530,372 downwards.
GCCCCCTGTATCTGCTAGTGATAGGGGGAGTAGCACAGTGAATTTGGTGGCTTCCTTTTCTGGTTACTTGACTACTTACCTCGGTAATAAGTCATTGCTTTATCTTCTGTTAGGTAATCAGCACCAGGCGTCTATGGTCTGGAGGTCAAGTGGCCGTACTTGGTGGCCCTCAATCCTGTTGGGCTCTGCTGGTTACCAGGTGGACAGTGGGGATGTATTGGGGTTTGTTGTTATTGAAGGTATTTGGTTTGCTGGCTGAGAAATGCCTACCATTCATTCAGGTTTATGCTTTAAATAAAAGATGTTAGAAGAAAAAAATTAAAAGTATGTCCATTCATATTATTAAAGGGCAAGGAAAGGCAAAGAAATAAAATCCCATTTTTACTTTCTTTAATGAAAAATAAATCTATCTTCAATATACTTTAATTAAAAAATGTGTACTGTTTTTATGAGAAACCTGACTTTATGCAATGAAATTCTCCCCTCATTTAGTGCTGTGGATAGGAATTGTCAGACGGTCCCTAACTTCTGGCAGGGAAACAATCATACTTATGAACAGCAGGTGGAGCCCCTGCCTTACTTACCAGCCATGCAGAGCTCAAGCAGCTTTGTTTTTTGATCATTTATGACGACCCCTAAGAAGCCCAGACCACACTGAGCATGTGTATGTAGTCTAGTCTTGCAAAGATGTATAACAAAGTTACAAGATGACAGCCCCCTGTGGCCAACTTTGAAAGCATAAATCATTTGTTTGATTAGGCTTGTGGTGCAGTAAGTTCATGTTTATGTTTAGTATACAAAATACAGCATTTCTACCCTTATTCTATTTTACACTTTCCTTGCCCTTTCATTTTTATTTTTGATGCTGCCGGTTCTTAAAATTGAAATTAATGCTTCCAAGTTCAGTCTTCATGTGAATGTGTTTAAAGAAAACGGCGAGGGTCATGGCGAGCTAGAAGCTGATAACAACAACAAAAGGATGCGCCTTTATAGCTTTTCCAGAGACGCACAATTGGTATACCCTCTACAGAGCACAATTCATGAACGTTTGAGGCTTTTTAACCATCATAAGATTACCGTATAAAAATCTGCTATTCATATATTCATTCCTAATTGAGATTGTCCCCTCTCTTTAAGATGTATATCTGATTTCTCCTTGTGTCCTGTTCAGATGCTGCAAGCCTCCTCCTAGACGATTGTGAGGATGAGAATGCTTTATCAATATTTGATGCGAGTTGTGCCTCCGGATCACCAAAGAAACAGCCAGCTGCTCTCCACAAACCCTTCCTCCACTTTACGATGTGAGTTCTTTTGTAAAGATATTATGATTATGTCCCATTACTGTTGTAGCACAGGCATGTGCCACACTAAAGGAAATAAATCCAGAGGATTAAAGGAACCGTAACACCAAAAAATGAGTGTATTAAATTAATGGAAATGAAATGTACTGTTGCACTGCACTGGTAAAACTGATGTGTTTACTTCAGAAACACTACTATAGTTTATATAAATAAGCTGTAGCCATGGGGGCAGCCATTCAAATCTGAAAAAAAGAGAGAAGGCACAGAAGTTATATTATATACAGTGTATCCTATACTTGAGTGGTTGCCCCCATGGCTACACAGCAGCTTTTTTATATAAACTATAGTAGTACTTATCTGTTATCTACTGTGTATCATGTGCTTGAATGGCTGCCCCCATGGCTACACAGCAGCTTGTTTATATAAACTATAGTAGTACTTATCTGCTATCTACTGTGTATCCTGTGCTTGAATGGCTGCCCCCATGGCTACATAGCAGCTTGTTTATATAAACTATAGTAGTACTTATCTGTTATCTACTGTGTATCCTGTGCTTGAATGGCTGCCCCCATGGCTACACAGCAGCTTGTTTATATAAACTATAGTAGTACTTATCTGTTATCTACTGTGTATCCTGTGCTTGAATGGCTTTCCCCTCTGCAACACAGCAGCTTGTTTATATAAACTAAAGTTGTGTTTCTGAAGCAAATACCCCTGTTTTGCCAGTGCTGGAAAACCGTACATTATGCTATTATTCCTTTAAAATACTTTTATTTTTTGCTGTTATTGTTCCTTTAAGGCTAGGGCCAGATGTGGCAGGAATCAGCCTGCACAGGCCAATTACAGTGCCGACCACTAGCTGAATCCTCTTCTGTGTTGGAAACCGACGTGAACACACACTGCAGATTTCCTCTCACAATGGAAACTCTCATTTCTTCTGAAATCCGTTCTTCCCGGAGCTGACGCAAGGCTACTGGTTGAGGGTTCAGCTATTCAGGAGATGAAATCGGCCTGCAGATTTCGGCCCCCGTCTGGCCCTAGCCTAAATTAATGTGCAGGGCAAGCCACTTTAGCAAAAGAGGCAGTGATTTTTTTTATTGTTGATGGGGCAGAAGAAATCATTATGCAGGCATGGTTTTATATGGCCTACTTACACATGACATTGTGCTGTCTGACCATTCAACCCATGACTTGTAAATGCTTAGCTCATGCAAAGGATTCCCATTACAAGTGTACCACATTCAGTTTGTATTGCTTTCATTTATTTACATTTCACTTACAGGTCAGCTTGTTACCAGCCGACTTCCTATCGGCCCAGGCTTCTGCTGTCTGGAGAGCCTGGCTCAGGTCAAACCTCGCACCTTGCCCCTGCTGTGCTGCACACTCTGGAGAAGTTTTCTGTGCACCGATTGGATCTGCCAACACTTTATTCTGTCAGCGCTAAAACTCCTGAGGAGTCCTGCGCACAGGTAAGTGTCACAATACTCCTCTAGACTTGTGAAATGATACTAAACTTGTGTCCATTGGCCTAAAACATGAAGCATCTCTTTTTGCTGCAAAAGTCTGTCCATTTGTGCATACAATTACTGGAATGTGTCGCATGCACAATTCACTGAAATGTGGAAATGAAAAGCTGCTAGAAGATTCTGGAGATCAGCCGCAGTTAAAGGAGAATTCAACCCTGTGTCGCTAAAACCCCTCCCTTCTCCCCTCCCCCCACAGCTATTGCACCCTAACGTGTAAATTACCCCAAAACTTAGGCCCCCTTCTGGAATGTTTACGGATGCCATCTTCTGCCGCACTGTCTTCTTCGTAGACCCGGCCGCGTTTGTCGCGCATGCGCAGTAGGACGCATTTGCCGGTTGGTACTACTGCGCACGGGAGATCCAGCTCATTTTGCCGCCGGAGCGGCCTTCAATTTGCCGCCCCCCCTTCCCTGCGCTGCTCTCTTTTTCAGCACCGGATGGGGGTAGGGGGGGGGGGTGTCTCAACTCACCTCATTGGCTGAGCACCCCTGCTACTGCGCATGCGCCCGAAGTTCATGACGTTTTCCGATTAAACTTCATTCTCCTTTAAAGGTGTGGTTCATCTTCAAACACTTTTTTCAGTTTAGGTGGTGTCAGACTGCTCACCAGAAACAGACTTTTTCCATTTATTTCTATTTTCAATTAGTAACTGTTTTTCTAATATTGAAGTGTAAAGTTTTATTTTTTACCTTCTGAAGCAGCTCTGGGGTGGGGAGCTCGCAGACTCTTTAACTCTTCTAAATTGATATATTTATTTGGTACAATTGTTATCTTTAGCCCTGCTGGGACGAATCCCTGAATATCATTACAGGCAGCTGTTTATTAATACATAATACTGAATAGTTGCTAATATTCCACAGATGCTATTGAGAAATGGATCCACTAAATGGAGTAAATTGTAACACTTCAGATGCTCCTGGATCACTGAGCTGCCAGACTCAAATACTAGAGACGGGGACATTAAACTTAAATTTTGGCAAAACCATAAACAAATAAAAGACGGAAAGCAATTGAAAAAAAAAAGCTTTGATGGTGAACAATCTAAAAACAACTGAACTGAAAAAAAAAAAAATCTCTGGAAGGTGAACAATCTGATTTGTAAATGGATGTTTAATGGTAGAAGTTGGCCGGCGATTTGTTCTGCGATAGCATCTGTTCCGACGCGATGAGATGAATCACAGGCGTCACGTCAGATTCCACGAATCTAAGGTAAGTAATGGGAATGTGGGACGTTGTCACTGCATGCAGCCAACACAACACAACACAACACGAATGTGAACTCTGCACGTTGCGTCTTCATGTGACAGTCGTGTCGGATGCACACAGAGACAAGTCCAACGTTTTACTTACCTTAGATTCAGTGCATCCGACTTGACTCATGCGATTCATCTCAGCGCGTCGGAACAGATGCCATCGCATGTAAAAACACTTGTGTAGTTCTACCATAAGAGTTTGACCAACATCTGCAGACCCTTTGCCCAGAAATATAACAACCTTATTTATAAATATTTTCCAGTGGTTTCATAATGTTCCTATTGTTGTGTTTGTATTTTAACTAATGATCTTCCCCAGTGTTTATATAGTACATGTTTATGTATGCTTTTATAATACTCAAGCCATGAATAAACTTTAAGATGAATGGACCGATACTTCACAGGTCACATGTCACATGACCTGTTGTGCAAAACTCATAGAACTTCTCTGTGGCTTCAAATATCCTTATTTTAGAATATGGAATAAAGTGCATTATATTGGAAATACAGTAGAACGCCCATTTTTATGTTTTTCAGGGGACCAGAAAAAAAAATAGGGTGATGATGCATAATATAGATGGGACCACAAAACAACAGCAGGTTGTTAAAAGGATTACATTTTCATTTATAGTTTACATTAGATAGTTCATAATCTCATAAGTGAGTGATAGCACTTCATAACCTGTAATCATTCAGCCATGTAATTTTATTTGTGGCCCTTGAATTCCAGTGAGGATTCTAATATCCTTGTCATTTACAGTAGGGGGTACATTATCCCTTATAATACATGAGTGATACTCAGAGTTCCCCCCTGTATAACTCAGCCTGCAGCCTTGTGTCTTTATATGGTCACACCCCTCAGTGACTTCTAATATCCTTATCATTTACAGTAGGGGGTACATTATCCCTTATAATACATGAATTCCTTGTATAACTTTAGCCTGCAGCCTTGTGCCCTTATATGGAAATGGATTTTTTAATCCATATATACTTTTATCCAAGCATCTCCATACAGGGGTTTTAATTGGTGTTTCTGAATTCCCACCACATTGATTTAATGCTGAGTTTCACCCCACTTTCTGAAAAGAAGTAATCCAGGCAACAACGTGTGCATTAAATAATAAATGTAGTCTATTGTCAATTCTTTAACTGTCCATGGCAGCCTCTGGGGGTGGGGGTGGTGGCTGGGGAAATGATAAAAATCCAAATTGGACAGCCTTCAGTTCTCACTGCATTGAAATACAGTACAACTGTTTTTGTCATGTCTGCATGTTGGACATATATCTCGTAATCATAGGGTTGCCACCTTTTCCTGTGGCTGAACCCGGACAGGGGGCGCGGGCCCGTGACGTCGGTGGGCGGGCCCGTGACGTCGGTGGGCGGGCCCGTGACGTCGGTGGGCGGGCCCGTGACGTCGGTGGGCGGGCCCGTGACGTCGGTGGGCGGGCCCGTGACGTCATGGGGCGGAGCGATGATGGCGAGATCACTGATTGGCCAATCGCTGTGTCAATCGAGCTAATTTCCTTATTTGGAAAACCGGGCAGGAAGTATTGACCCGGGCAGCCCTTCAAAATACCGGGCTGTCCGGGTCAAAACCGGACATGTGGAACCCTACGTAATCTTTATAATATGTCCTTTGTACTTGCAAAGATCTCTCCAAGTTGGGGGCCCAAATCGAACACTGATTTGGCTTATGCTTTTTCCTTCCCTTTATTATTATTTCAGAGCAATGTGACCACTCTTGGTGTCTGTCTGTCTGTAGGAATTCATCAGCTAAATAGCAGTGGAACATTATTAGGCAGCCACTCGGGCAATAGAACATTTCCATCGGTGACATAATCCAGAGTTTAATATGTATTTCCATACTTCTAACAAATGCCTGTGTGTTGTGTAACCTCTCTGCATGTGAGCAGGAAAAATGACTTGGGCTTCTCACACCCTAACTAGGTTTTTAATAAATGCAAGTTTATGTACGTCGATGGATTCAGAACCAATTACTTAAACTCGGCATTGGTAAGCAAGAGTAGTTTTCTAATCAAGCTATAGCTTTGGGGTGTTGCTAAGAAGCCACTATGTAACCCGTGTACAAGGAAGAACAGTTTAGGTAATTTGCTTTATTTTAACATTGCAGCAAGCAACTGTGTTCAACCCTGGAGACAGATTACACAAATGTCTTGGTTTATCCGTGAGTTCAGGTTCTTCTGTTGTATCATTTTTTTTTTTTTTTTTTTGGGATATCCGCTGTTAGAAAAAAAAGTCTAACCTGAGAACATTGGAATACACAGATTTCTTCTAGGATCGAAACAGATCTTTTAGACTTGATTTTTTGGTATGAAATCTTATTTCATGACATATTTATATATACTGGAAGCATGCAGTTTGCTTAGGCATCCCTATAATTGCAAGCAAGGGTTGAAGGAGAACAAGAAGAACCTCAAGCATCTCCTAAAAGCACACCACAAGGATTTGCCAAATTTTAATATCCTTGTCATTTACAGTAGGGGGTACATTATCCCTTATAATACATGAGTGATACTCAGAGTTCCCTGTATAACTCAGCCTGCAGCCTTGTCCCTTTATATGGTCACACCCCTCAGTGACTTCTAATATCCTTATCATTTACAGTAGGGGGTACATATCCCTTATAATACATGAGTGATACTCAGAGTTCCCCCCTGTATAACTCAGCCTGCAGCCTTGTGCCTTTATATGGTCACACCCCTCAGTGACTTCTAATATCCTTATAATTTACAGTAGGGGGTACATTACCCTCAAACATCTCCTAAAAGCACACCACAAGGATTTGCCAAATATCTATCAATCTTCCTGGCTGAAGAACTGAGAAGTGGGGTTAGTGGGGCTAACATTTTGCTCTGCTTTGAATCCTCTTCGTTGTGACTTCCCCAGAGAGACATGTATAGTTGAAGCCTATTTGATTTCAACTTTCCATGCTATGTGAAGACCCAGTCTTGTGCAAGATGGTTTTTGCCAACCCCGCCCCCACTGCTCCACCTTTTCCAGCTGCTATTTGTGGAGTCCTTGTGGTTTCATTCAGGCCAGGATGAGGAACTTGTCAGGCTTTTATTTCTATTAAGATATCTATACCACAACTAACTTCCAACTACTTTGCCCAAGAGCTGAAAAGTCATATATTGTATAACTTGCCCTCTGTGCTTTTGGATAAGTAGCATTGTTTTGTTCTTGTAAACCCCCTCCAAAAAATGTAACGAGTGAACAGACTTTTTGAAATCTTTAGGTAATGGTCACTCTGGTTGTTAAAAGGTTAACAGTAAGGCTGAGGCATCCCCTTAATCACTTAGAAACCCTTCTCCTCCTCTAACCCGCTCAACCCTCTAACTCGCTCAACCCCCTCCCTTAGCTGTTGGCTCATGAGCATTCTCAGTTCTCTGTCAGATTACTAAACATGCCCTCTAGTCAAACAGCCAATGAAAAGATAGCTTTACTGGTTCCCATATAAACTCTGCTTTAGCTCTCTTGATCCTAGTTTTTTCTCCTAACCTCCTCTCCTGAGCTCTGCTTACCCATTACAGTGTTCAGTTCCAGCAGAACTTGTCAAACTATGCCTGGTGAAAGCATTTGTGTTAGGAAAATGTGATGGTGCTGGCACATGGAAGGGTATATGCAGTACAACTGATGTGGCTTGGGTGGGGAAGATATGCCCAATACATGGTAGGAAAATGTAGACTTTACATGTCCTTTAATGGCAAAAAACTTCCAGGCAGTTTTGAGATGCAAGGAGTTTTTTTCTTCTGATAAACCCAAGCACTTTCCAAAAAGGGCAGCAGTACATACAATTTACAGCTCGGAAAGAAACCGTTGAGCTGAATCAAAATGCTTGACCAGTTTTGGGGCATGAGTAGGCCTCTTTAGACAAACACACTGGTACAGAAGTCGTCTGTTCAGAACTTGACCCCAAACATCAGGATATTGATACAACTATAAAGTTAAATATGGGACCGGTTTCTTCATGTGAGCTTTTCCTGTATGTTTATCTGTATCTATTTTTATGAGTATCGCTGATCTTCAGGCCAGAGTCTGTGGAGTTTATATTCACCAATAGGAGACTGCTGCTCAGCCTACAAGAGGCGTAGTGAATAGATTGGTTCAGTAATGTGGAATACTATCTTTCTTTTTCTTTGTAACAGTATTTAACTGCTACACCTTGCACATCCACCAATCCAAGACTCCCATTAGGTGAGTATCCTTCCAATTCATATGAAGGAACCAGCACTTTCTTTACAGCAGCTTCTAAATCATGTCCGCTTTCTCCATTTAATTTTATACATTTTTTTTTTTGTTTTTCTGCATCACCTCAATCATTTTGTCACACCACCGCTTAGAAAAATTCTTTGTTCCGTATATCTTTTATTTTGCATGATAAATTATTACTGTGTTCTCGTTATGACAAATGGTATTTACTTTGCTGCTGAGTTTTTTTTTTTTAAATCCAGTAATTGTGTAATTTTAGATTTTTCAGGTTTTAATTTGTGCCAAGCTTTAATTCATGAATTAATTATTTTACGCACACACACCGGTATGGGATCTGTTATCCAGAAAGTTCTGAATTATGGAAAGGCCATCTCCCATAGACGACATTTTATCCAAAAATTCAAAGTTTCCCCCTTTTCTCTGTTTAAATAAAACAGTACCTTATACTTGGTCCAAACTAAAGTGTATTTAATTTTTATTGGAAGCAGAACCAGCCTATCGGCTTTATTTAATGTTTACATTTATTGATAATAGACCTAAGGTATGAAGATCCCAATTATGGAAAGATCCATTGTCTGGAAAACCCCAGGTCCCGAGCATTCTGGATAATAGATCTCTCTCTCTCACACATACCCTGGCAGAATTTGATTTCTTAACCATTTTTCAGAGAATATGAATGATAACACAAAAGCTTTTCTTTCACTCATGGTTAGTGGTTGGCTGAAGCCATTTATTGTCAGACAACTGTGTCTTTTTAAATCATAATCACTACACAAACTACCCAAATGACCCTGATCAAAAGTTTACACACCCCAGTTCTTAATACCGTGTATTGCCCCCTTTAACATCAATGACAGCTTGAAGTCTTTTGTGGTAGTTGTGGATGAGGCTCTTTATCTTCTCAGACTTGGGTAAAGCTGCCCATTCTTCCTGACAAAAAGCCTCCAGTTCCCTGGGTAAATTCTTGGGTGTGTGTCTTGTATGAACTGCACGTTTGAGGTCTCCCCAGAGTCAATCAATGATATTGAGACTGTCAGGAGACTGGGCCACTCCAGAACCAGAACTTTATTTTGCTGTAGCCAATGACAGGTTGGCCTTGTGTTTTGGATCATTGTCATGTTGGAATGTCCAAGTACGCCCCATACGCAGCTTCCGGGCTGACGAGTGAAAATTTTCCTCCAGTATTTTTTGTATTTCACCTGAAGTTATTTATGGGTTTTCCTTGCATCCCAAACAATTTTCCTGGCAGTTGTGGCTGAAATTTTTAGTTTTATTTGGTTTGGTTCCAACAGAACCCCTAATTTTCCACTTCTTTATTAGAGTTTGAACACTGCTGATTGGCATTCTCAATTCCTTTGATATTTCCTTATATCCCTTTCCTGTTTTATAGAGTTCAACTACCTTTTCCCACAGATCCTTTGCCAACTCTTTTGCTTTCCCCATGACTTAGAATCCAATAAAAAACATGAGTGCAGCACTGGATGAAAGATACAAGGGTCTGTCAGGAGTCCAGAAAGTCATTGGCCTTTTATACACACCCACTAATTCCAAGCAAACAGATCACAGGTGAAGATGTTACCTTTAATAGCCATTCTAACCCTTTAGAGTCAAGTTGTGTGCATGTTATCAGGCCAAATCACCAGGGGATGGAAACTTTTGATCAGGGTCATTTGGGGAGTTTGTGTAGTGATTATGATTTAAAAAGAGTAAACACAGTTGTCTGACAATAAATGGCTTCAGCCAACCACTAACCATGAGTGAAAGAAAAGTTTTTGTGTTATCATTCATATTCTCTGAAAAATGATAAAAAAGTCTGAAATTCTACCAGGGTATGTAAACTTATAAGCACAACTGTATATCTATATCTATCTGTCTATTGATATTAGTATATAAAACATTTGTCCAGTCTTATGTTGGTTAAAGGCAAACTAAACCCTAAACATTTAGGGGCAGATTTATCAAGGGTCGTTTTTTTTCAAATTCATTTTCTTTTTTAAAACTCCCATGAACTTGAAATTCGACCAATCAAATTTTTTAAACTTGAGTGAATAGGATGTCCCAAAATTGTTTGTTAAACTCTATTCGAGTTTTTTTTTCCTCCCAAAAAAAAAAAAAAAATACAAAAGAACTTGAATGTCAGGAAGACTGTGTAAACCTCACTAAATTGATCCCTGGATCTCTCCCATTGACATATACAGCAATTTGGCAGGTTCTAGCGGACGGATAGTCGAATTCCGGTCAAGGGTCAGAGTATTATAAATCGTCAAAACTGAAATTTGAATTTTTTTAAAAACTCAAATCGAATTTGCATAACTCCCTAGACTACCTCCCAGTGATTATACCTGTCCACTTTTAAACTCTTAAATACGTCCCATGCGCATCTTTCCATTTCTTTTTTTTTTTCTACTGCAAAACTCGCTTTCAGTTTGACCACCTAAAATAATGTTTTTTGTGTATGTAATTAAGTCAAATCTTGTGTTCTGGTGATGCAAATTTTGAAACTTTACCTTGGTACCTAGAATGTTTTATAAACTCTTGTATATTCCCCCGCAGCTCCTTTCTTCCATCTTTCAGTATTGCCTGGATTGGTGGATGTGCAAGCTTCTGAACTAGGGAAGATCGCCCATTAAATAGATCAAGATTTTTTATTAGGTTGAACAGTGAATACAATGTTAATTTTTCATAGATTGTTGGAACCATTTGTTTTTAGTTTTTAGGTTTTTGTTTTTTTTTTAATTTGTATAAATTAATTGAAATTTCAGCCACATAAAAATGTAATCCTGCCAATCTTTTGGTGACCACTTTTTGGTTTGGCGACAGCTGAACATAATGAGCTTTTGTATGGATAAAGACATTTGACAGTACTGGAATGGGACCTGTCATCCAGAATGCCTGGAACCTGAGACTTTCTGGATAACAGATCTTTCCATAATTTGGATCTTCATACCTTTGTCTACAAGAAATGCATGCAAAGATTAAGTAAACCCAATAGGCTGGTTTTACTTCCAATAAGGATTGGTTATATCTTAGTTTGGTTCACTCTTTTATTAATACAGAGAATAAGGAAAGAGTCTGGGAGATGGCCTTTCTGTAATCTGGGTCTTTCTGGATAACTGGTTTCCAGAAAGCAGATCCCATACTTGTACTGAAAAGTGTATGGGGAGGACAATACAAGCAAATAGGACTGGGCGTGGCCAAGCTATGGAGGAGTAGGCACGTACTATCTGAGAGATCCATATAGTGTATTACCTGCGGCCTGGAATAAAGCTATAATACTTCTTCGATACTATAGCTGGTAGCCTCAACTAGACTCCAGAATCATTGGGAAGAAGAAACCGTGAGACCAAGTCACTTTATCTCCATACCTTCATAAAGCTTCTAACCAAGACAAGCATGTCAATTTCCAAGATGGTAACAAAAACTATGCATCTCCAGCCATGTCTTCTTCTCCTCCTCCTCCTCCTCCTGTTGATGCTTCCCCTACCCGCTCGGTGAGTAGTCTGAACTTCCCTGTACCCTCACCATTGTCCCTAGGCTCCACGCCAGCGAATGCCCAAATTTTAAGTGCACAACTAACTCTGCTGCAGGCAACCCTGGTTACAGCTCTCACACAGTCCGTATCGAACACTGTAGCAATAGCTATAAAGGAACTACAGAGGGACATACTAGAATTAGGAGAAGGCACAGACAAACTGGAGACGTCTACAGATGCTGTGGTCTCCAAATTAACAACTGTAGAGGAAGACCATACTTATATTAATAGGTCATGTAGTCAAAATCTTAGAGTACAGGGAGTCCCTGAGGAGGTTACTGCGACTGCTATTTCTGGGCACAAAGTTGCAAAGAGTTCTTATAAATATTGTGGAATTTCAAAGGATTGCTGGACCCTAGATAGCACCCACCGCTTGCTAGGCCCAAAACCACCTACCACCAAACCACCATGGGATATCATTATTTGCTTCCATTATTATCAGAGTAAGGAAGCTCTCCTTACCCAGATACGAACACTAAAGATTCTGATGTTTGCAGATCTCTCCAGCCGATAACACTTGCAAAAAGAACTACGACCTGTTACGCAGAAGCTGAGGGACCATGGTGTTCCATACAGATGGGGATATCCAATTAAATTGGTGGTAAATTGGCTTGGTCATACCTATACCTTGCATAATCTGTCCAACAGCTCTAAAATGTTACAGGCTTTTGGGCATTAATGCTAATGGGTCATTATTTGATCTTGGTAGGTAAATGGTCAAATACACCAGTGACCTTGTTAAACGTTTATGCACCTAACAAACGCCAGATTTGTTTTCTTCGAAAACTGATTACTAAAATTGCTCAATCTACTACTCCCTATGGTATCCTAGGAGGAGACTTAAATTCAGTTTACTCACAAACCTAATCAGATAATCCGGCTCAGCAAACTTCTCGTAACTTTAGGCAATTACTCCAGACTCGCATGTTTGATGCTTGGCGTATTAACCGCCCTAAAGAAAAACAATATCCCTTTTACTCCCCAGTTTACAAAACCTGTTTACGATTATTTTCTTATCTCACATCCAGTTTTAGGTTTACGCTACTCGACGGAAGTTCATCCAATCACTTGGTCAGATCATACACCAATATTCCTAAGTGGGGTGGTGGAACACGATTACTGGATCAATGTGTTTGGGATGAGGCCACTGCCACAATAGAATTTGGGACCCATACCATTAATCACAGGCCGACAACCTCCCCAGTGCGGTCCCCTGCCGGACCCATATTTTTATCTTTAATTACTCAATGATCAATTTTAATGTAAGCTACTAAAAGTTAGGTTTTAATGTTGTATATACATCACGGATAAGCTGTTTAAATACAGATGGGAGGGTGCAAAAAGATAGGTCATTTTTTCCTTCTTTGCGTTTATTCTGTAAATGTCTATGATCCAATAGACTGACCTTGCACACCATCTGGATAAGCCTTTTCATTAATGGAGGGTGCTCCCCTTTCCTTTTTCTCTTTATTACATATTTGTTGATTTATCCTTTTAAACTCAAACCTTAAGCTTTTTTCAAAAATCCGAGCAAACCGATTAGATCCAATACTGCCTAACCTGGTTAATCGCGATCACGTTGGATTTGTAATGGGTCGTCAGGCCTGAGATAATGCTAGATGAATTATTAATCTTATTGAAATACTGAATAGAACACCCACCCCATCTGTCATCTTAAGCCTAGACGCTGAAAAGGCGTTTGATAGATTGAGCTGGCCATATTTATTTGCTCTCGTTACACATCTGAATTTAAAAGGACCATTCTTAACAGCATTACATAACCTTTATAGCTATCCATCAACCTACTTAAAGCTTTCAGGACATTCCCATAGACCAATACCAATAGCTAATGGCATGAGACAGGGGCTTCCCCCTAGTTGTATGCACTTAGCATAGAACCATTGGCAGAACCAATTAGTACAAATCCTGGAGTCCAGGTTAAGGGCTGGGGAAGACAGGGAGATTCGGGGAGATTCTAGCGTTTAATCGATGGCGACAATCTCCCCGAACTGCCTTCTCCCTGTCCGCCACCTGTTTAAATCAGAAAGCGCCAATACACACGTGGCACAGCGTTTTTCGGAATCGCCCGAAGTTGTTTTGTGAGGAAGCAACCCTCAATATTGCCCCAACAAATCTTCAGGCCCTAAGAGCCAATTTTAACTATAAATGGAAAGAAGAATCAATTACCTATTTAGGAACCCAAATTACAACTCAATATGACTCATTATATGGAGCAATTTTTGGCCCACTTATAGCTTCAATAAAAAAGATGCTTTTAGAATGGACGCAATTCACCCTATCTTGGTTTGGCAGGATAGCGGTTATAAAAATGAGCATATTGCCAAAATTTTTCCATCTCTTTGAAACCTTACCAGTGGCCGTGCCTCTAAAACCGCTGAAAGAGATACAGAATTTGTTCCATAATTTTATTTGGGGTCAATTAAGTCATAGGGTGGCTCAATCAAGTTTTAACTACACTATTTAATTTAACCTAATCTGCAAAAATATTATGAAGCAGCACAACTGCGACAACTTGGTCCACTCAAAACTCACCTAATGTATGGACAAGTATAGAGAATGTTTTTCCCAGATGTATCTATAAATGCCTATATTTGGATCTATAAGAGTGAAGGACACTCTTCCTACCACTCTGTTAATATTAAGAATTTGGGATAAATTTAAAACACAAAAGGAAACTGATCTCGAATTACCCTTTAACTTCAAGCTATCTTCAAAACCCAAGCTTTCTTCCAGGTGTAAACCCCTTATTTGTTCAGCGTTGGAGTAAAACAGGTCTTCATCTGGTAAAGGAACTCATTAACCAAAGCCCCTTGTTTGCTACGGCAACTGAGGGATAGGGAACCCCTGACCACCCTCCTGCCATTTTAATACTTGCAACTCTGTCATTTCCTTCACCCTTATGTGGCTGCCGCTAAAACAAACCCTAATCCGCCCTTTGAAACTCTGGCCACACATATTTCAAGGATATATACACTTCTTACTGAGCATTTAACTGTAGAAAGGAGACCATATTCCTATATGAATAAGTGGAATGCTATGCTTCAATGTGAGTTGTCCCGGTCTGAAATCTGGAGAAATGCTAGACGAATGGTCACCTGTATTAGGCAGAAGGAACTATAAAATATTAATGTTTTGGTATTATACCCCTGATAGATTATATAAACTTTTTCTAGAGCACTCCCCTCTCTGTTGGAGGAACTGCGGAGAAAATTGAACGCTTCTACATTTTTTTTTTTGGAATGTCCAATCATTCTGGTGAGCGGTACATGAGCTGTTAAACCAGGTGTCGATAACGGATGTACCGAAGTCAACTCCCACCTTTTTGATGGGAAGACCATTTACTGCGATTTCAAAATCTAGTCAAAAATTGGTTAACCAGATCCTATCGGCAACTCGGATACCAATAGCGGCCAATTGGAAGTTTGTATATATAGCCCAACAATTCAAGAAATAATTCAAAGGGTAAATGTAAATAGACTTTTTGAAGCAAACATAGCCCAACATTTGGGTATATGGTCTATCTGGGAATTGCTGCCACCAAAACTGCAACTCCGGTTTAGATATGTCACTGCTGCTCTTATTGGCTTCAGTGCTCAGATCAATGCTCTTCATTGCCCTGGTTCTAACTGAGATGACCTTGTTCGGCCTAGATAAATGTGCATATGACCTGAGGCACAGGACAAGTTTAATGAAAAAACAATTATATACTAAAAAGTTTGCATACATGTGGTTGAGATTAGGCAGAATGATTGGCGTAAGATGTTGCACTATAAATGTGGTGATGTTTAGTACAATATATACTATAGGACAGTGATTTTCAACCTTGTGCCTCCAGCTGTTAAGAAACTACAAGTCCCACAATGCATTTGCCTGACTGTGGCTGTCAGACTCCTTCATCGCATTGTGGGACTTGTAGTTCCTTAACAGCTGGAGGCACAAGGTTGAAAATCACTGCTATAGGAGACTAAACTACGTAAAAAAATTGCCTTTGTATTATTTCTGTAAGCAACAACTGTTTTGTTTTTCTCTGTTTTTCTTATATTTAGTTCTTCTTCTATCTCACCTCATATTATTAGGCATAATTGCATGCTTGAAAAATACGATCAATAAAAAAGTTACAAACAAATAGGACATACATAACAAAATTAAGGCATGAGGTCACAGAGCCTCACAAATGAACAGATTAACGTTTCTATTCTTCTGCTGCTCTCCAGTGAACATTAAAAAATTCTCTAAGATCGTAGCCGTTTAATACTTTTTTCGAGAACGCTGTTCGTGTAACTAAATGGGTCATAGTGGGACCTGGATTTTGCTATTGAGTGCTCTTCTTAGATCTACCAGGCAGTTTTTATCTTGTGTTATGGAGGTTGTCATTGTTCTGTTGTTCGGCTGCTGGGGGGAGGGCTGCTGCAATAAAGAGTGACTGAAGTTGATCAGAGCACAAGTCACGTGACTGTGGGCAGCTGGGAAACTGACTATGTCTAGCCCCATGTCAGATTTCTAAAATCTGTTTGCTTGACACACTGCCATAAAATAAGGCTTCAGGAAAACTTTGTGAAACATAACAAGTACAGTATTGGACTATTAAAATGCTTCACAAATACTATTGAGAAATTTGATTTCAGTGCAAAATTCTGCTGGAGCAGCACTATTAACTGATGTGTTTTGAAGAAAATGCATGACAGTATCCCTTTAAATATTGGGATTATTTGGCTATAATGGAGTCTACAAAAGATTTCCATAATTCAGAGCTTATTGGATAACGGGTTCCTGGATAACTCATCACAATCTGTTCTGCTTCTCATCATTTCCAGAAGCATTTCCACACTGTAGTCCACCATTGTACAAAGAAGACTGAGGCACCTAGAATTTTTTTGGTGGGCCACACAAAGCCCTTCTTTGATTACCTGACTCCAAAGAGAACTGAGAAGAGAAAAAATAAATACATATAGAAGTAAAGTAAATTGGGACGATGAAAGCAATATATATTGTAGGAACCTTGTGTATCTTTTAAAGGGGTTGTTCACCTTTGAGTTGACTTTTAGTATGATGTAGAGAGTGGTATTCTGAGACAATTTGTAATTGGTTTTTATTTTTTATTATTTGTGGTTTTTGAGTTATTTAGCTTTTTATTTAGCAGCTTTCAGTTTGCAGTGTCAGCAATCGGGTTGCTATGGTCCAATTTACCCTAGCAACCATGCATTGATTTGAATGAGAATATGGAACATTAATAGGATAGGGTCAGGAAATAAAGATGAATAATAAAAATCAGCAATAACAATAAATGTGCAGCTTTAGAGAGCATTTGTTTTTTGAGGGTGTCAGTGACCCCCTTTTGAAAGCTAGAAAGATTCAGGAGAAGAAGACAAATAATTCATAAACTATAAAAAATAAATCATGAAAACCAATTGAAAAGTTGTTTAGAATTGGTCATTCTATAACATACTAAACGTTAACCTGAAGGTGAACCACCCCTTTAAATGTTGTGTAGAAAAGAAAACCACTACGAAAACTATCCAAGGTTTTCAGTGCCATCAGCTTCATTGTTAAACCTTTTTCTTCCTTCCCTGCAGATTTTACTGAGAGTCAATGGGAAATCAATCTTGGGGATCTTTATGTCCAGCATAATTTAGGCATCGAGTAGAAAGGGGGCTGTAATTTGAAGACCCAAATTGCCCTTTGCTTTGCTCTTCAATAAATGATCTGGCAGAGCCCAAACCTGGTAATAAGAATAGCAGCTTCTTGCTCATGCCCTGCACAGCACTCGTTAATCTAATTAAAGCAGTTGGCTATGGAGGGCAGGCTGCACATATTTAGTGAAGGAAGAAATTGACTTGCAAAATCCAGCGATCTATTGATGTAAAACAGCATCTACACATGCAGGAGTCACAGGTAGTCTTAATTACTCTCTGGATGACCATCGGAAACAAAGGGGGAGAGTTAAATGTTTCTTAATACAGGTATGGGGCCTGTTATTCAGAATGCTCGGAACCTGGGGTTTTCCAGATAATGGATCTTTCCATTATTTGGATCTGTGTACCTTTAGGTCTACTAGAAAATCATGTGAACGTTAAAGGGCAAGGGTATAAATGCTTTATTTTTTATACTAAATATAAACTTACTGCACTACAAGCCTAATCAAACAAATGATTTATGCTTTCAAAGTTGGCCACAGGGGGCTGTCATCTTGTAACTTTGTTATACATCTTTGTCTGACACTGGCACTGCACATGCTCAGTATGGTCTGTGCTGCTTACGTATCGTCATAAATTATCAAAGCTGTTTGAGTTCTGCATGGCTGGTAAGTAGGGTAGGGGCGCTCCCCCTGCTGTTCATAAGTATGATTGTTTCCCTGCCAGAAGTTAGGGACCATCTGACAATTCCTATCCACAGCACTAAATGAAGGGAGAATTTCACTGCATACAGTCAGGTTTCTTATAAAAACAGTAGACCTTTTTTAATTAAAGTATATTGGAGATAGATTTCTTTTTCATTAAAGAAAGTAAAAATGGGATTTTATTTCTTTGCCTTTCCTTGCCCTTTAATAAAAAAAAAAAAGCTGTTACAAGTACATATTGTTTTTACTACAGGGCAAAAGGAAAACTTTTTTTTTTTTTTAATTTGTATACTTTGATTATAATGGGAGGTTTATGGATAACAGATCCCATACTTGTACCATCTTTTTACAGTTGTGCTCATAAGTTTACAAACCCTGGCAGAATTTATGATTTCTTAGACATTTTTCAGAGAATATGAATGATAACACAAAAACATTTCTTTCACTCATGGTTAGTGGTTGGCTGAAGCCATTTATTGTCAAACAACTGTGTTTACTCTTTTTAAATTGTCTACGGATCTGCGGGAAAAGGGAGTTGAACTCTATAAAACAGGAAAGGGATATGAGAAAATATGAAAGGAATTGAGAATGGCAATCAGCAGTTTTAAAAATCTAATTAAGAAGTAGAAAATGAGGGGTTCTGTTGAAACCAAACCAAATAAAACAAAAAATTTCAGCCAAAACTGCCAGAAACCCTATTTGGTCAACTAGTTTGGGAAGCTTTTTTTTTTTTTTTTTTTTTTTGGAGTTGTTTAACATCATCCTTCAGTACTGATAGTTTTTTTCAGTGGGTGTTTGAGCAACTGAGAGTAGATCTAGTGCCCTTCACTTCACTTTACACAAATAGAGCAGTGTTGCAGTTTTTTAAAGTAATAAAAATATAAGGCAGTGTTGCCCTGCACTGGTAAAACTGGAGTGTTTGCTTCAGGAACACTACTATAGTTTATCTAAATAAGCTGCTGTGTAGCCATGGGGGCAGCCATTCAATGAAGAATAGGCTTACACAGCAGATGAGCTCTGTAGAACATAATGGTGTTCTCCGTTATCCACTATTTAACCTGTGCCATATTGTCTTTTTTCAACTCCCCCCATTGCTACACAGCCGTTTTGTTTATATCAATTATAGTAGAGTTTCTGAAGCAAACACGTCCGTTTTCCCAGTGCAGGGCAACGCTACAGTATGGGGCAAATTTATCATTATTCACAGAAATTCGACTATCGAATGGAAATTAAATAGTTTTAGGCAATTTTTTTTTAGCACTATTCGATTTCACGAAAAATTCGGACGATCAAACAGCATCATTCGATTTCATGAAAAAAATCGTGAAATTTCCTTCGATCGTTTGGAAAATTCTAGGCGTTCGATCGTACGAATACGATTTGAGCAGGTAATAGAAAAAAAAAGCTTATGGGGGGGATTCCAATAAGCTTCTATTGCTATTCGGTAGGTTCAATCTGGCGAAGTAGGCACTCGAATAAAATTTTAAAGTTGAAGTACTTCGATCGTCGAACGATCGAATATTCAATCATTCGATCTATTCGATACGATCGAATTTTGCATATTCGAGGATCGAAGTTGGCAAATTTGAATATTCGATAGAATCGTATGATCGCAATTCGATCGAACTTCGAATTATTCACGTGAATTTTATAAATCTGTCCATATGTTTGTTACTTTAAACACTTTCATTTTGTGGTGTTACTGTTCCTTTAAGACATAAACAGTCATCGTACAGTAGAACTGTAGTCATTTCTCTAGCATTTAATGTGTGTGCGTGTTTCCGAAGTCCCACAAATTTCTCGGTTTGTAAGATTCCCAAGCATGAATACGAATGTCTTTCTCTACAGGTGTTCAGAGAAGCCCGGAGAACTGTGCCCAGCATTGTTTACATGCCCCATATCGGTGACTGGTGGGATGCAGTCGGCGATACCGTGAGGGCTACCTTTTTGACCCTCCTGCAAGATATACCATCTTTCTCTCCAATCCTTCTACTGTCTACCTCTGAAACTGTATACAGTGAACTGCCAGAGGAGGTAAGCAAGGGATCAGCCCGACAGTAAGGGGCAAATTTACTATTATTCCCCAAAATTAGTTCGACCAAATTCGATATCTGATTAGCATTCGATCGTCGAATGCTAAACGAATAGTTTTCGGCTATCTTTTATTCGATCATTCGACGATCCAATACAAATTTATTCGATCATTCAAATGATTCGTACGATTCAAACGATCGAAGAGTTCGATCGTGCGAATCCTATTCGATCAGGGCTTGGCCTCAGAAGCCTATGGGAGTGCTCCCATAGGCTTCTATTGCAATTAGATAGGTCCAATCTGGCAATCGAATAAACGTAAAAAATTAAATCCTTCGCTGATCGTATGATCGAATATTCGTTCATTCGACTCTATTCGAATGTATTCGATCGTTCGACCATTCGCTATACGATGAACGAATATGCCAAAATTTGCATATTCGACCAAACTAATAAATCCTACGTTCAAAATTCGATCGAATTCGTTCAAACTTCGCTCTATTCACGTGAATTTAGTAAATCGACCCCTAAAGGTCTGTTACATATTGAACTAATGCATGGATTCTTAACCTATGGGTCGGGACCCAAGTCTGGATCTGGTTTTTAAATCTACATTAGAATTAGATTAGCAATTAATATGAGATTACAAACCTCTTTTTTATTTGGTTTCATGAAGCTCCCCATCGTAACTAACTTCACTAAAGGAGTTATCGGTTATAATTTGATTTATACCCAATAACACTTTTTTAGGGGCACATTTACTAAATTGCTAAAAGCCCTCGAATTCGGCCGAAATTCGCTGTCCATTTCCTGGTAATATCCAGTTTGCTGCCTTGTCTGATATTTGCCGGAAAAAGTTTAAGATACTGTTACTTGAACCTGCCTACCAAGCTGGAAATGGTTCTTGTGATTTAGGCTCTGAATTACACAGCATACTATTGCTCTTTATAGTACATGTATGCGGCCTGTTATACAGAATGCTTGGGACCTGGGGCTTTCCGGATAAGGGATCTTCACACCTTAAAGAGATCCTGACACCTGAAATTTAAACTTTTTTTTTTTTTTTTTTAATGTTGGCTTTGAAAGCTACTTTTAACTTTGCCATAAAGTATTTGCACGATGTTTATACATTACCTGTCTGATCCCCCATGTTCCTGTATGAGGGGGCTGCCATATTTGTGCAGCAGGAGTCCGTTAGCATTAGAAACTGTAACTAACAGGCTGAGATGGGATAGTCAGGTTGGCAAAGTCAGAGAGTCAATCTTAGGAACTTCAACTAACTATAGTATTACATACAAAAACAAAAATGATCAACATGACCTATAGGTAACATTTAATGTACATTCATATGTTAAAATTACCTTTTTAGTGTCAATATCACTTTAAGTCTACTAGAAAATCATCTAAACATGAAATAAAGCCAACAGGCTGGTTTTGCTTTAAGCCACAGTGAAGGAAGGATTCTTTACTTCTAACTTCTCTCCACTTAAAGGGATTCTGTCATGATTTTTATGATGCAATTTTTATTTCTAAATTACACTGTTAACACTGCAAATCTTCTACTCCTATAATATAAAATGTCATTCCTGAACCAGAATTGGTGTGTAGGTGCATCTCGGGTCATTTTCCGTTGTCATGTGCTTTCAGAAAGAGCCAGCACTTTAGGATGGAACTGCTTTCTCCTACTCCATGTAACTGAATGGGGGGGACGACGACGATATCACTCCACTGGGAAACTAACAATATGTCTAGCCCCATGTCAGATTTCAAAATGAAATCTAAAAAAAAAAAAATCTGTTTGCTCTTTTTAGAATCTAATTTCAGTGCAGATTTCTGCTGGAGCATTACGTTTAAAAGAAGAAAAAAAAACTCCCATGACACAATCCCTTTAAGTGTGTTTAAAACATGCAAGTTAATTGGCTTCCTAAAAATAAAGTTGGTACTAAATAAATAAATAAAGGATAACAAGTATCTCTAGGTCGTTAGAAAGGCACCAGGGGTAACTACCTGCTGTCACTCTTGAACATTGTTTTCTTATCGTTTGCTGCTGGAAGCAAGTCCCTGTTTATTGATGGTAACAATCCTTAGTCGAAATGTGAGCGATCACTGCATTTAAATGTCTTGGAGGTCACATCTCAGCTGTTGGCTTTCCATTGTAGCTTATTATGATTGACTTGTTTGTAGGGATGCACCGAATCCACTATTTTGGATTCGGCCGAACCCCCGAATCCTTCCCGAAAGATTTGGCCGAATACCGAACCGAATCCAAACCCTAATTTGCATATGCAAATTATGGGTGGGAAGGGGAAAACATTTTTTACTTCCTTGTTTTGTGCCAAAAAGTCACGTGATTTAGCTCCCTGGCCCTAATTTGCATATGCAAATTAGGATTCGGTTCGGCCAGGCAGAAGGATTCGGCCGAATCCGAATCCTGCTGATAAAGGCCGAATCCCGAACCGAATCCTGGATTCGGTGCATCCCTACTTGTTTGCCAGTTAACGTTCCCTTCAGGAAGAAAATTAAGAGTGCAGTGTTGTATTGATCACCTTATTGTAGGGTATTTTTCGTGCTTCTACTCTCATAGATATGAATAGTTACGGTTTATGCCATAAATCTCTTCTGCTTCACTTCCCTTAGAGCTTGCTCTGTTCTAAATCCCATTTTTCTTCATAGAAACTGCAGTGACTATTTTATCCTCATTAAGTGCAACGTTCAGGCTACAGGCTTGTATTGCTATGATCCAGTACTGTATATCTGCAGTATCTATCTGCCCTAAGGCTGGGGACAGACAGGGAGATTCGGGGAGATTCTGTCGCCTGGCGTTTTTAGCAGGCGACAATCTCCCCGACTTTCCTTCTCCCTGTCTGCCGCTAGTATACTGACAAAGCGCCAGCGCCTGTGGAGACGCGGCGCGGCGATTTCCGGAATCGCCCGAAGTTTCCTCACGAAGTATCTTCGGGCGATTCCGGAAATCGCTGCGCTGCGTCTGCACAGGCGCTGGTGCTTTGTCAGTATACTAGCGGCAGACAGGGAGAAGGAAATTCGGGGAGATTGTCGCCTGCTAAAAACGCCAGGCGACAGAATCTCCCCGAATCTCCCTGTCTGTCCCAGCCTTAACTGTGAGACTCGCATGGGTCCAGCCACATCGCATGCCCAGTCCAACTGCGAGGGTCCGAGAGAATGGCATTATGACTGTACTTGCAGCTAATGAAATCTTCTTTCCATAAATTAGCCGAATATTATACTTTGTACAGTCTGAATAGACTTGGATAAATGAAGTAGAAGTTTAGACCGTTGTCTAATCATACCCAATATATATATATTGTACTCCTAGTTTGGGGCTTTGTAGTATTTTGTTTGTAATCATTCTATACATATAATAGTAATATACATATTTGCAATGAATGATAATAAGTGTGGAGTCTGCAGGCCTCCTGTCTCTTCACATCCCTATCCGTGTAACTGGTTTCAACATGTGCTTTTTCCGATCTTTCCAGGTGAGATGCATGTTCCGGATCCAGTATGAAGAGGTTTCTGTGATTCATAGACCAAACCAGGAAGACCGGACGAAGTTCTTTCAGGACATCATTCTCCGTCAGGCAGCAATGCCCCCTCCACGGCACAAGAAAGCTGGTAAGAAATCGAAGTGATGCGAGAGAGAGAATGCAGTTGTATTTTCTTTTTGGGCCAGAGTTGTACTAACACACACACACACACAATCTAAGGGTAGTGACACACCGGCAGATTCGTGGAGATTTAGTTGGCTGGCGACTAATCGCCTCTTCTTCTTTACCCGGAAGTTGGGGCAATTAGTCGCCAGGCAACTAAATCTGCCTGTGTGCCCTTACCCTAAAGGTGGCCATACACAGGCTGATAAAATCTGTTGACCGAGTCGGCAGTATATTGGCCCGTGTGTTTGGGGCCCTGTGACTGTCGCGTCGATCGGACAGGGGTAAAAATCCTGTTGAATCGTGGGCCGCATCTGTTAGTTGATGCAGTTCTACGATCTGACTGCCAGTATTGATTTCATTCTGATCTGGGCTCTAGGTCCCACAATCATTTTCAGCTAAAATGAAAAATTGCCAGCGGGATCTCACTCGCGGCGCTTAATTTTCCGAACTTGCTTCATGAGGAAACTTCAGGCGACTTCGGAAAATGAAGCACCGCGAGTGTCAACCCACTGGCGATTGTTTCATTTTACACGGCGGGAAGTCAGGGAAAGGCAGTTTGGGGATATCGTTGCCCAGAAAAAAGAGATTTGTCGCTGGGGTGACTAATCTCCCCAAATCTGTCTGTGTGCCTCTACCCTTCGTTGTCTAGATATGTAAAGTCATGTGACTAGGATCATTCCTGCCCCCAGGTAAGAAGACAAGCTTGCCTCAGACGGCAGTAAGGTGGAGATTAAAGGGGTTTTTCACCTTCAAATACTTTTTTCTGTTCAGCTGGTTTCAGATAGTTCACCAGAAATAGACTTTTTTCCAATTATTTTCTATTTGTGACTGTTTCCTCTAATATTGAAGTGTAAAGTTTAATTTATCACCTTCTGAAGCAGCTCTCAGAGGGAGGGCAGCCGACCCTGTAAACTGTTCTAAATGCATATGTTAAAGGACAGGAACGTTAAACTACAGAAGTAGATGTTTTGTGCTTGTGTACCAGCCCGCAGCAACCACAGCCCTTTAGCAGTAAAGATCTGTGTCTCCCCAGTAGATGCCCCAGTAGCTCCCCATCTTCTTTTCTGCTGATTCACTGATTCACATGCTCTGTGCTGCTGTCACTTACTGAGCTTAGGGACCCACTCACAATATACACCTGATAGTGTCATAGAAATATAGTCACAATATAAGGCTGATTAGTCATTAATACACATCATTAGAAACAATTTAATCATCAGCAAACCTGTAGCATCAGCTTATATTACAGCCAGGGAAGCTCATTTTCTGCTGCTGCTGGATAATTAGTGACGACCCCTAAGCTTAGCTTCTCAACAGCTGCTCAGAGCCCACTGAGCATGTGAGTGTCACAGACACTTTCCAAGATGGTGACCCCCTGTGACAAGTTTCAAGTCCTGGATCATTTAGTCCTATTCATTTGTAGGGATTAATTCTCCTTTAAATTGATACATTTGTTATCTTATCTTTGTCCCTGCTGAGTAGAATCCATGTGTTTCATAAAAGGCAGCTGTTAGTATTGATACAGCAGTTGATAATATTCCACAGATGCTGCTGAGAAATGGATCAACTAAATGTTGCAAAATTGTAACGGATAAGTTACGTCTAGATCACTGAGCTGCTTAACTGAGACACTAGAGACACGACATTTTGGCCCCTACATATGATGTTGATGTTCCATTTCAGTTAAGATTCAGCCAAATTAAAAAGTGTGAATTTCGCCACTGTCTCCTGCACATCTTTAAATTGACTTTCCATTTTAACAAATTTCTGTATGTATATAATCTAAAAGAGCTTTTTTTTTATAGCGATACATGGACTAATTTGTTTATTGCAGTCGCCAATAACAGTCGCCAATAACATACAATCGGGTATTCATTTTGGACAGTCAATAGGTTAGAAAATAAAACGCAAAGACCTGATTGGTTGCTGGAGATAACAGCACTTGTTTATGTCCTGTTATACATAAATGAGCCTTTATCAACCTTGTTTAAAATCGTTTATTTAGGTATCATTCCAGCTCCGGACTCCTAGTGAATACTCACCCAGGACCTGTGAAATATCCTGCGGTTTCTCTAGGTCCTTCATTTCTGTACAGCATGTGCTGCAAGATGGAGACATGAGTTTTCTGTTGGATTCCCAGCGTGAGGAGGGTTTATAGGAAGCCACAGCCATTTATGGTAGATAACAGCTGTTCCTCCGCTCTGTATCTTGCTGGGAGCTAATCAGTCCTGTCTCTCAGCACTGCTCTAGCTCGCACACCATGGAGAGAAGGCAGGGCAAATACAGTGGAAACATTCAAGATGAAAGACTTGAAGAAAAAGGAATCTGGAATCAAATTTCGAGCTATGTTTCGTGTCCGTGCAAGCGGTATAATGTAACGTGCTCTTAAACGAGAACATACAAGCTAGGCATGCTTGTTTCCAGATAGATGAAAGGGCTTGGAGTTCTCTGTTGTGGTGCTCAAATCTTGGCCCATAACTTAGTAATGAGGCTTTAGCAGCACAAATGTGTAGTGGAAACAAAATCTCTTCCAGAGCTTTTCAGGCTTCTTGGGTTCACGGCCCTGCTTGAAAGGGTGTGATTGTTTAACGAATCCATTTAACTGTATTCTTATTTGTAATTATTGAAATATTTATGAGGCTTCTTGCAACTGCAATAAAATACACACCTGCTGTGGATCCTTGACAAGCTTGGTTTGGTTTTCTGCAGTAAGAAAAAATGTTAAGGAATCTTATAAAAATGAAAAATGAATGATTGCATCACAACAGTAGTAGGGTAACCTTCATTTTAATGAAATAACACTTCTATACCATTCCATGAGTGTCTAAAACTGCAAATCCTCTTTTTACCCCTAACCTTTTCCAACTGACGTTCAGAAGGGTCTTGCCATACGCTTCCTTACTCCTGTTGTGGGTCCAGTCCTACAGTTTGGATGTTACTCTAACAGCACACACCTAAATAGCAGAGCTTTTGGACAATGCGACTACATGCTTGGCCAAAACAGTCTGATCAACTGGCCCCCAGAGCAAAGTTCTGGTCCAAATTCTCTCCTGTGGAAACCTGTCAGGATGGCCTATTTGAGTTTGGCTTTGTCATTTTATGCTACTGGTTACCACTTTGTGTGTTTGTCATTATGTTACATTGGAAGCAGTGACAAGGGCAGAGGGGAGATTTTCATTTCTTGCCATTTAAGTGCCTTAAAGGAGAACCAGACTCAAAAAATGAATATAGCTAGAAATGCCATATTTCATATGCTGAACTTATTGCACGAGGCTAAAGTCTCAGCTTGTCAATAGCAGCAATGATCCAGGACTTGAAACTTGTCACAGGGGGTCACCATCTTGGAAAGTGTCTGTGACACTCACATGCTCAGTGGGCTCTGAGCAGCTGTTGAGAAGCTAAGCTTAGGGGTCGTCACTAATTATCCAGCAGCAGCAGCAGAAAATGAGCTTCCCTGGCTGTAATATAAGCTGATGCTACAGGTTTGCTGATGATTAAATTGTGATGTTTCTAATGATGTGTATTAATGACTAATCAGCCTTATATTGTGACTATATTTCTATGACACTATCAGGTGTATATTGTGAGTGGGTCCCTAAGCTCAGTAAGTGACAGCAGCACAGAGCATGTGAATCAGTGAATCAGTAGAAAAGAAGATGGGGAGCTACTGGGGCATCTACTGGGGAGACACAGATCTTTACTGCTAAAACATACATTTATACACATTTCTTTAGTTAGGCTTTAGTTCTCCTTTAAATAGATGTTCTACAATAAGCAATTTTTTTTTCAACATTTGTTAATGTGTGTATATTTTTCTTAGAACTGCAATCTTTGGAAGTCCTGCCTCTTGCGTTGCCACCACAAATCCGACAGCTCTCTGAGACAGAAAAGCAAAGGATGGAGGATCATGAGGAGAATACGCTTCGGGAGTTGCGATTGTTCCTCAGGGATGTCACCAAACGGCTGGCCACCGACAAGCGATTTAGCATCTTCAGCAAACCGGTGGATATTGAAGAGGTCTTGTTTCATTAACGCACACACAATGAAGCGGATTTTACCAAGCCTGAAACAAATCTACGCAAAATTCATTGTGGCGGGTATTTCAGCATGGGCATCCAACGCTGAAATATCGGTGAACCCCCCTCAAAAAAAAAATAAGTAACTGCTTGAAAGCAGAAATTTTACATATACTGGGTCTATTCTTTCTGGCCCAGCATAAACTGTGTTTATCT
This sequence comes from Xenopus borealis, assembly GCA_024363595.1. Lineage (NCBI taxonomy): Eukaryota > Metazoa > Chordata > Amphibia > Anura > Pipidae > Xenopus > Xenopus borealis. Next base: position 127,502,238 of record CM044440.1, on the reverse strand, counting down.
TAATGAAAACACATCATTGTTACCAACAGGCATTTAAAGGTCCAGTTAATCCTAAAAGAGATCGACTTTGTTTTTATCTGTTTCGGCTAAACATTTTAACGATCAGGCTGCGAGGCGCATTATTTCCATGCAAATATGAATAGCAATAAACAAAAAATAATAGTGGAAAGAGATGTGATTGTCAGGATAGATTTCTGATTGCTGGGGTCACTAACCCTAGAAAGTTCAGGGTTTGACGATTCCCTTTTAAGAGGCAGGTATACAATATAGTAATTCAAAAACCTTGAACTCTAGAAGCTTTTATAGCTTCCATTTGACACATACAACGTTAATTTAAAGGGGAACTTTGGCTTTCATGTGAGATTCACAGATGTTTTAGACGTGCGTTCCTTGTTTCCATTGCCCATATATAAAAACCAATGTCTGACGTTGGAATTGATATCTAAAATCCAAAAATGCATTATTTTTGGCAGTGGATAAATCCAAACTTGAAGGCCACACTCGGCTATGGTGAATATGGATCTGCTTCTGCATCTGATGGACTTTCTCTTTATTTCAACCCTATTTAGCTATGTAACTAAGATCTGATAGGGCCATGCTGGTCAGTTTAGTCACCTGATGTGTTTTCATTAAGTGTAAACGGTGTGCTATTGTCTTTTCTCCCTAGAGACAATTATATTTGGTTCTATCCATGAATTTTGCTATTTGTAATTTGGTCTCTTGGCTTTTTTTTTCAAAAAACAAATATGAAGATAAATGCAAAATGAAATTAATGTAAATTCAAATCTGGGACGAACCGAGAATACTGGCAAGAGTTTCCGCTTCTGTGCATGCCCGTGCTTCCTAGGGCCACCACCTGACTTCAAGGGGGAGACAGAGCAGGGTGCGCAGTGCATTCACTCCAGGTTTCTCTATAAAGCAGTGGTCCCCAACCAGTAGCTCATCAACAACATGTTGCTCTCCGACCCCTTAAATGCTACTACCAGTGGCCTCAAAGCAGGTGCTTTTGTTTGAATTCTTGTCTTAAAGGCAAGGTTTGGTTGCATAAAACCAGGTGTACTGAAGAAACAAATAGAGCCTCCTGTTGGCTGCAAGTCCATGTAGGGCTACCAAATCACAGCCTGGGAATTTTCTGCATACTTATGTTGTTGCTCTCCAACATTATTTTACACTTGAATGTGACTCATGGGTAAAAAATTTGGGAACCCCAGGTATAAAGGAATCAAACTGCAGCCTGGTTCATTCCAACATCTCAAGTCATTCATGGGGGCAGCTTTTTGATCCTTAAACTAGGTATTACCCCTTACTGCTTTAAAATCGGTTATAATGCATGCCATTTGTTGTCCCCCACCAACATCTAATGATGATAATAAGGTCATTAACTTAAAGGGGTGGTTCACCTTTAAGATAACTTTTATTATGTTATACAATGGCCAATTCTCAGCAACTTTTTAATTGGTTTTCATTATTTATAGTTTTATAGTTATTTGTCTTTTTATTCTGGTTCTTTGCAGCTTTCAAATGGGCGTCGCCGTCCCCTTCTAAAAAAACGAATGCTCTGTAAGGCTACATATGTATTGTTATTGTTACTTTTTATTGCTGATCCTTCTATTCAGACTCTCTCCTATTTATATTCCAGTCTCTTATTCAAATCAGTGCATGGTTGCTAGGGGAATTTGGACCCTAGTTACCATATTGCTTACAATTCAAATTGAAGAGCTGCTGAATAAAAAGCTAAATATCTCAAAAACCAAGAATAATAAAAAATGAAAACCAATGGCAAATTGTCTAAGAATATCATTCTCTACATCATACTAAAAGTTATCTCAAAGGTGAACAACCCCTTTAAGAATACAGAAGTGACTTCCATAGACCATAACCCTTATGCCTTCCATTGACTATTGAATGGCTGGCAGCCTTTTGCCCAAGACATTTTTAATGATCCACCGACCTGGCACTGGATTTTCTATAATTAATTTACTATTTGTCCATGTATGGAAGAAACAGATCCTCTTATGTGGGCTCCATGTAGAAGAACTTGAGTTCCACAATCTCTTAATTTTGAACCGTAACAAATCTAGACCCAAGATTCAGTCCTTGTTCAGTGATTGCTTGTGTGCATTGCTCTTGAGAAACTTGGAGTCAGGTGGTGCTCAGAACAGTCTTGTCTGGTTAATCTTCTCTACCATAAAACGGAAATGCAGTGGTTCCTAAACCAACCCTAAGGAAACCTTTGTATTCCAACGTGCGCCTGGCCTATATGGGTGATTAATCTAGTGGCTTGGGCTAGCTTGTCTGTAGGGGCAAGATTCCTGGAGAACTGGCCAACCTGTTGTCATTCCATTGTAACAGCTCCATCCCCCAAAGAATTCAGCTGTATGTGGTTGAATGGGGATTTTAATGCCGTGACAACTAAAGCTCTGCTGGTTGGTTAAAACTGATATAAAGTGCAATTGGCTCCATCTATCCCTACTGCACCTCTATTCTACCTACCACTGCTCCTCTGGGAACAGTCCACTATGTGCAGAGACATGGCGTGATATGTGGGCCGGCTATGAATGTCTCTGTTATAAAATGGAATAGTTTGTGATTAATTATGCCACAGAAAATTTTAGCAAGAGAAAATTGGGGGAATAGTGATAAATGATGAACTTAAATCATTAGCCAACGTGTCACCCATGTAAACCAGGCTTTAGGTCACATTTTAGTTTCTATCTTCAAGGGGAACTATCCCAAAATTGTCAATAAGCTTCAGCGTACTGAAATAATTAAGGCATGGGACACGTTATCCAGAATGCGCGGGAACTGGGGCTTTCCGGATAACGGGTCTTTCTGTAATTTGGAACTTCACAACCTTAGGACTACTAGAACATCATGTAAACATTAAATAAACCCAATAGGATTGGTTTTTGCTTCCAGTAAAGATTAATTATGTCTTCATTCGGATCAAGTACAAGCTACTGTTTTATTATTCTAGAGAAAAAGGAAATCATTTTTAAAAATTTGGATTATTTGATTATAATGGCATCTATGGGAGATGGCCCTTCCTCAATTGGGAACTTTCTGGATAACAGGTTTCCGGATAACGGATCCCATACATGTACAATAAAATATTCTGTGTTTCTGAAATAATCAAGTTTATCTTCACTATCCCTCTCTCAGCATCTGTTTCTCTTCATTCTGTCTTCATGCAGCAGTTGGGTGTCAGATATTCATTGTTACATCCAATATATCTTATAGGGGGGCTCCTATTGCCTAGAAGATGTATTAGAGCTCACTCTATTAAACTCACCAGACATCATGTCTCTCTACATGCAGCAGTTGGGTGTCAGATTTTCATTGTTACATCCAATATATCTTATAGGGGGCTCCTTTTGCCTAGAAGATGTATTAGAGCTCACTCTATTAAACTCACCAGACATCATGTCTCTCTACATGCAGCAGTTGGGTGTCAGATATTCATTGACAGTTACATCCAATATATCTTATAGGGGGGCTCCTTTCCTATCAGATGTATTAGAGCTCACTCAAATAACTGATTCTAGTACAAACAAAATCTAACAAATTAACTGCCTTTTGCACAAATCCTGCATGTAGAGAGACATGATGTCTGGTAAGCGCTCTAATACATCTTCTAGGCAAAAGGGGTCCCCCCCTATAAAATATTTTGGATCTAAAGGTGGCCATACATGGGCAGATAAAGCTGCCGATATCGGTTGCTTAGACCTATTTGACGGCTTCTCTGCCCGTGTATGGGGGCTTCCGACAGGTCTTCCCGATCGATATCTGGACACGATATCGATCGGGAAGGTTGGATTTTCTTCCGACCGACCCCTCAGAAGACCGTTGCGCTCGTCGTAACGTCGATGTCGCCAAACGAGCGGATCTTTGCATCTATGGCCAGCTTTACTGTCAATCAATATCTGACACCCAACTACTGCATGAAGACAACAGATGCTGAGAGAGGAAGAGTGAAGATAAACTTGATTATTTCAGAAACTGTACAGAATTTAATTGATTGTATTTAGAAGCGTTATTATTTAAGTATGCTGAAGCTTATATTAATTTTTTATTTTCGCTATAGCTCCCCTTTAAATTAAGCAGGATGAACTAGTATTGGGCATTGCCTAGGTTACTATTGGTCCGTTTGAATACCATTGTGCTAATCAGTTGCACAGGATTTCCATGTTGCTTCAGCACTACCAGCTTTAAGCATCAGAGCATAATGTGAATTACTATAGTCCCAGCTGCCCTATAAAACCCAGTGTTTCAGACAAGTCCATGCCTTATGGTAGAAGTGTAAGTACAATTTCCTACATCGTTAAGTTGTATTCCTAAGAACAAACGCTATGTTAAGCTCGATTAAACAGTATCTATTGCTTAACAGTGTCAAATTAACCTATTATAGTCCATAGTGCCTACAGTATAGTGGAATACTATACCCTTGTTCTAAAGGTATAATTATACAGGGTCACTTGTATTATAATGGATAATGTACCCCCTACTGTAAATAAGGATATTAGAAGTCACTGAGGGGTGTGACCATATAAAGGCACAAGGCTGCAGGCTGAGTTATACAGGGAACTCTGAGTATCGCTCATGTATTATAAGGGATAATGTACCCCCTACTGTAAATGATAAGGATATTAGAAGTCACTGAGGGGTGTGACCATATAAAGGCACAAGGCTGCAGGGAACTGAGTATCACTCGTGTTACAATTTACAGTAGGGGGGGTACATTATCCCTTATAAAGATATTGGCCATCAATGAGGACTTCTGCCGTCTTATACAGGTATGAAGTCACAGTATGAGTGATAATTTATAGAACTCTGAGGAAATATCTGATAAAAAGGGGGTACATTATTACTCAAAATTTAAATTTGTGTCCTTTGATATCATAAATAATAAGAGGACATTACAAAGCATTGCTTATAAAGAAATGTACGTTTAATTCGTATTATACACAGTGTAAAACACCGTCCAAGATCAATAAAAGAAGTTGGTGCTGAAAAGATTAAAAAAAACAACTTAAATGAGGTAGAAAGACTAGACAGGTGGCTATATTAGGGCAACAGTAAGTGATAACCTGCCTAACCCGCGGCTCTTCAGTTATAGTTTTAGAAATAACTGGGAGCCACAAAGCATGCTGCATGGATAGACAGCCCAGAGAGAGTATGATTTGGCCTTGTTTGTTCTCTAATGCTGCGGGCTCTTTGTCAACCATTTTGTTCTGGAGCTCTGGAATCTTCACCTTTATAACCCGGCCCTGGTTTTGTTTTTTTTTTGTTGTTTTTTTCAGGTTTCTGATTACCTTGAAGTCATCAGGAATCCCATGGACCTCTCTGCTATAATGATGAAGATAGACAAACACCGTTATCTGACGGTCCTGGATTTTCTGCAGGACATTGACCTTATCTGCAGCAATGCCTTGGAATACAATCCTGACAAAGAACCGGGAGGTAATGATAACTCACACACACACAGAGAAAGGACTCTTGCAATTATTATGTTTCTGCCTTTTCAGGCTCTATTGATTGGAAGCCTTTCTCTGCCCGAGGGGGAATGCGTTGAATAGAAGCTCATAATTACTGCTCACTGCCAGTCAAGAGAATAATATTGAGGCCAGACGCATGCCGTTTTTCCCAATGGATAAAATAGTCGTCAAAAGGCAACAACTCCCCCACCCACATTAATAGTTTTATTTTATTATTGATTTCTGACAATGCCTAAAAATAAAACTAAACGGTGCTGGGAGATGCACAAGGGAGGGGTTCTCTGCAGCCTTTTAAACTTTATTGTTTTAGACTGGGAACACATTTTGATATACTTGAATTTACCAGATAATTGCCTCCCTCAAGCCTGCAGCACACAGGGCATTTGACTCCGGAGAGTTTATGCCATTCACCACCTATGGCTGCGTCCCATCATGCACTAGTGTGTGCGAGATCCCCCACGGTCCCTGCTTGACTACACAATGTCTGCCTTAGGTAGAAAATTTCCTTTTTGTTTGAATGGGGGTGGGTAAAGGTGCTTGTTCCTTTTTGTCATATCCGAATAAACATTCACCCAAATGTTCGTTATTGTTATCTATATGAAGAATGCCACATTTGAAAAATAGAAAAATTCTTGATTTTACAAGGCAGCTGTTTTTTTTTTTTTAGTTCTTTCCCAGTCTTGTTTTCCTAAACCTTCATTCATAAATAAAAACCTTCTGCTTACCTTCCTTCCTTTAGATAAAATCATCAGACACCGTGCCTGCACCCTGAAGGACACCGCACATGCCATCATTGCCGCTGAACTCGATCCGGAGTTTAACAAACACTGTGAAGAAATTAAGGAAGCCAGAGCAAAACTAGGTAGGTGGCGTCTCCATTGTCTGAACTGTACTTGTCACCCACGTGTAACAGATTTCCATAATACAGTACTTTTTGGTCACTGGGCAGGTTCTATCAGCAGAAAACTGCTTTGGCCCGGGGATTTTTCAGTGACTACCACTGAGCAATCCTCTTCCGTCTTCCTCTTTCTCATGCAGCTGCGCATGCTCTGTAGAACGAAAACCCGAACTTTAACTGAAAAGTCTGCGATTTCCTTCAACTGCGCATGCGTTTGCCCCTGGAAATTTGAAGACCGAAGAAGCCGAAAGAGTATCGCTCTGTGGTGCTCACTGTTATAACCCAGGACCAGTGCAGTTTTCTGCTGATAGGAGCACCGGCCTGGGGTTTTATTTAAGTCAATACAATCACTTGGGGTGCCTAAACTCTGTTTGTGCATACAGCTTCCAGTAGGACTGGTGTTGGAATTGAGAGAGCTGTAAGAAAGACTAGATACCTAGAACATAGGGGCAAATTCACTAAGTCACGAAAATTCACTAGCGTTCGCCGCAGTTCGCCAGGATGAATTGTCACCAGCGCTACGCAAATTCACTAAAGTGCGAAGTTACGCTCAAGTCGGCGAACGGTAGCGTAGTTGCGCTAGTGTTACTTCGCCAGGCAAAGCGCAGTTACGCTAGCGATGCCTAATTTGCATACGGCGGGAACTTAAGCGTATAATAGAAGTATATGTTCCAGCCACTACATTCCACTACACAAGCCCAGGAAACCTTTAATAAATAAAATAAAGTTGTCCTATTGCCCTACATGTGCCCCCTGTATAGTTGTGTTGCCATATGTTAGGAAATGTAGGGGGGAAGAAGGGTAACCCCCCCCCCCAAAAAAATCGATCTTTTTCAGACTATCACCCTCCAATGGTAAAACACACCAGCGTTTTTTTGGGACTTTTTTTTTTTCCAAACTCCTATCTATTGTATTGAACTTCACCTGCTCTGACCAGGCGAGGTAAAGTCTAGCGTAAGTGGTAACGTTCAGGAAAATTTTGATCTTAGTGAATTTGCGTAATTACTATCCTTCGTCAGTGCGCAACTTCGCGTGGCAGAATGGGGTAAGCACCATAAATAGACATTAACAATAAACATGCAGATCTCTGACCAAGGCAATCTGGTCATACAATCTTATCTTGTGTTTACAGGTCTTTTGGCAAGTACAGATCAATTAAATTCTCAGAGTTCTGCCGCTCGCAAGGCCGAGGCGGGAACAGAGGAAGGATTTCAAAGCAAACACAGGACATCATCGGATGTTGGAAGCCACTCTGGAACCAAATGTGCATGTAAGTACCTTCCAGCAACATAGAACGCTCCAGCTCTTTCCCCAGAATGGAAATATTTTTTAATAAAGGTTCTGCTCTTACAGCTGGATCTTATTCACTTCCAGTATTTTCCCCTACGACAACGTACAATCTCCTTTTACACCCGAGTATTGATTAAGTTTTAAGCTTTCACCCCCAACTCACACACACACAAGACGAGCCACGGCAGTAAAGGTCAGCGCTAATACTGCCAGGACTGATACCATAATGGTGAGCAGCAGAAGTGCCAGTGACAGCAATGTCTTCACAACATCCCGTTCTAAAACCTTACAAATAAATTGACCTTTCAGTCGGCAACCTTCTTGTGTTTCCATGCAGTTAGTGACAGCCTATCTTGTACAACTGCAAGCCTTAGCTTTCCGACGTGCTTTGCGAAGGCAGTATCGGAAAAGTTTACATCCAACAATATATATATATATATATATATATATATATATATATATGGAACCATAACATGGAGGAGCACTCGCCAAACAGGAACACCGCAAGAGTACAAAATAACAAAAATATCAACGGCTCATTTAGGCTGATTTTAATAGACAAACTAAAGAAATTGCAACGTTTCGATCAGTTCATAGTGATATTCCTCAGGGATAAAAACAAACCAACGGAAGATCACTATGATGTGATCGAAACATTGAAATTTCTTTTATTTGTCTATTAAAATCAGTTACTCGAACTGAGCCTGTTGAGTGCGGCCTTGTGTTTTTATATGGTCGTGGAAATCCTCAGTGGCTTATAATATCCTGGCATTTTACAATGGGGCTACTTTATACACACTATAATTTACTAACACTGATATATATAAAATATACATACAGGTGAGGGACCTGGGGCTTGTCGCATAATGGGTCTTTCTGTAATTTGGATCTCCATACCTTAAAGGCCCCCATACATGGGTCGATAATAGCTGCCGACAGACTGAGTAGGCAGCTTATTGGCCCGTGTGTGGGGCCATACAACAGACTTCCCCGATCGATATCTGGCCGAAAGTCGGGCAGATCTCGATCGGGCAGGTTAAAAAAAACCTAGTCGGATCGCGGGCGCATATGTGCGAGTATGTGGTCCTGTCATCCGACCGCCCGTATCACCTACATTATGATCCGATCGTTGGGCCCTAGGGCCCACTTCAATGTCTATGGCCACATTAAGTCTACTAGAAAATCATGTAAACATGAAATAAACCCAATAGGCTGGTTTTGCTTCCAATAAGGATTAATTATATCTTAGTTGGGATCAAGTACAAGCTACTGTTTTATTACAGAGAGAAAAAGGAAATAATTTTAAAAATTTTGGATTATTTGATTATAATGGAGTTTATGGGAGACCACCTTTCCATAATTAGGAAATTTGTGGATAACTGATCCCATACCTGTATACAGTTGTGCCTATAAGTTTACATACCCTGGCTGAATTTATGATTTCTTAACCATTTTTCAGAGAATATGAACTTTCTTTCACTCATGGTTAGTGGTTGGCTGAAGCCAAAGAAAGACAGGGATAGTGCTTCCGTATTTCCTTGTACTGGTGTGAATGGAAGATCTTGAATGCAGCAGCTAGCTAGGGATACAGTGTTTTTTGTTGGGAGAGAATTTGGCCTTTAAAACAGTGGGTCAAGAAGGATAAGTGCTGAACTGTATAATTAATTAGGTTTGCTCATAGTAAGTATACTGGCTTCCTTTTGTTATTTCAAGCTCCAAAGTACCTGTATTATCAGCTTCAGTGCACTGTATTTGTTCTTTATTCACGACCCGGAGTCCATACAGTCTATTAAAATGCCGTAGTGCAGAAAGCTGCAAAGTGTAAAATGAGGTGATATGCACCATGTGACCCCTTATAGCCCTTGTTACAGACTCCTGCGTGGCCAATGGCTGGGAACCGATACACCGCTGCCCCTGCACGCTTCACAAATGCCTCAGATGAATGGGAAAGTGTCATACAATTTGCTTATGCTGGAGATGAAAAGCGGCCTTTATTGAAGTAAAATGCAGATACTGTCTCAACTCATCGACCAGCAAGAGTTAAATAATACACTTGCATTTCTACCTACTTGTGCCCAAGCTGCAGAGAGCTACTGTAGTTGGCTCATAGGAATGGGTAAAATGATGTTTTCTTGTGGGCAGGTAACATGGAGACTAATATGATGTGCTGTCCTTTTAAATGTGCCAGTTGGTTTCTGCCCCCCCCCCTTAAAGGAATTGTTCCGTATAAAAATAAAAACTTAGCGAAAAATGTAATGTATTAAAGGAGAAGGAAACCATAAAAATGAATAGGACTAAAAATGTCATTTTATATAGTGAACTTATTGCACGGGGCTAAAGTTTCAGCTTGTCAATAGCAGCAATGATCCAGGACTTGAAACTTGTCACAGGGGGTCACCATCTTGGAAAGTGTCTGTGACACTCACATGCTCAGTGGGCTCTGAGCAGCTGTTGAGAAGCTAAGCTTAGGGGTCGTCACTAATTATCCAGCAGCAGCAGAAAATGAGCTTCCCTGGCTGTAATATAAGCTGATGCTACAGGTTTGCTGATGATTAAATTGTGATGTTTCTAATGATGTGTATTAATGACTAATCAGCCTTATATTGTGACTATATTTCTATGACACTATCAGGTGTATATTGTGAGTGGGTCCCTAAGCTCAGTAAGTGACAGCAGCACAGAGCATGTGAATCAGTGAATCAGTAGAAAAGAAGATGGGGAGCTACTGGGGCATCTACTGGGGAGACACAGATCTTTACTGCTAAAGGGCTGTGGTTGCCTTGGGCTGGTAGACAAGCACAAAACCAAATGTACAACATTTAAAGCTTAATTCTTTAGTTTAACTTTCCTTGTCCTTTAAGGCTGGAGTGACTGGAGTGTAACATAATAGCCAGCACAATATTCTCTTGCTATCCACTGATTGGTTATCAGGCAGTAACCATGACTTGAGGGAGGGCCACACGGACCATAACTGTTGCTTTTGAATCTGAGCTGAATGCTGAGGATCAATTACAAACTCACTGAACAGTTATGTCCCATGTGGCCCCCCTTATAGTCACTGGGGCTCATTATCCACACTGGGCAAATTTGCCCATGGGCAGTTACCTATAGCAACCAATCAGTGATTCGCTTTTTTGAAGCCAGCTGCAAGTAGAACAATGAATGCAGCAATCTGATTGGTTGCCATTGGTTACTGCCCATGGGCAAATTTGCCCAGTGTTGATAAATGACCCCCACTGACTAACTCAGAGTTAGAGAGCTGAAAAGCAAGAAGTAGTGTTCTGTTCTGTTACACATCCACTCACTCCAGCCTTTATATATTACATTTCTGCCTAACTAACTGTTAGAAACCTTTTTTTTTTATTTTTCACAGCCTACCTATCCACCCAGTTTTTATTCTCACACCGCTCTGTCCCTGTTAAAGGGGTTGTTCGCCTTCCAAACACTTTTTTTTTCCAGTTCAGTTGTTTTCAAATTGTTCCCCAGAAATAAAGACTTTTTTCAATTACAATTAAATGGCATGGAAAACAAATGGTTTGCTTACTGACCTGTAGCTTCATTCCTGTGTTACATTGGCACACAACCACCAGGAACTTAATTCCTAAGTCCAACTCCTGATTTTCCGATTTATCATTGCTAAGTTTGCTGCAGATAAAATCCCAATTATCTCCCTGTGTCCCTCAAATGGAGTATGTGGCGTGAATAGGGCAGCACACGGTTTTCTTCTTGCTATGTTGCAGTACTGGGATACTTTGACTCCATACTGGGCACTATCTGCAAGGAATCCGTTTGTTCTCCCCATGTCTCGGTGTGTTTCCTCCGATTCTCTCTTACACACCAAAAACATACAGGTGGGTTACTTGAAGAATGATTAAACTGCCCTTAAAGGGGTTGTTCACCTTTGAGTTAACTTTTAGTATAATGTAGACAGTGATATTCTGAGACAATTTGCAATTGGTTTTCATTTTTTATTGCTTGTGGTTTTTGAGTTATTTAGCTTTTTATTCAGCAGCTCTCTAGTTTGCAGTGTCAGCAATTTGGTTTCTAGGGTACAAATTCCCCTAGCAACCCTGCACTGATTTGAATAAGAGACTGGAATATGAATAGGAGAGGGACTGAATAGAATAAGTAATAAAAAGTGGCAATAACAATACATTTGTAGCCTTACAGAGCATTTGTTTTTAGATGGTGTCAGCGACCCCCATTTGAAAGCTGCAAAGAAACAGAAGAAAATTGCAAATCATTAAAAAACTATGAAAAATAAATAATGAAGACCAATTAAAAAGATTCTTAGAATTGGCCCTTCTACAATATACTAAAAGTTAACTTGAAGGTGAACCACCCCTTTAAGGCCCCCATACACGGGCCTATAAAAGCTGCCGACCGCCGAGTCAGCATCTTATTGGCCCATGTGTGGGGCTTCCCCGAGAAATCTGTCCGAATCCCATTGGATCACAGCCACATCTTCGAGTGTATGCGGTTCTTTGGTCCTGTTTCGGATGCATTATGATCCAATCGTTGGGCCCTAGTGCCCACGGTCGGATCAGCCCCATATTGCCCACTTCAATGTGGCCATAATGGGGAGAGATTCGCTCGTTTGGCAACATCGCCGTCTTATCTCCGCCTCTGTGGCCACCCTTAGTGTGTGTGCATGTGATCTTTAGATTGTAAGCTCCACTGGGCAAAAACTGATATGAATGATGTATAATATCTGAAGCACTGCAGAATATTCCTTGTAAAGTATAACCAGTGGTCCATTTCTGGGAACAGTATTGTATTTCTCCCTGTCTCCAGAAGATGGCACAAGCAGAGCAGTAAAATAATATTATCCCCCATTTTATTCAGTAATTCTCTGTAACCATTAAAGGCCTTTCGCTGATTCTTGTATTACTAAATAAACACCGGGGATAATATATTGGGCGATTACACAGTAATACGAAAGCCCATGAAACTCCTGCACCGACTGTGAGATTTCATCCCGCCATTTTATTCAGTGCTGTCGTTTTGCTGGAGCAAACATTCGCTAAGTAAATACATTGTATTCTAGACAAAGCCCTGAACAAAACACTGAAACAGATACCGCTATACGAGGCACTAGGTAAGCATATTAGATCTTGGGGTTTATCATGCCTTTAAATCATTTGTACCCGTATCCTCCCAGCCTGCCTACATTGGAGAATTCCATTGTTATTACCATATAAACACTGCAAGACTGTGCAAAATTTTCTAAATCAAAGATCGTGGTTTTTGTTTCTAGTTTTATTATTAAAGGGGTGGTTCACCTTCAAGTTAACTTTTAGTAGATCGTAGAAGGGCCAATTCTAAAACTTTTCAATTGGTCTTCTTTATTTATTTTTCATAGTTTTTTAATGATTTGCAATTTTCTTCTGTTTCTTTGCAGCTTTCAAATGGGGGTCACTGACCCCATCTAAAAACAAATGCTCTGTAAGGCTACACATGTATTGTTATTGTTACTTTTTATTACTTATCATTCTATTCAGTCCCTCTCCTATTCATATTCCAGTCTCTTATTCAAATCAATGCAGGGTTGCTAGGGTAATTTGGACCCTAGAAACCAAATTGCTGACACAGCAAACTAGAGAGCTGCTGAATAAAAAGCTAAATAACTATAAAACCACAAACAATAAAAAATGAAAACCAATTGCAAATTGTCTCAGAATATCACTCTCTACTTTATACTAAAAGTTAACTCAAAGGTGAACAACCCCTTTAAGAGGTCAGAACTAGTTTCCCCAGACCCTATTTCCCTGGCTACATTTCAGCATGTGACCAGCTCTGTTTGTTTCTCGTGGTATTTGTTCTGACCCATTTAATTAGAAATGGATGATAATTTGTAGACTTATTCCTTTTCTATGGTATGTAAATAAATAAAAAAAACAAATGCTGTGCTTTAGACATTCCATCCCAATTGGGCTCTTATAGGGAACCTCTGATCTTCTGTGAGTGCCTTTAAATCCAGCTAATGGCATGTCTAAAGTGCCTTCCCCTCTTGTGTACAGAAACGAGTTTGGACATGAAGTTGGGGGCTCGTCTGTTGGGAAGTTGGAATGTGGGGTAATCAATAAGAATTCTGCCGAGAGACTGCGTAATACAAAGGTTTATTAGGCAGAGCCCTCATGGTGAGCAGCGTGGAAAATCCAAGCAGACGTATCACCAGTCAGAATGAATAATCGTCTCTGTAAAGATAGAGGAGGAAAGTTTGCTTGGAGATGTATCTAAAAGGTTTTATACAGATGTCTCTGCTAATTGGACCTTTTTAGACCCTTGCACTATTGATCAAGAGCAGGCACATGTGACTTCTACACTGAAAAACACTCAAAAAGCTGCCAAGACCAGCCTAAGGGTAGGGACAGACAGGGAGAAGGAAATTCAGGGAGATTGTCGCCTGCTAAAAAACGCCAGGCAACAGAATCTCCCCGAATCTCCCTGTCTGTCCCCAGCCTTAAGGGTCATAGACTCTTCAGAGTACAGTCCTCAAGGGCACATACATGTTTCAAAAGAAGTTTTTACTCCAAAGACATCCAATTCAAGTATTAAAAACTTCAATATTTATTCATTACATAAGTAAAAAATATATACATACAGACCCACTGATACTTCGCCTTGCACGTTTCATACCCCCTGGTACTTCATCATAGGCTCATGTGACTTCTACCCTGCTTCATCTGATAGGCCCAGATCTGATCCAAATAAAGGCAACATAGTTTTCCCTGACTTTGCCTCAGGTGCAGAACAATGGAGGAAAGTTTTTTTTTACCTTCATTTTTCCCCACTTATTGCAGAGCATATCCTCCATATAATAGGTGAGTTTGTGTTTTACATTCAACGATTAGCAATAACCTGACTGCAGTTGTCCTTATGAACTCAAGCATCTCTATGATTGGACTGGATGACACAGCCAACCAAAAGACAGTTGTCTTCTATAAAAGGCTTTACTGCACCCGCCCTGAGGTACAGCAGCTATGTTACAGGGATTCTGTCGTGATTTTTATTATGTAGTTTTATTTCTAAATTACACTGTTTGCACTGCAAACTATTCACTCTACAATATAAAATTTAATTCCTGATTCAACAAGTGTTGTTTTTTTTTTGTAGTTGTAATATTGGTGTGTAGGTGCATCTCAGGTCACTTTGCCTGGGCCTGTGCTTTCAGAAAGAAATTTAGAAATAAAAAAACATTAAAAATATGACAGAATCCCTTCTGACCTTTCTGATTGGCTAAAATAGCCAGTCGCCATAGTATGACAAATGTTAGGACGACGATTATTCTGAGCCCACAGACCATCGGAAAATTGTACGAAACAAAGTTTTTGATGACTATATCGTTGCGTTTATGGCTGACCCAGCAGCTCTTTATATAGTGAATAACGTACCCCCTCTTGTAAAATATAAGGATATTATAAGTTACCGAGGAGTTTCATGACCATATAAAAACACGAGGCCGAAGGCCGAGTGTTTTTATACAGGTCATGGAACTCCGAGGTAACTTCTAATATCCTCATATTTTGCAAACGGGGGTACTTTATTTATTATAATACACAAGTTTCAGTGAGTCATGTGACAGAAATGACATCAGAACTCACCGTTTATAACTGATGACATCAGAACTCACCGTTTATAAGGATATAATTTGCAGGATATTTACGGCTTTTGTGTATTATATAAGATATATCGTTTCTGCCCTAATTCTCCATGGGGTTCTTTAGAAATTTAGAAATTAAAATCATTGCAGAATCTCTCTAATCTTCTGACCTTTCTGATTGGCTAAATAGCCAGTCGCCATAGTATGACAAATGTTAGGACGACGATTATTCTGAGCCCACAGACCATCGGAAAATTGTACGAAACAAAGTTTTTGATGACTATATCGTTGCGTTTATGGCTGACCCAGCAGCTCTTTATATAAGATATATCGTTTCTGCCCTAATTCCCCATGGGGTGTTTTTCATTTATATAATTTTGACTAAAATTCTCTCTCGTCTATTTTTGTTACAGTTCCTCTTAAGAGAAAGCCAAAGCGGCGGCCACAGTGGGGGCGAGGCATTATTAAGAAAAAGAAGTCCAGCTGCTGTTTGAAGAAAGAGTTTGAGGATGCCAAGTTCAATGACTATGAAAACCATGAAGATGGCCTGGAGAATGGGGATCTGGAGAACAGCACAGACTGCCTGGAAGAGAACGGAGAAGAAACTGGAGACCTTTCGGTAACCAATGATGAGTCCTCCTGTGACATCATGGACGGGGAAGCCGAGCACCCAAATGGCACCCTAGGAAAAGAAAGTAGCGTGCTGTCCACCGAGGAGGAAAGCTCAAATGAATCATTGTTGGTAAACCTCAATCCAACTATGAATAAAGAAACGGAGCCCGTCAAGACTCCGTCTTTTGCTCCAGACTGTTTAAATGGCAATGCTTCTATAGACAGCTTGGAAAGCGTATCCACATCAGAACTGCAAAATGACCAGGGAAAAGCCACTTCCCTCTTGGCCAATGATGAAAAGCAACGAAACTCTGAGGTTTCTGAACAGTCTGCTCAACACAAAAACCCCATTGTTAATTGTAACAGTTCAGCAATATTGGATGGAAGTAAAACGCAGCGGCACACTTACTCTGGACCTGCACAAACTGATGAACCAGTGAGTGTAGAGATGGAGAATGACCAAGAAGGTAAGGTCAATGTGATTTATACAAAATTATGTGAACCTGAAATAAACCCAACTGGCTGGTTTTGCTTCCAATAAGGATTAATTATATCTAAGTTGGGATCAAGTACAAGATACTATTATTACAGTAAAAAAAGGAAATAATTAAAAAAAAAAAAATGGATAATGGGAGACGGCCTTTCTGTAATTCAGAGCTTTACAGATAATGGGTTTCCGTATAACTGATCCCATACCTGTATATATAATTTCAGAGATGTACAAATAGATGCGTGTGCTTCTCTGTCTTTGAAAATGTAATTCTGGGAGTTGTCAAGTACTGCGAATATTATTAATAATTCCAAGCCTCACTATGTTTTTCCGGCTAGCGTGATAACACGGTTACTTAATCAAATCATGCCAGTCTGAATCGTATTGTGCTTGTGGGCACGAACTCTTGTGGTTTCATGTTTGAATTAAAACCTGAACGTTATTGCTTCATTATTCATTGTGCCATTGTATTGCACAACTTTGAGGCGGTGGCTACAAGGGGTCCTAGCAAGCTTGGAATAGGGGGTCCTCTTTTCATCCTTGTGCCTCCAGCTGTTAAGGAACTACAAGTCCCACAATGCAATGAAGGAGTCTGACAGCCACAGTCAGGCAAATGCATTGTGGGACTTGTAGTTTCTTAACAGCTGGAGGCACAAGGTTGAAAATCACTGCTCTAGATCATATTAAACTGCCTCTTTGATCATTATAATTAAGGAAGAGGTTTTTCATCCAGAAACCCGTGTTTAGAAGTCTGTGGATTCCTTAGTGCCTTCCTTATCTAATTACACCTTTTAAAATACAGGAAAACATTGTTGCAGTACTCTTGCGGCTTTTACAATCCAGTATAAATAAATGTGCATTAATAATTAATAACACGCCCCACTTGTTTTGGGTCTGTCTAGGAACATTGCCACATTGTGGCCGCTTCTGCCCTAGAGGATGTGTTCAAATATATGAATTGTATTATATTGCCATGGGGGCAGCCATTCAAGCACAGGATACACAGTAGATAACAGATAAGTACTACTATAGTTTATATAAACAAGTTGCTGTGTAGCCATGGGGGCAGCCATTCAAGTACAGGACACACAGTAGATAACAGAGAAGTACTACTATAGTTTATATAAACAAGCTGCTGTGTAGCCATGGGGGCAGCCATTCAAGCACAGGATACACAGTAGATAACAGATAGGTACTACTATAGTTTATATAAACAAGCTGCTGTGTAGCCATGGGGGCAGCCATTCAAGCACAGGATACACAGTAGATAACAGATAAGTACTACTACACTGCATTAAAGGTTTATTTCTTTAAAACATTTTGCGGTGTTACTGTTCCTTTAACAGTGATAGTGACACATAGCAAAATCTGTTGGACAGAATAGTATATAACAGAATTCAGTATTTTTTATTTAAATAATTGGACTGGAGCAAGGTGGAGCCCAGCAGTAAAAAAAAATCTGATTATTCCAGGTAATAGAGAGGGTAGTATCTTGGTTTGTGCCTCCTTCCCAAACTTCTTGTGGGTACTGTACGAGCAGCGAGGCGCTTGTTTTTCTGCTTTCAAAGTGATTACATTTACTTGTTCTCATTATACAAGTCTATTGTTGTTCGGATAATTATGCAAGCTGCTTCCAAACACATTCGAGTTCCACCCTTTGAGCTCTGCAGTTGGAGTGCATTTATTATTTAACCTAGTTAGAAATGTTCTAAGTAAGATTTATATTCCTTGAGGGCAGTGGCACCCTAGCGTGCTTCAGGAAAATAAAAACATTGCCCTTAAAAATGTTATATTTTACAAAATGCATCAGTTAATTGTGCTGCTCCAGCAGAATTCTGCACTGAAATCCATTTCTCAAAAGAGAAAAGAGATTTAGTCATAATTAATTTTGAAATCTGACATGGGGCTAGACATCTTACCAGTTTCCCAGCTGCCCCCAGTTGTGTGACTTGTGCTCTGCCAAACTTAGCAGCTCCCTAACGCAAGAGAACAGCTGCCTGATATAGTTTTTTTCAAAATGCGTCAGTTAATAGTGCTGCTCCGGCAGAATTCTGAACGGCAAAACAATTTTTTTTTCTGACATGGGGGCTAGACAAATTGTCAGTTTCCCAGCTGCCCCCAGTCATGTGACTTGTGCTCTGCTAAACTTCATTCACTCTTTACTGCTGTACTGCGGAGTGATCTCAGAACAGTGGGAAGGTTTAACAGCTTCCTAACACAAGATAACAGCTGCCTGGTAGATCTAAGAACAACACTCAATAGTAAAATCCAGGTCCCACTGAGACACATTCAGTTACATTGAGAAGGAAAAACAACAGCCTGCCAGAAAGCAGTTACATCCTAAAGTGCTGGCTCTTTCTGAAAGCACATGACCAGACAAAATGACCTGAGATGGCGCCTATTGTCCAATATTAACCAGGGAATGTGAAGGCAGGAGTATATGTTACTCATACATTCTCTGCTTCCCTGGGTTTTGGATTGACTGGTGCAGTCGTACCATGTGGTGTGTCCAAACTTCTGTTCTTGTTCAAAGGCCAAACTACTGGAAGGGAAAAGGAGCTGCAGGTGACATTGTGCCAGGTCTAGACTGGGAGTCAAAATAGGCCCTGGCTTTCCAAGTATACAGAGGGCCAAATAGTCCTTAAAGGGGTTGTTTACCTTTGAGTTAACTTTTAGTATAATGTAGAGAGTGATATTCTGAGACAATTTGTAATTGGTTTTAATTTTTTATTGTTTGCGGTTTTATAGTTATTTAGCTTTTTATTCAGCAGCTCTCTAGTTTGCAGTGTCAGCAATTTGGTTTCTAGGGTACAAATTACCCTAACAACCCTGCATTGATTTGAATAAGAGACTGGAATATGAATAGGGGATGGACTGAAAAGAATGAAAAGTAATAAAAAGTAACAATAACAATACAATTGTAGCCTTACAGAGTATTTGTTTTTAGATGGTGTCAGTGACCCCCATTTGAAAGCTGCAAAGAAACAGAAGAAAATTGCAAATCATTAAAAAACTATGAAAAATAAATAATGAAGACCAATTGAAAAGTGTCTTAGAATTGGCCCTTCTACGATATACTAAAAGTTAACTTGAAGGTGAACCACCCCTTTAACCAACCCACTGAATAGTGATTGTCTATGGGACTTTACAGCAGCCCCTCTGGCATTTGCCAGAACCCACATATTGCCAGTCCAGGCCTGCATGGCACACAGGCAGACAAAATCCAATGACCAATATCAACAGTATATAGATATGAGCGCGGTCCATCCCAACATTCACATACTGAAAATCAAATTGTGCAAAATTTCATTCTGAATGTTTTCTTACACATGGGCAGTTTGTGAAAACTTTGTTTGCAAAAAAAAAACAGGTTTGCCGTCTGTCTGACATTCTGACTGGCTTTCTAGCTCTGTTAAAGGAGAAGTATGCCTCCAATAGATTAGCTACAATAGTGCAGGCTATAACACTATATTTATACTGCAGAATGCTTTACCATACCTGAGTAATCAACTCTAGAAGCTCTCTTTGTTTAGGATAGCAGCTGCCATGTTGGCTTGTAGCAGCATCACTTCCTGCCTGAATCTCTCCCTGCTCACTCATAGCTCTGGGCTCAGATTACAGCAGTGAGGGGAGGGAGAGAGGAGCAAACTGAGCATGCTCAAGCCCTAGCCCTGGAGGTTTAAGCTGAAAACAGGAAGTCTGATACAGAAGCCCATGTGACACAATAGAAGGAAAGAAATGCTGTGTTTCTTTTGTCACTCAGAGCAGCATTACTTTGAGGGTTTACTGGTGTATTTATATAGACCTTTCTGATGAAGCTAAAACCTTTTCTCCTTCTTTAAGTTATGACTCAGGCTGGAGAGGAGCTAGGTTACCGGCAGGTGTTCTAGTTTCAGTGCCCGTTTATCTGCAGATTGCAGCAGCAACCCCACCTGCTGGTAAGGCCCCGGGGCTCCCTTCTCTCCATGCTCAGCAGTTCCCTCTCTACATGGGAAGCACAGCTTGAGATGCTTGTGAGACAGGGGGGAAGAGTGGGGATGTGGCTACGGGTTATACCCAAAGAATCCGGCTCAATTTAAATGCTGAGCAGCTGGTTAATTAAATGGGCACTACTTTTGGATCCTTAAACATTCTTTTTAAATATCAGATATCAGAAATATGAGATGTCTGGTGCCAAGCTCAGAGTAATTCCGTCTCATAGAAAAATAATATTGTTGTTAAATTTTAGCTGCTCTTTGGGAGATTGAAAGCAAAAAAATGTTTGTATTAAAGAGGCTGTTTCAGTAACCGCAGATACAGGTGCAGCTGGGTACAAATAGTCCCTCTTGGTCTCGGATATTTCTGAGAATGCTGCACGGCCTCCACAACAGGGATGGTAGTTTACTGGCAGGTGGGGTCCATGCTGGTATCATCACATTGTGCTGAGCATAGTGATTTCATCATGTGCGATTCACACACATTTTATTTAATATAAGCTTCCTCATACTGAAATAAGAAATTTTCTAAATACAATCAATTAAATATTCTGCATTGTTTCTGAAATAATCAGGTTTATGTTCACTATCCCTCTCTCAGCATCTGTTTCTCTTCATTCTGTCTTTAAAGGAGAACTAAACCCCCTCATAATGAGTCCCCATCTAATAGCCTCCATTCACCCCCACTTCCTCCCTACATAGTCCACTAAAGTGTAGCAGAAAGTTCCTCCCCTTGCAGAGTAGCGTAGCGGAAATCACGGGCGACATATACGGTATCTTCAGATAGTCTTCTTACCTTCGGCTATTTATGGAGCATGCGCAGCAGACACGTATAGCAAACCGCTCCAACTGCGCATGCGTGAAAATGTCCCTCATCAAACGTATCTGAAGAGACCAAAGATGGTACCCGTGACGCTGTTAATATTAATGGACTGTGCAGGGAGGAAGTTGGAGGGGGGTGAATGGGGGGCTATTCGATTTGGACTCTCTAGGAGGGGTTTTAGTTCTCCTTTAATATCAGTGGTGGGATAAAGATATATAACTGGAATTACCTAGTATGCTGAGCCATATTTCTGGCTGAGGGGTAAAATGGGTAGCACAGTTGCTTGCAATGGATTGGTCCTGGATTGATTCCAACCCTGGCATTTTCTTCTGAGGAATATGTTCTCCCTATGTCTGCGTGGGGCTTTTTCTCTGGTACCCCAGTTTTCTCCACACGCCAAGTACATACAGGCAGGTTAATTGGCTCCTTATAAAACTCCCCGAGTCCTGCGCGGGTCCATTTTTTGCAACCCTGACCCACAACCCGCTTTCTTACCCGCCTGAAGCCACTACCCGACCACAACCCACAAGTACCTTATCCTCGACCCACTGACCATCAAGAATCAGGAAGTGCCGTCATTGTAACCGGAAGTGACGTCAGAAGTAGGCGAGATCAGAAAACCCGCTGAACTGCCGACCCACGTCTATACCCGCACCCGGAACCTCAACCCGCAGGGTACCGCAGCTTTTTGTAGGTACCCAACCCGCTGCAGGACTCTAGTGTGTGACTGGGATAGAGACCTTAGATTGTTAGCTCTACTGGGTTCATTAGTGCATTAGTGCCAAAAGCCAGTGCCTGGTATTCTGCGTCACTGAGTTGCACTACAATGGCCCCATCCACAAGGCAGACCAACTCGTGGGGGTGCACTTTGTAGTTGCAGCTCCATTCCAAGCCTTCGCTCTACAACTGTTTGAGTAGCTCCGTTCACCAATAAAAACGGTCGTACCTCTTTCATAAATTTGAATTAGCCAATTCTAATGTTCTGTACATAAACAGTTGATGTGTGTTTTTCTATGATGTCAAATTCAAGCAGTTCTTCTATTTCTCCAGCAGCTGAATCTGTGAGAACCGCACACAAGGAGCAGGCGTCCGAAGACCAGACAGACCCTGAGCCTCCATTGGTGGTGGATCACGAGAGACTTAAGGTGCGTTCTCTTAACGAAAGCCTGTAGCGCTTGCTTTCACCTCTCCATTGAGCCCTACTGAGTTTGTATGCGGTGTCTATATCTCAATATTGTATTTATAATGGTGCAACAGTCTAGGGTGCCTTCATGTTGAAGGAGAACTAAACCCTAAAAATGAATACGGCTAAAAACATCATATACTATATACTGAATTTATTGCAGGAGGCTAAAGTTTCAGCTTGTCAATAGCAGCAATGATCC
>CM044440.1:127454451-127470223 GCA_024363595.1 Xenopus borealis | reverse complement strand
TTTTTTTTTTTTTTTTTTTTTTATGGTCAAGCTGCTTATAAAACTTCAGGCCCTCCGTGCTAATAATGAAATGTTTTGTTGCCTCTTCCCTAATGAAATGTTCTTCTATAATATTCTGCTTCAGTAAATATATATATTTCTGTATGAATAGCCAGCTGTGAAAAGGTTTTACTGTGCCAGTTTACATCCAAAAATCTCCTTTAAAAAAAAAATATTTCCCTAGTTGTGGTTTTCTGATGTTCTAAAGAGAAATGAAAACATCCCGCGGTCCATTCTCACAGCGGAACAGCTCAACCGACCGTAAGATTTCCACGAAGCCTAAAATCCATAAAGATGAGTTATTTTACAAGAGCGTTCTGTCACCCCCCGCCGATGCGAGAGCCCCCGTGTGCCCTTCTGCAGGATCTCATCCACAACCGAGCTTTCAATCTCTCGAAGCACCCGGGGACTGGTTTAAAAATGGCTGCACAGATTGAGGACAACTTCATTCCCAGAGAGCCGGAGCGTTGGCTTGGAATTCTTTTCAACTGCCGGTTAGTTTGGTTGTTCACAGAAATGTTATGGAATTAATATAGCTTTGAAATCTCTACAGTTTGGAAAATTGTCCATGCTTTGAGGCAACGATGTCCGCTATGAGGGCAGTGTTGGGTTTCACCTTTATGCTATGGTTACGCCATAGATATTGATGAACACTGAGCATTATGGGAAACGTATATTTTTTTTTTTTTGCAGGCAATGTGAATTTTTCTTCAAATATCTTGCATCTTCATTTGACCTATTGCCTACTTGGAAAGGTTGCGTTTGAGGAGAAAATTCCAATGTAAAGCCAATAAGTATAATATCTCACCAGTAATACTTGGGGTCTGGGTGCTCATGCCCCAGACCTACAGCTGGAGGTGGTTTCCAACCAAAAGAGAAAACCGTAAGCACTCACAGATCCCACAAACAGGCTTGTTTAAAAAAAAAACTTTATTTCAGGGCAAAAAGTAGATCAGTACATAGCCTTACGCGTTTGGTGCCATCCTGCACTCAATCATAGGCTTGGAAAGGTCACTTTCTGGCATGGCACCAGTATTGCTCTAGTTCACTTCATCTTGGTTTAGGAAATGGAATGGGGGAACCTTCGACTCGCTTTAGAAAACCATTGCGTGGGGTCTCGGCAGGCCACATATTCGGGTGTTGGTGTTCAAGTGGATCGGTGTGATGGAACACCGGTGTTTTTGCATCAGGGGTCGGTCCATCAGAACCTCAAGCAAGGATCCATTAACCTGCCCTCTGGGTGTTTGTTTGGTAAAGGACGGATTTTAAAATTCTTTTAAATGTTGTGAGTTTGCTGAAGTTATTTTTTTCTCTATCCGTTCTGCTATTCACAGCAGAGATTCGGTGCTCTGGCAGTTGGGGATCTAAACATCCCAGCATGCCCCCCGGCCTTTGGGACATTGCTGCTTTCATTGTTACGTGAAGTTAATTGCAATAGATATAAAGCAATTTTGTTCTTTTAAAGTCTGAATGCCCCCCCCCTCAGTTTTCCTTTGTATCGTTACTTGATTTTCTTATGCACTCTGTGTGTGTCTCTTATTTATGTCTCTTCTTTTTTCTCCCCTACATTTGCTATGGCTGTTCTCTTGGCATCTTGGACGCTTGGCTCAGGAGCTTACCATCCTTCTATTGTGATCACAATAAGCTTGAATATGTTGGGATTATTCCTAAATCTTTTGTACTTTTTTTTTTTGAGATTTAATTTTTTTTTTTTGTTAAGCTCGTGTACATCTATGAACTGTAGACATCTCCAAGGCATCCTGTATATTCGTTCAGTAGTGTTCTTTGGGTTCCACCATCCCTCGCTAGTATTCGCTTTCTTTTCGTAATCCTTCTCCCTTTATTTTGATTTTGCAACTTTATCCATTACAATTAAAGTAAGTTATTTAAGAATTTTTTGACATTGAATTTTTTGGAAAAATTACTGTAATTTGTAATATAACTGCTGTGACATACTTGAATAAAGATAAGATGGGAAAATACATGTGAATGGATTCTTCCTATAGGCTCATTAGTTGGAGGTGTGGGATTGTGGGGGGGGGGGTTTAGTCAACCTGCTATGGATAAAAAGTGATGTCTCCCCTGGAAATGATGGAATAACTGCTGGAATAGATGGTCTGGATCCAAGGGGTGGAGATAGAGCTCTAAACTCTGGGTTATATTTATGAAAGAGATCACCGTCTAGAGTGAAATTCCGCTTCTCTCCATTCATTTCTATGTGATTTTTAAAATAGTATTTATCGGTCAAAGTTCACTCTTTGATATATAAGCCTTTAAAAAAGCCGTAGAAACAAATGGAGAGTGCCGGGATTTCACTCGAGAGGACTGTGGCGACCTCTAACTTCACATGTGGCCTTTACTGCTATAAAGGCCGTAGATTGTTAAAGGATAAGTAAATGTTAAAAGTAAGTGAATATAAAATTGATGAGATTGATAAGAACTTTTATTTACATTCATTATTTATTTTCTTTTGATTCCAAGATAATAAAGGGCAAGGAAAGGCAAAAGAAATAAAATCCAATTTTTACTTTCTTTAATGAAAAAGCAACCTATCTCCAATATATTTTAAATAAAAAATGTGTACCATTTTTATAAGAAACCTGACTGTATGCAGTGAAATTGTCCCTTCATTTACTTCTGTGGATAGGAATTGATAATAGACGGTCCCTAACTTCTGGCAGGTAAACAATCATACTTATGAACAGCAGGGGGAGCCTCCGCCTTACCAGCCATGCAGAACTCAAGCAGCTTTGTTTTTTGATCATTTATGACGATCCCTTAGCTTAGCCCAGATCACACTGAGCATGTGCACAGTCTTGGTCTTGCAAAGTGGTGACCCATGTGGCCAACTTTGAAAGCATAAATCATTTGTTTGATTAGGCTTGTGGTGCAGTAAGTTCATGTTTATGTTTAGTATATAAAATACAGCATTTCTACCCTTATTCTATTTTACACTTTCCTTTCCCTTTAAGAGATGCACGTACTATTAATATGAATGAATTTTGTTACAACAGCTCCACCTGCTGTTCAGTTTCCCACCAGTCTGACCACCAGGTAGTCAAGGAAGTTGTCAGCCCTAGGCCCATCAAACGGATTAATACGGGCACGCCCGGATTTGCGGCTAGGCTGCATAGGCCCTGGCCTAGAATGGCATCAATTAAGGGGTGGCATGCCGCCCAGCTGCACAATCAATTTTCTTGCCGGAGCACTAGCGCTAAACAACTAGTTGTCTTGAATCAAGCCGTCATGATTCGTATGCGCGCTATAAGGGGTGACTGAGGACGCCAGCCTCCAGGCACCCTCGGGGCAAATCCGGCCCTGAATACGGGTGGTTGTATAGCGGGCCGGCATCAACTAACGGACGTAGTCCGACGGGATGTTTGCCCTTGTCCAATCAACATGAGCCCGACATTGATCGAGGAAGCCCATCAGTAGGCCCCACACAAGGACCAATAAGCTACCGACTCCATCTGTCTGCAGCTTTTATCGGGCCGGATGTGGCCATCTTAACTTTATCTAGTTGGCCTCTACTGTCTCAACTGCACTAAAGCTTGTGGTACCACTGCAACAAGCACACATTTGCCAGCCAAGTGGTGGGCATTATAATTGCCTGTGGAAGCCTAAGAAAATAGAGGACTTCTTTAGTGCAGTAATGCAGTTTGCACCTAAAAGTATTTTCTCCCGTGTCTTATTGATATTTGGCCAATCTTCTTCCAGATATCGGACAGGCCCACTGTTACAGACCGGTAATTTACCAACCAAATCTAGGCCAGCCAGTTAATATTGGCCCAGCATAATCCTCCATCTCTGGTACATTATACTGAGTTCATGAACAAGTACCCTACTTTAATAAGTGCTCAATTGTTTAACTCAAAGTCAAGTGTCCAAAGGGCTTTATGTCTGATGTGAAAAGTGGGATGTGATGGTCTGTCCTCTCAGTGTTTCTCCTTATCATAACAGACCCACCACCTAATCATTGCCCTCAGCTTAGGGCCAGTTTATGGACAGATAGATCTTACAAAGTAAGCAGATAAGGTGACCATACACGGGCCGATAAAAGCTACCGACAGACCAAGTCGGCAGTTTATCGGCCCGTGTATGCGGCCGTCCGATGGGCTTTCCCGATCGATATCTGGCTGAAAGTCGGCCAGATGTAGATCGGGTGTCACTAAAAATCCCGTTGGATCGTACCCGCATCTGTTCGTTGATGCATTCCTTCAGTCCGACTGCCCATATGGCCTCTCTTATGATCCGATCGTTGGGCCCTAGGGCCCACAATCGGATCAGCCCAATATCGTCCGCCTCAAGGTGGGCATATTGGGGAGAGTTGTGTCATGTTTGTTGGAAAATTTTACATGAAGTTTACACATTTTGTATCAGGCCCGGATTCGAGGGGGCGGCAAATATTAGGGGCAGCATGCCGCCCAGCCGCATTCCAAAAAGTTTTGGGGATGGCAGCATTCACGTTCACACCGGAGATGGTATGAGGGCTGGAGCTAGGGGCGTGCAGCTGGACGCCAGCACAGTGCAGCCTTGGGGCACCCACCCACCAGATCCAGGGCAGTCCCATTATATTTTAACCCACACGACATCAGACTTGTCGATCTGACACCATCCTACAAAAACGCTTGTGTAGTTCAGGCCTAAGGGTAGAACTACACAAACGCTTTTGTAGAAAGGTGTTGGATTGACAAAACGCGTCCTACAAGTCTGATGTTGTTGTGTGGGTTAAAATATAGGGTAGAACAGTGGTCCCCAACCTTTTTTTTTGCTCGTGAACCACATTTAAATTTAAGAAAGAGTTGGAGAGCAACACAAGCATGAAAAAGTCCATGTGGATGTCAAATAAGAGCTCTGATTGACTTTTTGGTAGCCCCTGGACTGGCAGCCTACAGGAGAGAATGTTTGGCAGGACATCTGCTTTTTATGCAACTAAAACTTGCCAGAAACTGAGATAAGCCTGCCATGTAGTTCTACCCTATTAGTGAGTACATAACCAAGGGAACTTGTGTAGATGAAACTGCTTTGAAATGTGTTGAAGATTCTCTAAAGCTAGGGGAATGTGAGCACTAATACACTAGGGAACTCTGTAATGATTCACTTAAATCAAGAGATCACCGCATGGGCTAATGAAGCCATTAGGCACGGGCAAACCACAGCAGAACAGGTGCCATCGTGAATGTGCGTCTCTAATACAAACTGTAGCCACACTGAAATATTGCTGGGCCAATTAAACCAAGGGACCCATTAAACCAAGGCGTCAATTACACAGATAACTTGGTGGGCTCTACAAAGATATACGAAGAGTCACAATGCAGCCCTCTAATAACATGACAAATCCAGCCAGGCTAAAGACTTGATGTACCTTCCCTTATTAATTCTATCTTTAGCTGTCCAGCCTTGTTTGCTCCATCCTAATAAGTGGTTCTTATTTTGTCATATTGACTTTGCTGCTTCGCCAAGAACTTTTCACTGCAGCGAACACTGGTCCTGATCCGGCCTGAAGAACATCAAGTGCTTAAACCCAGATACTTTAATTATTTCTGCAAAATGATGTCTTACCAGAAATATGCATTAGAGATGTTGCACCATGTATGTTGTCATATCAAGAATGAATCTTGTTTTCTTAATGGTGAATCTAATTCTAGGCAAGATGAATGTCAATGACTTTTAGGGGCTGTTTTATCAACGTTCAACAAAATGTGTTTATTGGGCTAAAAAAAATCAAGAACCACAAATGTAAAACAGTATCTAAAAGCTTGAAAGGTCAATTCAATGGAATTAATTATTTATTCAATCTGTTGAATCTTTGAGGTATTTGAGTTTTTATATTCAGATTGTGTGAATATAATCAAAATAAAATAACCTCCAAAATCAATAAAATTAAAATTTTGATTAGTGATGGGTGAATTTATTTGCCAAGAGCAAATCCGCGGCAAATTCCTGCATTTCACCGCCAGTGAATAAATTTGCCAATCAACCGCGAAAATTCGGCAGTGAAAATTCTTTCCGTTTTTTGGACGCCGGCACGTTTTCACCAGTGAATTTGCGCTGGCATCCAAAAATGAGACACCGGCGCCATTTCGCTAATTTTGCGGGAACCCTGTGCCACACGCTGAATCTATAAAGTTTTTATTACAGGGTTGAATTCACCTTCATATTTATCAAGGGTGAAATTTTGAGTTTAAGGGAGTTATTTAAAACTCCCATAAAGTCGATATTCTGAAAAAAAATGACCAAACGAAATTTATTAAAAACATACACTTTTTAAAATTTGGGTGAGTAGGATTCACCCACAAATTTGAATCGAATTTGATTCGAGTTTTTTCAACAACAAAAAAAATTGACTTTTAAAAGCCTACCAAATGACTTCAAATTGGATTGTAGGAGGTCCCCCAACACCAATTTGGCAGGTTTTAGATGGTGAATAGTTGAACTCAAATTCTTAAAGGCCGTATATGATAATTTTTTTTTTTTTTTTTAAAACTCAGATTGAATTTGGACTATTCCCCAGTTGAATTACTCTAAAATAAACTTGAAATTCGAATTTAAAAATTCGAATTTTCAATGTGACCCTTGATAAATCTGCCCCTAACGATTCAGAATTGGTTGCGTTGTATTTGGCTGAATCTAAAAGCTTCCAAAAGTGCAGGGACTTGTGTGAATCCTGAGCCAGTTTCTTTATTTAACAGATCCCTAATTTAAAGGGGTGGTTCACCTTCTTATGTTTCGTATACTAAACATAGGAAGGAAAAGGAAAGTGTAAAATAGAATAAGGGTAGAAATGCTGTATTTTGTATACTAAACATAAACATGAACTTACTGCACCACAAGCCTAATCAAACAAATGATTTATGCTTTCAAAGTTGGCCACAGGGGGCTGTCATCTTGTAACTTTGTAATACATCTTTGCAAGACCAAGACTGTGCACATGCTCAGTGTGATCTGGGCTAAAAGTAGGGATCAAAACAGCACAAGTCAAATAATATCCAATAAGACTGATTAATAATCAGAATATTCAAACTGCTCTTGGTCCTTTGTTGTCATGTAATCTAATGTGGATTTTATAGTTTTTGTATTATTTAATACAAACTTTCTCCAACTTTGCAGAACCAGTGGCTGCAGCAAAATAATCCTCCAAATAGAATCCCAGTTTATCGGTTTAAATCTGGCTCCATGATCTTTGTCCCTGCAGTTGGAAACCGTAAGGGGCATGCAAAGGCAAAAATAAAATCCAATACAAATATCAGTTGCTGACTGCTCTACAGGGAAACAAACAAAGCAGCTGGAGTTCTGCATGGCTGGGAAGTAAGGCGGGGGCTCCCCCTGCTGTTCATAAGAATGATTGTTTCCCTTTGGAGCAGTTAGGGACACGGTACACATTTTTAAAAGTATATTGGAAATAGGTTTCTTTTTTGTTAAAGAAGGTAAAAATGGGATTTTATTTTTTTGCCTTTCCTTGTCCTTTAAGCTGCTATTCTCTTAGGCTGGCTGTCCTCAGCCTTGCTTATCATGTTTAAACCTTTCACTTACACGAAACAAGATATGATCATGGTCCAGTGGCCAAGGGTGTGAGTTGGAAATAGTGAATTCTCTTTATTATTACCCATGTTTTGCTCTTAGTCTGTACAACCAGCAGTATGGTTTAAGTCCATAGTTATACATAACTAGATATAATTTAGGTGGAAAAAATGAGTCGTCAGCCTAGGTCTATAAATATATTTATTGTAATATAACAAGATCTTAACCATTAACATAAACTATGTACAGTACCATTACAGATAACCCTGTATTTCTATTATTCACAGAAAATCGTTGAAGTTGTTCAGTGTGAGGCGATGTGTGACCTTAAAGTGGAGTTGTGTGTATGGAGTATCTTCTTTGTATTCTAGGACCTCCCTTGGAGGTAAAAGACCCGGAGGCACCATCTTGAAAAACAGATTGCAGTTTGTGCTCCTACAGTATAGCTGAAGGTTCACCCTTTGAAGGACCTAGAAGGTACTTGATACACTTGTGCTTTTTTTATTTTACATTTTTTTTAATCAAAGAATGCTTATAATATGAACAAAAATGTATACAAAATATTTATTATGCCACACATCCTTTCCATAATGGAGACATCTCCCAACCAACCAAGAGTCGTGCTCCTGATCTGTAAGAACCTGTACGGGAAGGTCAGTGGATGAACTAAATGTTCAGGGTCACTATCTGCTTTGGGTTCTTCTCCTGCTGAAGAACCAGCCTTTCATAGTGTCTACTAGTGACAAGTTGGATGGAGGACAGTGGGGGTACGATGGTGACTGGAATGCTGACAATTTGACCCAAGGTCTTGTACATCAGAAGCTCAAGACAAATATGTGTTTTATTGAAGTTTACTTGGTCATATGGATGGTGATTCCTACCAGACTGCATCACATGGAAGCTGCAGGTTTGTCTTTAAATGGTCAGTCCTATGAACTATAGGAGGGGAGTGTTTAATAGGCAGAATAGACCATGCTATTGTGGTGTTCGATACATCATGGACTTATCTGGACCTAATGTGGCATTATAATCTTTTAACATTTCTAGCAGAAGACCAGGCAGAATAATCAATATGATGTAATGATGATGATGGTGGTATGTTGGACCAATGCTACTCTAGATGCCATCAACCTTCCACCACACAATCTTCATCTTGGTGCTATTGTTCAACAATAGGTAGAGGAGGCCATAGGTTGGCCTTTGCTGCCCATAAAACCAAATCATTTGCCTTAATGCACATTGGCAAGTGCCAGGATTCCAGATGTTATAATGGGTGGAATCTGCCTTTTATCCTAAAGAAGGTAACATGAAGCTTATATACGGTTTAGGTAATTTTATATGAACCCTGTAGAAGAATTATTGACTTTTTGTAGACCTTTTCTGGCTTTTATCTGCCCTTTTTCTATACAAAAAAATGCTACATGTTCTTATATTGACATATCGTAAGAAGTAAGTACATTATACATAGAGTTATTTGTCTCAGAGAATGGTAGAATTAACTCAACAAGGGGCAACATCATTTGGATCACCATTCTTCTGTTCCTCTCAGATGAAACAGTGGTAGGTAATGCTGTAGGCGGAGGCATTCCAAGCAACATTTACTAGTTGCCAGTTGGAAATGCCAAGTCCTAATGTCCAATCGTAATATGCAACCAGAGATGTCCACCAAACAGATCAGCACTGAACCCACCACCATGATTTTGGTACAGCCAACTTAAGCTTTCCTGCAATTATGTACCACGGGTTCTTCTAACCTTATGAGATACTGCAACAGTATTTAGTCCACCCTGGAGATACTGTAGCTACAAAACTTAATCTCAGTGAAAAATGTTCCACTTTCTCTTAAAAATGCTTCTGTATAACCTTTAAAGGGATCCTGTCATGGGAAAACACGTTTTTTTCAAAACGGAACAGTTAATAGTGCTGCTCCAGCAGAATTCTCCACTGAAATCCATTTCTCAAAAGAGGAAACAGATTTTTTTATATTCATTTTTGAAATATGACATGGGGCTAGACATATTGTCAGTTTCCCAGCTGCCCCAAGTCATGTAACTTGTGCT
The DNA here is from genome assembly GCA_024363595.1 of Xenopus borealis. Classification (NCBI taxonomy): domain Eukaryota; kingdom Metazoa; phylum Chordata; class Amphibia; order Anura; family Pipidae; genus Xenopus; species Xenopus borealis. The sequence continues at coordinate 127,460,603 of CM044440.1, read as the reverse complement.
GAACTACTTTCTGGCAGGATTTTATTTCTCCTACTTAATGTAACTGAATCAGTCTCAGTGGGACTTGTCTTTTAGTATTGGGGGTTGTTCTTATATCTACCAGTCAGCTGTTATCTTGTGCTATCTGGCTACCTTACCATTGTTCTTTTGTTAAACTGCTGGGAGGTTGGAAAGGCAGGAGTGATATCACTCCAACTTATATATTGCAGTAAAGAGTGACTGACATTTATTAGAGCACAGGTCACATGACTAGGGACAGATGAGAAACTGATATGTCTAGCCCCATGTCAGATTTCAAAATTGAATATAAAAAAATCTGTTTGCTCTTTTGAAAAATGGATTTCAGTGCAGAATTCTGCTGGACCAGCCAGGCCCAGATTTGTGGAAAAGCCGCCCGGGCCTAGGGTGGCAGGATATTAGGGGGCGCCATGCTGCCCAGCCACACCCAAATTGGTTCAGAAACACTGGGGATATTAAGGAGATACGATAGTTGTTTAAATTTCCCATGCGCCAATCCCCATTGCTCCGGTCCTGATGATGAAAATTTGTGAATAAAGAACAGAGTATAGGGGCAACGAACGGTAGTGGGCCTAGGGGAGCCCACTATATAAATCCGGCCCTGGGAGCAGCACTATTAACTGATGTGTTTTGTAAAAAAAAAAGTCTTCCCATGACCGTCTCCTTTAAGAAAAGATTATTGTCTTTGGATGCACTTAGCATCTTCTTTTCTAATATTTATACACAACTGAAGGCTGTTTGGACACGTGGAAAGAATAACCTTCCAGAATTTGACATTGGAAGTGATGGGTGAATCTACATCGTTTCGCCGAAAAATTCGCGAATTGGCGAAAAAATTAGCAAAACGAGTCGCGGCACGTTTATGACGCACATCGCTTCGTTTTAGTTTGTTTTTTTGATGCCAGCGAAGTTTCGCCATCCAAATTTTCGCTGGCGTTTCGAGAATGGCGGGAATTCGCCCCTGGTGAATAAATTCGCCCATCACTAATTGGAAGCTGATTTGAGTCACTTCTGTAAGGCTTAAACAAGCACTCAGGATAGTAGGAAGAAGCATTATTCTCTTATTTACTCAGTGTTTTAGGGTAGGACGGAGAAGCAAAATCTGCTGGACAATCTATACTACAACTCCCAGAAAGCATCACAGGTTGGCCATCACTGTGACTGATCTTTGTTCCCCTTGTATTCTGCCCCCCCAGGACACCAAGATCTTTAATTCCGACCCTTTATTTAGCAAATCCTTTCCAGCAACTAGAAATGTACTGGACGCTGCACCTCAAGATTTTGTCATTTCTCAGGTATTCGGAACCAGCTGAAAACGTTGAAGATCATACAATGATATTGTCCTTAGGGTTTGGCAAAGAGCCACTTTATACGAAACACCTTTTACTTATAAATATATATTATATATATTATATATATATGTTATTTTTCTTTTTGTGTTACATGTCATTGTACAGTAGCAGAACATTCAGATTTGTTAAGACCCCCAGGAAGACTAACAGTTTTCTATAAAGTTTGTGGTCTACAATTTGCTTTCCTTTAAACTAATGCAGTAACATAAAAAGGCAATAAAAAAAAAAGAAATAGCTTATAACAAGTAAAATATCTGAGAACGTCACCAACTGAGGAAGATCCATCTCTTGTTAGTACAGTATTCATGTTTTATATTCATTAACTACGCATACAATACTCTGTTCCACCCTTATTCAGGTTTAAAGGGACAGGGGATTAAAATGACACTATATAATACAGAAAGTGAGGTTAAGTTATAGGATATGATGCAGAAAAGGGGGTATTCACTTTTAAATTAACGCTGTAGTGATGGGCGAATCTCCCGAGTTTCACTTCGCCGAAAAATTCGGGAATTTCCAAAGAAATTTGCAAATTAGCGAAAAATTTGCGAAAGGAGTCACGGCACGCTTTTGACGCGCGTCTCGTCAACTTCGGCGCATCGTTTCCACTTTGGCGCTTCGCGAATTTATTCACCAGTGGCGAATCGCCGCGAATTCGCCCCTGGCGAATAAATTCGCCCATCACTAACGTTGAGTATGATGTAAAAAGGCAATTTTCAGTTGGTTTTCATTTTTTATTTGTAGTTTTGCAGAAATCAGGTTGAAATTCCCCTAGCAGCCCTGCATTGATTTGAATGAGAAACTGGAATATGAATAAGAGAGACCTGATTAGAAAGATGAGTAATAAAAAGTAGCAATAACAATACATTTGTAGCCTTAAAGAGCATTTGTTTTTTTAGATGGGGTCAGTGACCCTCATGAAAGCTGGAAAGAGTCAGAAGAAGAAGGCAAATAATTTATAAACTATAAAGAAATAAATAATGAAGACCAACTGAAGTGTTGCTTAGAATTAGCCATTCTGTAGCATACTAAACGTTAACCTAAACTAAGTTTAAGTTTTAGTTAGTGTAATGCAAATTGATGGATTAAAGGATACAGTCTATTAGATTATTTCTTCTGGACAATAATTATAATGTAGTATATGGTAATATTGACCAGGGGCTACAGAGGAAGCAGACACTGCAGGGGGTGCTGGGCAGGTATAGGGGGCCCACAAGGCCCTAATTAATAAGCATTATGAATATATACTGGTAATACCGTAACATCTACTTACGTCACTGATATTGACCTTTATAGTAGAATTAAAAGGGCTGAGTAATTGTAGAATAATGTGGTTCTGAATACAGATTTGTTGCAGAGTTTTGGCGGCTGATGAAAATGGGACAAGTTTAAGATGGAACAGATAAGGCAATGATGGCTGAAACTTTAAAGGTATAACTTCAGAATGTAAATTCCCCCAGAAATCTATGTTCCTGGACTCCCCAGTGGAGCTCTACTGCATATCATGTAGTTACGGAAAAGGTCATCAACCCCTAGTAAAGTCACCACGTTTCCACGTAGAGTTCGGTATTTGCCATTGTTTAACTAGGCCTTTCTGTTTTTATTGTATTTGAGGTTCTATTAAAGGCTTTCCAGCATTTCTGCGTCCATCCGGAATTTAAAATTCCCCACGGTTAGTGGCCGTGACAATTACAAAACGTAACGGATGTGAGGCTAGTTTTGATTTGTTTTAGCTTATTCTGTATAGTTTATATCAAGGGTTTTTTACCCGTGAGCCAACGCTCAAATATAAAAACCTTTGTGGAGCCGCGCAAGCAAGGAAACATTCCTTGGGGATGCCAAATAAGGACTATAATTGGCTAATTGATAGCCCCATGGGACTGCTGGACTAAAGCTGTGCCATATGCCTCCAAAACTTGAAAGTCTGGAATTTGAAAATGGGCAATTATTATGAGACCAACATCAATGAGTGGAGAGTAGTGATGGGCGAATTTATTTGCCAGGGGCGAATTCGCGGCGAATTCACGCGATTAGCCGCTGGCGAATAAATTAAGGAATCGGCCAAGAAATTTCACTTGGCGAAAATTCACCGGAAAAACGAGTCGCGCATCGTTTTTGACGTGACGCGGCAAAAACGGCGCGCCGAAAACGCAGCGACGCACGTTGGAAACGACGCAACGCGCCAAAGTTGACGTGACGGGCGTCAAAAGCGTCCCGCGACTCTTTCCCCAATTTGCAAATTTCCGAAAAAAATCTCGGGAGATTCGCCCATCACTAGTGGAGAGCAACATGTTGCTCACAAGCCACTGGTTGGAGATCACTGGTTTATTTAATGTTTAAATGATTTTCTAATAGACTTAATATATGAAGATGTAGATGAATAATTAAAAAAAAAAAGGCATACCTTTCAATTATGAATTGAGTAATGGATTGGGTTTTCATCTCTAGATAGAGTCCAGGGCAAGACTGGTTGGGGAGACCTGATCCCAAGCTGCACCCACCAGTGTCGGACTGGCCCACTGGGATACCAGGAAAACTCCCGGTGGGCTTAGGTGTCAGTGGACCCTCATGCTGCTAAACTTTTGGCCTATTTCCTGGTCATTCCCTATTTCTTTATGGGAATAAATGTGTAATAATGGAAGAATATAGTAAGTAGATATAAAAGACTAGGAGAATAAAGAGGTTGAGTTGGGAGAGGAGGAATAGTTTGGAAAGTGGGCTCACAATCTAAGGTTTTCTGGTGGACCCCTGGCATCCCAGTCCCACACTGCACCCATCTACCTAGTGTTATCAGTGGCCCTAGCAACAACATTAACATTTGGGATGACTTTTGCCCGCAAACTCTCAATACAGTTGACTAAAAACCCTCAAAGTTGCCTCCTGTGGCCAGACCATCCTTAATCCCTGTTAGAATTCTTTCTTAGCCCTCACAAGCAATAACCCTTGGCTAAAGCTGGCCATAGACGTGCAGATCTGTCTGCTGTATCGTCTGAATCATCGGACGTCCCGTCTCCCCACCTGCCACTAAACTTTCAGATGAAATAAAGTAGTAAAAGAACAGATCAGCCCATGTTCAGCCCCTACAGCAATCGTACTGACGTTTGTGTCCGGCAAAGCTGGAGAGTCTCCCACTGAAAATCGGCCGATGGGCAATAGGTGCAGAGATATGATCAGCAGCCGACAGAAATCTTCTAACCTGTCCCATCAACTGATCAGCATGGCAAGACAAATGTCGGGAAACTCCACACAAAAATCGTACGAATCCTCGACTCCTACGTTTGGATCTTTGCGTCTATGGCCAGCTTTATCCATGGATGAAATCGGCAAGAAAAGCCCCAACTCTCTAATCCAGTGATCCCCAACCAGTAGCTCGTGAGTAACATGTTGCTCTCCAACCCCTTGGATGTTGCTCCCAGTGGCCTCAAAGCAGGGGCTTATTTTTGAATTCCAGGCTTAGAGGCAAGTTTTGGTTGTATAAAAAACAGATGTCCTGCCATTCTCTCCTGTAGGCTGCCAGTCCATATAGGGGCTACCAAACAGCCAATCAGAGCTCTTATTTGACATCCCCATGGAGTTTTTCATGCTTGTGTTGCTCTCCAACTCTTTTTAAATTTAAATGTGGCTCACGAGCAAAAAAGGTTGGGGACCCCTGGTCTAATCTATAACTGGTCACTTTTATGCCCCTTTAGTACTGAGCTGAAACAAGAGACTGGGTGGAGCTAGTTTACAGGCAGCACCTGATTGGACAATCCTTTATGCATGTGAAATGAAGGGAGTTGGCAGCTCTGAGAGAAAGGCATAAGGGGTGCTAGAAATGAATACAAACAAACCAGGTTTAAGAAAAGAAATTAGAATAGGGAGACAGTGAATCACATTGTTGATTAGGACACAGTGGGGCTCAGTTATAAACTTTGCGCAGGGTAGAACGGTTATTAGTATTATTAACACGTATTTATATAGCGCCGACGTATTCCGCTGCACTGTAGTTGACACAGTGAATACATTTGCCCTGCGTATGGTTACGTTTATAAAGTCGCATACGGGCGGCGTATTTAATGCGCAAACAGAATTGAGATTTTATTTTGAAATACGGCAGACAACGCAAATTGCGGGTATTTATGCACACACTGTGCCTTTCAGTTACGCCACGGCTTTGGTGGTGGAGAAAATATTTGCAAGACGAATTGTGAGTTTCAATTACTGTCGGCACTATTTTCACACACAACAAACTCGCTCACGCAAACACCCGTCTCGTTTTGTGCGCAGTGCAAGTTACAGTGCAGTATTTTAAGGATTCTGGGAAAATCATGGGCACTACAAGAAATTGCACATAAATATGCGCAAATGTTATAAATGACCCCCGCTGAGAACGAAACCCTGGTTGTGTTGTTTATCCGATTACTTCAGGTACATATTGTACATTCTCATAACTATCTCTGCTTCTCAGTATCTGGTTAGTAGATAAAGTAAAATGATATATACAGTATTTATATTAGGGATGCACCAAATCCACTATTTTGGATTCGGCTGAACCCCTGAATCCTTTGCGAAAGATTCAGCCAAACACCAAATAAAAAACGAATTCGCCTATGCAAATTAGGGGTGGGAAGTGGAAAACATTTTTTACTATACACGAGATTTCCCTCCTCGCACTTCGGATTCGGTTCAGCCGGGCAGAGGGATTCAGCCGAATCTGAATCCTGCTGAAAAAGGCTAAATCCTGGACGAATAACGAACAGAATCCCTGAATTCGTTGCATCCCTTATATATATATATATATAT
>CM044440.1:127387625-127440766 GCA_024363595.1 Xenopus borealis | reverse complement strand
GGAGCAGCTTGGATCCGTGGGAGCAGGTTGGGTGTGGGGGAAGCAGGTTGGGTCTGTGGGAGCAGGATAGGTGTGTGGGAGCAGGTTGGGTAAGGGTGGAGGTTTTGGGTACAGGTGGAGTGGGTTGAGTGCAAAGAGGAGGAGCATCAGCAGCACAAATACAGACTGGTGCTGCTCTGTTCAGGGTGGGATTTCCTCAAGCAGCTGCCCAAGGCAGTGTGGTCCTAGCGCAAGCCTTCCTTTGCGTGTGCATAGGCCCCTCCATGAGTGTGCATGCAAGCATAAGCGGTGCATCCCCAGTGCTATTAAGGATGTGGCTGGGGGGCATAATTAGAGTTGCCACCTCTCCGGATTTCACCCCGACAGCCGTATTTTTGGAAGGGCTTGCCCGGGTTTCTAAATTCGGAAATCTGGACAGGACATTGAATTGAATCAAGTGTTGCATTATCTTCTGAACAATTGACTGTTTTACAAAAGGGTTTATCTTACTGTCCAACCAGCACATGTGATACTTTTTCCCTTGATGTGGACCTACAGAGGTTCTATCGAAATATTCGTCATAAATGCCATTTTTCTAAGGTACCAGACACACAGGGGTTAACCTATACCAATGCAGGCATGGGACATTCACAATTGTCCCTCAAAAAAGTAGACTTAAGGAATAAAAGCTCCTTCATGCCCCCTAGCAATGATAATGTTGTTGAAGCATATGTAAAATTAGTACAAAAGGACGTATCTAAACTTAAAGGGAAACTATTACATAATCCAAATATGGGTTACAAGCCCAATATAACATGGAAAGAAAGGAGATGTCTGATTGCGTTAATGGATAATAAAGAATTAATATTTAAACCTGCGGACAAAGGAGGTGCACTGGTTGTTATGGACAGGGAATATTATTTATCTGAGATTTCCACCCAATTAGCAGACAGTGATATATACAAAAAAATTACAGTTAATCCATTGAGTTCCATACAACAGTGCATAATGGATAAGGTATATCAGGCAGCAGATATGGGGGTTATTAACAATCAATTGAAGGAATTCCTTATCAAAGTTAACCCTATCACTCCAGTGTTTTATACCCTTCCAAAAATCCATAAAAATTTGACCAAACCTCCAGGCCGTCCCATCGTTGCAGGTACAGACTCTGTATCTGTGGATAAAATCCTACAACCTTTGGTACATAATACCAGTTCATATGTAAAAGACACTAACCATTTACTCAGAATTTTAGAAACTCTTCAGTTACCAGACCATGAAGTTTTCCTGGTAAGTTTAGACGTTTCCAGTCTCTATACTTCAATTAAACACAGTTCTGGCTTAACTGCCGTGAAGTATTTTTTGGATAGCACTGACTATACCCCAACACAAAAGGATTTCATTATTGATCTCCAAGAAATCATTTTACATCAAAATTACTTTCTCTTTGGGGACACATATTATATTCAACAACAGGGCACAGCAATGGGCAGTAATGTGGCACCCAGCTATGCCAATCTCTTTATGGCACATCTGGAATCACATAAAGTTTACGCTCATTCTTTGTACAAAACCCATTGCCGCCTATATCCTCGCTATATAGATGATTTGCTCATGATATGGGACGGAACTTCTGATACACTGCTTACTTTCATTGATTTTCTTAACAACCTGGAAGACTCAATCAAATTTACACCTGTATATGATACAAAACACATTAGTTTTACTAGAAATGGGCCGCAGCTGGTAATGGATTTATTTAGGAAAATAACAGACAAAAATAGTCAGTTACACTTTGAGAGCTTTCACCCACAACCACTCAAAGACTCCCTACCATATACACAATTTTCACGGGTCAAAAGAATTGTATCTAATGCAAATAAATATGAGGAAAGGAAGGAGGAAATGAAAAAATCGCTTTAAAGGACAAGGAAAGTGTAAAATAGAATAAGGATAGAAATGCTGTATTTTGTATACTAAACATAAACATGAACTTACTGCACCACAAGCCTAATGAAACAAATGATTTATGCTTTCAAAGTTGGCCACAGGGGGCTGTCATCTTGTAACTTTGTTATACATCTTTGTCTGACACTGGCACTGCACATGCTCAGTATGGTCTGCTTGAGTTCTGCATGGCTGGTAAGTAAGGTAGGGGCTCCCCCTGCTGTTCAGAAGTGATTGTTTCCCTGCCAGAAGCACTAAATGAAGGGAGAGTTTCACTGCATACAGTCAGGTTTCTTATAAAAACAGTACACATTTTAAAATTAAAGTATATTGGAGATAGAGTTCTTTTTCATTAAAGAAAGTAAAAATGGGATTTTATTTCTTTGCCTTTCCTTGCCCTTTAAAGAAAGGAGCTATCCAAACGAGGTTTTGGAGAAGGGGATGACATTAATTGACAATAAGAGTCGAGACGAATTACTACACAGTTGTAAACGTAAAGATAAGGATGAGAGATTGACATTCGTTTCTAATTTTTCAACGGCCAGCAAATTTGTTGGTAAAATAATACACAAACATTGGCATTTACTCTCATCATGTTTCCCTATATCGATTTTTCAACATCCACCCCTGATGGCGTATGAACGGGCTAGGAGCCTGAGGGACAGGCTAGTCAAAGCAGATATTGGACCTCTAAAACAAAGCTCCATGCGTTTTCTGTCCAAACCAAAATTTGGGACCTTCCCCTGTCTAAACTGTGTACAATGTAACTCGGTTATAAAGGGGAATGCAGTTCATCATCCCCATTCAGGGAAAAAATACGATGTTCAGGATTACTACACATGTGATTTCTCATTTGTGATATATCTATTGAAATGCCCATGTGGCTTGCTTTACATAGGGGAGACCACACAGAAAATAAAGGACCGCATTTCCAAACATAAATCAACTATACGCAAACAACTAATGGCTCTACCAGTTCCAGCACATTTTGTGGAAGCCAAACACACAGTGAGCCGGTTACGTTTTCAGGTTATTGACTCAGTCGGGATCCCCAGACGCGGGGGCCATGGAACCCTTTTACTTAAAAGGTTGGAAATGCAGTGGATCAATAGATTAGATACAGTCTGGCCTCGTGGTCTCAATAGAGGTTATACCCCAGGAATGTTCATCTGATTTGGTTTAGGTATGTTGACCTGTTAGGTTGGTGTATATCAATGGAATTGAATTTATCTGATATAACATATGAATTTACACCTCCAAGATATGGTTTTAACTATTTGATTTTCTAATTTTCTATTTTCTCTAATTTTCTATTTTCTCTAATTTTCTTATTTTTCTTTTTAAGGATTTTGATCTACATTGAACACCCTGAGTATCGGTGCCCATTGGGACATATTCTATTAAGCGTCTCAGGTAAAGTGCTGAGTGCTGTGTGTTACTAAGGTATCATGAAGTATCTTTCATAGATCATTCTCCTTAGTCTCAATTTAAATATTGGATAACACATAAATGTATCAAAATGTTACACTGTCACTTTTTCGAACTTAAGAAATCATCATGTTATAGCTATAATAATTTTTTAATTTTGTATTACTCATATATTGTGGAATTTATTATGGACTTGATGACCATTTCTATTTTTATTTCTAACAAGGAACAATTGTGACTGGATTGAGGGGTGGGCACTGGGAGGGACTTAGCCTCCTTTTCACTATTTAAATGTTTCACATGTTATGCACCATTAGGCTTGAAAAAGGGTCTTGCATAGGCCCGAAACGTTGCCATGCTTATGAGCTAATAAACAACTCACAACTGGTTGAACAGCATCAGAAGTGCCATTGGTGGTTTTTTCGTGAGGACATTGAATTGAATGACATGGTAATCAGCCAATTGTTGATGGCTATGTCACTCCCCCCCCACACACACCCACTGTCAATGGCCTGCCACCTGATATCACCGGCTGCAAAACAAGGGCCCTCCTGGCAGTTCTGGGCCCTCCCACCCTTAAAACTGTCATCACTGGCACGCTCATGCGCGAACGCCACTGTGACGCAAATTCTTTGTAGGGCAGCCATTGGGCCAGCTGGGGCCCGTGAGGGACCCTGCTTTAACCTACTTTGTAGCTGAAATATCTGACCTCACCATTTCAATGGCAAAACTCAGAAAACTGTAAGATTAAAAGATAAATGAAAAAATAAAAGTAACCTTTTTAAAGCACAGACCTGACAGATAACACAATCTTTTGTAAAAACCGCACGCTTGTGTTTTTTTTTACACCTTGTGAAGGAATATTAAGCCATTCCTATATTGTATCTACTGTATCTTCAAGGTTATTTCTTCAAAATGTGTTTCTTTCTTTCCTATATACAGTATAAACAGCCACTATATGTCATATTAGGGCTTTTCAGCTGCACAAGTTTAATCCAGCAGTAATCATAGAGCTGTGTCTGGTAACAAAAAGTCACATTATCTCGTTTGAGAACATTCCTGTCATTGTACAAGTGACAACTTCCAAAACGCTTCAATGATCCACCAGATGACCTCACTAACACTGATGACATCACATGACACATACGCATGTATATATACGTACGTGTTTTTCTTCCAGACTCCCATTCAGTCCTTGCATAGACGGAACAGGGTTAGTTAAACTGCACTGTGAGCCGTAACAACAACTGCTATTAAACTCGTTTCCCACAGAAGCAATTTCCAGTGCCTCCTGGCAGTCGGGAGCAGGGTGACAGTTGTCAGGCCATGCTGACCTTAGGTAAATACACAATGTTACTGTGATGAGATTGTTAGAGCTCTGTGTTGTTACAAGAACTGGAGGTTGTGACTACATAGCAGTTGCCTGGTAGGCCTATACTTACACCAACACGATAGAGTAAAATGCACTGCATGACAGCCAAGGGACTGCCTAATTAACTCTTTCACTGGTAATGGCCACTATTGATTACTGGCTTAATTAAACTCTTCACTGTTAGCAAAGTCGCACATAAAGAAGAAGGAAAGCTATGGAGGCAGATTATTGCCAATAGATTAGCCACAATAGTGCAGGCTATAACGTTATATTTACTCTGCAGAATGCTTTACCATACCTTAGAAAACAGGTCAAGAAGCTCTCTGTTTCTTTAGAATAGCAGCTGCCATATTAGCTTAGTGTGACATCACTTCCTGCCTGAGTCTCTTCCAGCTCACTCATAGCTTTGGTTTTAGATTGCAGTAGGGAGGGGAGAAGCAAGGGGGGAAGAGAGGGAGAGAGGAGCAAACTGAGCATGCTCAAGCCCTAGCCCTGGAGGTTTAAGCTGAAAACAGGAAGTCTGATACAGAAGCCCATGTGACACAATAGAAGGAAAGAAATGCTGTGTTTCTTTTGACAGAGAACTCAGAGCAGCATTACTTTGAGGGTTTACAGGTGTATTTATATAGACCTTTCTGATAAAGCTTACTTACTGCGGGATATAAACCTAAAATGAAATCGTGCCTCGTAAAAGAAAATTAAACTTTCCAATATATGTTCAGCAATATAACTCCATTGATTTAGGGGCAGATTTACTAAATTCACATTAATTCACATGAAGGATTCGAATATTCAAATTTTCAAAAAGATTCAAATTCGAATATGCAAATTAGGCAAATTCGACCAAATTCCACTATCGAATATTCGAATTTGAATATTCGAATTTAATTTTATTCGAATATTTGAAAATTCGATGGTCGAATCCTTCCCCTTTAAATTAAAATTTGATCACCTACTTCGCCAGATTAAACCTCCAGAAATGGGGATCATTCCCTAAGATCGAATAAGAAAAATTCGATCAATTGTTTAAAAATCATTCGAATATTCGATTCAAATTGATTTCGAACGAATTCGATCATTCGATCTATCGAATTGCACTAAAAAAAATTTGAATTTGAAATTCAAATTTTTTTAATTCCCCACTATTCCCCCACTATTCCCTGGTCGAATTTCGAATTTTTTTTGGCATTCGAAGTTCGACCCTTAGTAAATCTGCCATAAATTAATGGTACTAAAAACAGCTTCTGTCCATTTCTAGTCTCTGCCCTGGTTGCTACAACTTTTGAAACAATGTAGCAGAAGGTGGCTGATTGACAGAAGGTGGCTGGTTGACAGACCTGCACAGCGCATATTGTAATCAGATCATTCTGCCCCAGGCCGAACATTCGGATTAACCCGATATCACCCAACTGTTAGTGGGAATATCTGGTTAAGATCCGCTGCTTTGGCGACCTCGACAGATGAGCATATCTAATAGTGTATGGCCAGCTTAAATGACTCAACAGGCACAAAATATGTTAGGCCACTTTTTTGTCCTTATAAATGACTTTATGCCTTTAATACACTTCTGCTTTTTGATTTTTTGGCAAAATGTCACCAAACAAGCAGATCTGATAGTGTATGGCCACCTTAAGTCCCCCAACAGGCACAAAATGTGTTATTCCTTTTTTTCTGTCCTTAAAAATTACTTTATATCTTTACTTTTGCGGCAAAACCCCACCATACATGTTTATTCTTTAAAGGACAAGGAAAGTGTAAAATAGAATAAGGGTAGAAATGGTGTATTTTGTATACTAAACATAAACATGAACTTACTGCACCACAAGCCTAATCAAACAAATGATTTATGCTTTCAAAGTTGGCCACAGGGGGCTGTCATCTTGTAACTTTGTTATACATCTTTGCAAGACCAAGACTGTGCACATGCTCAGTGTGATCTGGGCTAAGCTTAGGGATCGTCATAAATGATCAAAACAGCACAAGTCAAATAATATCTGCCATAGAAGCTAATACAGCAAGACTGATTAATAATCAGAATATACAGACTGCACTGGGTCCTGTGTTGTCATGTAATCTAATGTGGATTTTATAGTTTTTCTGTTGTTTAATACAAACTCTCTCCAACTCTGCAGAACCAGTGGCTGCAGCAAAATAATCCTCCAAATAGAATCCCAGTTTATCTGTTTAAATCTGGCTCCATGATCTTTGTCCCTGCAGCTGGAGTTGGAAACAGTAAAGGGGATGTAAAGGCAAAATTAAAATCCAATACAAATCCGCCGACTGCTCTACAGGGAAACAAACACAGTTGCTGGAGTTCTGCATGGCCGGGAAGTTATGCGGGGGCTCCCCCTGCTGTTCATAAGTATGATTGTTTCCCTGCACAGCAGTTAGGGACCGTCTGACAATTCCAAGGTTTCTTATAAAAACGGTACACAATTTTTAATTAAAGTGTATTGGAGATAGATTACTTTTTCATTAAAGAAAGTAAAAATGGGATTCTATTTTTTTTTACCTTTCCTTGTCATTTAATAGATTTTCTTTCATTGGGCTGAATGTTTAAGCATGGGGTTTATATTACCTTTAGTTGGGGGGTGCAGGTGGATGGCTGAGATGAAACCCCAGTGCAGAGAGGAAAACAAAAAGAGAAGGATGGGGTTACTGTGGGCTCATGTCCAATAATTACATACAGCAGCTCAAACCTCCTTGGTAAAATGTTCATTTTAGCAAACTGCTTGGGTGGAACTGCCATCCCATTTCATGCTTCCACACAGCTACTGACCAGAAAATTGCTAAGATTTAATGCCTTTTCCCATCTCCCCCCACCAGCCACCCAGCTCTGTCAGTAGGTGTCACTGCCAGTCCAGGGGAGGGACAAGCCCCCAGCGTCTCTCTGTCTCTCCCCTGCACGTGAGGATGAGCCCCAATTAATGTGAGATCCCACGCTTTCCTTGTGCTGAGAATAAAGCTGCAAGCTCATAATCAACTCCAATCTGTTTATTTCCAGCCACACAAAAAACAGACTGAGGAATTACACAGCACAAGCCACTGTTAAAGGGGAAGAAATGTAAGAGCCGCAGACAATATCCTCTCCCCAGTTATAATATAGGGAGCACTTGCTGTATAAAAGCAATACGGGAAAGTACAAAACTTCCATCACATTTTTCTTATTGTTCGCAAAGGGGAATAGTGTGTATTGTAAGGCAAGATGGTGTCACGACCCTCGGGAATGGGATGTGACTGTGGGAAAGCTCTTGTTGAACTAAACTTCTCACCATTCACTATGACCAAGGCCAATGCTGATATTGTATTTATATATATATATATCGCTGTTAGCCTTCTATGAACATCTCAATAGTCAAGACACACCCATCAAACTGACTTTGAATTTTGACTTTTTGGACCTTAACATTTTCATTCTGGAGCACAGAATAGAAACCAGGCTGTTTAGGAAAGCTACGGATAGGAACTCTATTTTACATGCCGCCAGTAATCATCCTCCAGCCACCATTAAGGGCATCCCATACTCTCAATTCTTGCGGGTTATTAGGAACAATAGCACTCGAGAAACGGCAGACTCTCAGCTACAAGAGATGGTAGATTTATAGAAAGAGGTTACTCCGAAGAGCTGCTGGAAACCCAACTTAATAGGGCTCGCCAACATACGCAAGCTGTGCTACTCTCCAGTAGGAGATACAAGAATAGTGACACCAAGCCCCTTATATTTACCACCACATACTCACCTGCATCGAGATGGGTCTCCAAAAATATTACCAAAATATTACCATTGGCCCATGCTTAACATGATGATTCTCTGTCTCTATGCGCAGCATTCAGTGTCGGACTGGCCCATCGGAATACCAGGAAAACTCCCGGTGGGCCAAGGTGTCAGTGGGCCCTCATGCTGCTAAACTTTTGGCCTATTTCATGGCCATTCCCTATTTCTATGAGAACAAAGAGGCTAAATAGATGGAATAACTGATTACAGTATGTAAAGAAAACAAACTAGGAGAACAGAGGTTGATTGAGGAGATGAAGAATATTAGTAGAGAGAGTGGCCCCTGGTCTACAGTTTTTGGGTGGGCCCCTTGTCTAAGGTTTTTGGGTGGGCCCCTGGTGTCCCAGTCCGACACTGCAGCACCTAAAGCTATTGTGGGTTACAGAAGAGACAAAAGTCTGAAGGATTTGTTGGTACAGACTGATATTGCCACAGTAGACAAAACAGCAACTAACTGGTTAACCAGAAATACCAAATTAGGATGTTATAAATGCCCTGATTGCGCTACCTGTCGCTGTCTCCTCACTGGATCGGACTTTCCCCATCCACATAAAGGCAAACGATTTATGATCAGACACAGACTGACTTGTACTTCCACATTTGTGGTTTATATCATTGTATGCCCCTGTGGTTTATATTATGTGGGCAAAACCATTACCTCGTTGCGGGAAAGGATCGCTAATCATAGATCAGCCCATGGCAAAACATTTCCTATCTAAAGGCCATTCCCTTCCAACCTTCAGATGTATGGCTATCGACAATCAGCCCCCCCTGGCCTCCGTAGGGAGCCCCGTTGGATTTTTACATTAGACACACTGTCTCCACGTGGACTTAAAGGGGTTGTTCACCTTTGAGTTAACTTTTAGTATAATATAGAGAGGGATATTCTGAGACAATTTGCAATTGGTTTTAATTTTTTATTGTTTGTGGTTTTATAGTTATTTAGCTTTTTATTCAGTAGCTCTCTATTTTGCAGTGTCAGCAATTTGGTTTCTAGGGTACAAATTACCCTAGCAACCCTGCATTGATTTGAATAAGAGACTGGAATATGAATAGGAGAGGGACTGAATAGAATGATAAGTAATAAAAAGTAACAATAACAATACATTTGTAGCCTTACAGAGCATTTGTTTTTAGATGGGGTCAGTGACCCCCATTTGAAAGCTGCAAAGAAACAGAAGAAAATTGCAAATCATTAAAAAAACTATGAAAAATAAATAATAAAGACCAATTGAAAAGTTTCTTAGAATTGGCCCTTCTACAATATACTAAAAGTTAACTGGAAGGTGAACCACCCCTTTAATGAGACTTTACCGCTGGGCTGTTTCCTTTGAGCTTCGACGAACTATTTATCCATTGGTCAAACAAAAAGTATCAAACTGTCTACGCAACTGGGGACAAATTTGCCCATGTAACTGTTTTTGTGACTCGCAACATTGTTGTCTGTGTATCTGACACTTTGTATCAGTAATTCTTTGGACTTATTTGGGATTTTGTTATGTCTTTCCCTCACTATATCGAGTGATTAGGAATGTCTATGGCACACTTTGTCATGGTCACAGGCCATACTAGACTCTGGCCCCTTTTTCCATATAACTAGGGGAACCGAGTCAGGTCAGCCTATCTATTCCATTCCCTTTTGGATCCCACTATGGGTGTGTATTAACCACATAACCTCTGTATGCTCGGGATTCGGCCATGATTCGGCCTTTATCAGCAGGATTCAGATTCGGCCGAATCCTTCTGCCTGGCCGAACCGAATCCGAATCCTAATTTGCATATGCAAATTAGGGCCAGGGAGCTAAATCACATGACTTTTTGGCACAAAACAAGGAAGTAAAAAATGTTTTCCCCTTCCCACCCATAATTTGCATATGCAAATTAGGGTTCAGATTCGGTTCGGTATTCGGCCAAATCTTTCGGGAAGGATTCGGGGGTTCGGCCGAATCCAAAATAGTGGATTTGGTGCATCCCTATTCGTAACCCTCCACTACATATGGTTAAAGGGCCCAGGAGATTATGAGATATGCTCTGTTCCTCTAATTGACTCGCAGCACACGTTGTGGAATTTGACAGCGCCTTACGTCAGATAGGACTTACGGGGAGGTGTGGCCAAGGCTCGAGGGGCGCACGGTTATTTAACTGCTGCGTCCCTGTCCCGCCCCACATCCGTACCCTGTTGCCCGCGCATATTCCCTCAAGATCTGCTCTGCTGGGCACAAGTGAACGGGGTTTGCGCTGACTTAGTAAGGCTGTTATACCCACGTAACGCTTGAGTTGCCCGCGGAAGGAGGGTTGCCTAGCAACTTGATTTTGAATATATATATTATATATAAACCAAGAAAGAAAGGAGGCACTCCCAGGACTTACTGAAAATGAAAGTTGTTTAATGTGGGCACAAAAAAAAATCTGACGTCAGGTTTTTTTGTGCCCACATTAAACAACTTTGATTTTCAGTAAGTTCTGGGAGTGCCTCCTTTCTTTCTTGGTTTATAGTATTATCATTTTGAGGTGAGCACCCAGGCATTTTTGTGTGCATTTTTATCGTGCCGATATTCTCCAAACAGACTTGCTTGTTCTTGCAAGTTTTTGTTGCCGTGGTAGTATATGGTGTGCACCGAATGGACTATGTACAGTCATACTTATCTGTTATCTACTGTGTATCCTGTGCTTGAATGGCTGCCCCCATGGCTACACAGCAGCTTGTTTATATAAACTATAGTAGTACTTATCTGTTATCTACTGTGTATCCTGTGCTTGAATGGCTGAATTTCTGAAGCAAACACACCATTTGTTCCAGCGCAGAGCAAGACTAAATTATAATGTCATTCCATTAAAACACTTTTAACTTTACTGTTCCTGTTCCTTTAAGCACACTGAACTTCACGTTTCCCATTACAAACATCTAACAAAAACACAAGAATCTATAGAAAGAGCCATTTGCCACAATGATGTGCCCAGAGAAGAAATGACTTTTGTGCAACATACGTAATAATAGTGACTAATGTACTGCTCCATATAGACGTCGTGTGACCTCCTTTGTAGAGAAAGAAACACCGAACCTTGAGTCTAATCCCAGGGACCACAATCCAACACAATCTCTCTCCACTCTCTGCAAGGTCACAACATGCACACGGCACCTCATTAATCATGAGCTGGAGACAGAAGCACTTTGATATAGAGATTCCTCTGATAAAGACTCTTCATAGTCAGAATGCGAAGTAATGAGCCAACACTGCTCCTTTAGACAATATTGTATTTATACATTTTATTATACGATACATATACTCTCTATCATGTGCGTCCAGAGAGAATTTTCCAGAGGGGAGGGGCAAGTAAGTAAACATATTACATAAATTACTTATTTTGGTTTCCACACAGACCTAACAACAGCTTTCTATAAATATGTATAGTAATAACTGTTGCACTGGGAAGGGAGTGTGACTGTGGGATAGCAGGTATAGTAGGGAGAGATGATGCCTATAGTAACAGTGGATAATAGTCTCTGGGAAGGGAGTGTGACTGTGGCATAGCAGGTATAGTAGGGAGAGATGGTGTCTATAGTAACAGTGGATAATAGTCTCTGGGAAGGGAGTGTGACTTTGGGATAGCAGGTATAGTAGGGAGAGATGGTGTCTATAGTAACAGTGGATAATAGTCTCTGGGAAGGGAGTGTGACTGTGGGATAGCAGGTATAGTAGGGAGAGATGGTGTCTATAGTAACAGTGGATAATAGTCTCTGGGAAGGGAGTGTGACTGTGGGATAGCAGGTATAGTAGGGAGAGATGGTGTCTATAGTAACAGTGGATAATAGTCTCTGGGAAGGGAGTGTGACTGTGGGATAGCAGGTATAGTAGGGAGAGATGGTGTCTATAGTAACAGTGGATAATAGTCTCTGGGAAGGGAGTGTGACTGTGGGATAGCAGGTATAGTAGGGAGAGATGGTGCCTATAGTAACAGTGGGATAATAGTCTCTGGGAGTGTGACTGTGGGATAGCAGGTATAGTAGGGAGAGATGGTGTCTATAGTAACAGTGGATAATAGTCTCTGGGAAGGGAGTGTGACTGTGGGAGTGTACTTCTTTAGGGAGACCTCTGCTGCCATCTTGTCTCTGTTCCCTGTGATCCTTGTTGTTGCTGTGGGTGGGGTGAATACTCAACAGAGGAAAATTCGGACTTAGAAACTGAAAACACTAAACCAACAGACCATGTAACATTTCTCCTCCGTCTTTCATCGGCTTGATACTCACACACGTTTCCTCTGCTGGAACTAGAGTCATGGAAGAAGCGAGAATAGGGTTGCCACCCGGCCGGTATTTTACCGGCCTAGCCGGTAAAACACCAGCCAAGGCCGGGGCCGGTATTACAAATTTATCGGCAATGTAGCTGCCGGTAAATTTGTAATACCCCTTAAAAAAGGCCCTTGCCCTGCCTTAATTCCAATAAAAACTCCTCCCCTGTAACGTCATGCCCCACCCCTTTTTACATCACAACCCGCCCCTTTTTGACCCCGCCCCCACTGGCCGGTAAATTTTTTTTACAAAAGGTGGCAACCCTAAGCGAGAAGCAGTCTAACGTATCAAGTCCCCTGACAATGATCAAGGTATTTAATTAGATGGACAATTTGTTGCAAATTTCAACCGCAAGACATTTTGCCATCAGATTAAAATATGCCCCGGCTACAAAACCTACTAACCATTTCTGTGAACGTGTTGGATCTCCATGCATTAACCGTATCTCGTGGGGGGAAAGAGTGCGAGCGACGTGCAAGTGGCGGCTGCTATTTTTTAAAGCAAGTTTTCAGTTGGCTGTGAATTGCTGGTGAGGACTTTCAGAAGCAGAGACTCCAGCTCTACACACAGGCCCGACAGGAGGGCAACAAAGAAAACAGCCTAAAAGCCTTTTTTATTCGATACAATAACATCTCTGGGTCCCTGATGTTTTCCTCCTAACTCAATGTTTTCCTACTTCACCCTCCACTTCTCTTTTTTCTCATTTTCTTATTACGTATCGTACCGCTGGTTCCCACAATCAAATTGCTCTTTTTATTTTTTTTTAGCTGGAGGGAGTTTTCTGCTGCTTAGAGCTGCTGTCACAACATGAGAGACGGCCGAAAACTCTCTCTCGCTGCGATGAAAAGTGTGGCCCTCCTGAAGGTCTCTGTTCTGCCTTTATCTTTCTCTCCTGACAACACAAAGTTATTAAAACTGTTCCTTGCAAGAGATTTAGTCTTGAAACCATGTCTTCCTTTAGCACAATCTGAAGCCAATCTTGAGGGAAAGATATTTATTGGAAACGACAATGGATTTGAAACAATACACTCAGGATACGAATTATAAAAAAAGACGATGCAGAAAATCTGAGAAACTCAACTTTGGCCCGATATGTGCGCAATAATCCTAAATGCCCATGATAGACAGACCCAAGCATACTCATGGTGTTGTATGGACCCACTAAACAAGGTTACATATAAAGACTCATTTATAGCCACAGCCAATGGACTGAAAACTGAGCAGTCATTGATAAAAAGTCCAGGGAACACTGATGGACATGTCCAGCTTTCTCTGATGAATATTCCATAAGCTTTCACCTTGAGGGTGGCAGTAGTTCCAGTGTTTCATTAACAGCTGCTGTTGACTTGGGCTAAGCAAAGTGCATATTTCTGCCGTTATTAGGGTTGCCACCTTTTCATGTGACCTGTGCTGTGATAAACTTCAATCACTCTTTACTGCTGTACTGCAAGTTGGAGTGAAATCACACCCTCCCTTTCCCCCACCCAGCAGCCTAACAACAGAACAAAGGAAGGTAACCAGATAACGGCTCCCTAACACAAGATAACAGCTGCCTGGTAGATCTAAGAACAACACTCAGTAGTAAAACCCATGTCCCACTGTGTACTATTCAGTTACATTGAGAAGGAAAAACAACAGCCTGCCAGAAAGCAGTTCCCTACTAAAGTGCTGGCACAAGTCACATGACCGGGGGCAGCTGGGAAATTGACAATATGTCTAGCCCCATGTCAGATTTCAAAACTGAATATAAAAAAATCTGTTTTCTCTTTTGAGAAATGGATTTCAGTGCAGAAGTCTATTGGAGCAGCACTATTAACTGATGTGTTTTGACAAAAAACATGTTTTTCCATGACAGTTTCCTATTAATAACATTGGGATCAACCACCAAAAATACCGGCCAGGCCGGTAAAATACCGGCCAGGTGGCAACCCTAGCCATTATGGAAATGCAACACCAGCTTCCAAACCTAAATTTGATAAAGAGAAACCCCTAATATAGGGGTCCCCAAACTCTGGGCCGTGGCCAGTCCTGAACTGAGCAATGAGCGAGGTGCGTCAAATTGGATGCCAATTACTCCTGACCCCCTCCCAACCTCCCCCGACCCCACCCCGGTCCTTGCAAAAAAATTTGGACTTCACACGTTTCCCCGGGCCAAAAAAGGTTGGGGACCCCTGCCCTAATATACCCATCACTGTTACCTGTTTCTGCAAAAAGTATGAATACATGCAATTTTCTATGTTGAAATCCAGCTGTTTAACAGTTCTTCTCTTTCTGCATCATTTGAAATCCTGGCAGGGAAGGAGGGACTAAACACTGATGTTCCAAATTGTAACAACTTCTCCACAGCTTACAGACAGCATGCAGGAACTACATAACCCACAATGCATTGCACTGGGATGTTCCTTTCCTTCACGTGTGCAGGGAATTGTGGGTTTTGGAGGAGGAAGGACAGCTGGTGGCTGATACAAAGTAACAGTAGTCAGCCAGCTCAGCAAAGTAGTGAGACAGATAAGCAGAAGAGAAGGGGAATAGGCTTAGGGAACTGTCAGAAATCAGCGCTCGTCATAATCAGATCATTCACCATAGGGCCGAACGTTTGGATTACCCCAATATAGCCCTGCCAGTTAGTGGCATATCAGGGAAAGATCTGCTCGTTTGGTCGAAACAAGCGGATCTTTGCATCTATGGCCAGCTTAAGGTCACAAGTGGGTAGAGTCGAAGAAGCGCTTAACCTGAACCAGTCCATGACCCATAAAATGTGTGTGGAAGTTGTCCTGAACCCACCCAACCCATAGGTCCCATGGGTATTTGTCCAGCCTGCACACCACTAGTCTACTCAACCTTCTTTTTAGTATTTATACCTTCTACCAACCTTCTATCTGATCAAGAAGAAGCCACAAATCAATACATAGTGTAAATAAAATCTAAAGCTATTATCCACACCTTCATTCTGCCCAAGTCCTGTCCAGGGCCGGATTTATATAGCGGGCACCCCTAGGCCCACTGTCGGTTGTCGCCCCTGTCCTCTCCCCTTTTTGGTGCAAATTTTCATTATCGGGACCGGAGCAATGGGGATTGGTGCACGGGAAATTTAAAAAAGAATTGTATCTCCTGCACATCTCCAGTGTTTTTGAACCAAATGTGGGTGTGGTTGGGCACCATGCCACCCCCTAAAACCATGCCGCCCTAAGCTCGGGCCTAGGTGACCTTTTCACAAATCCAGGCCTGGTCCTGTCCATTTCACCCAGAGACACGGCCCCGTTCCACCAAGACCACAATATATTCCACCCAGACTATCTACAATACAGTTCCAACCACTTTGGGGAGAGAATTCCACTACTTCACAGCTCTTACTATAAGCAACATCTTTTCATACAGGAAGATGTCTCCTTCTTTCTACTGACCTCAAGGGATGACCTTGTGTCCTATGGAAGGATGGACGGTCCCCCCCTGATATTTATACATTATGATTGTAGTTTCTTGAAGAATAATGAAGACTGCACAGAGGTTTTCTTACCTATCATAGGGGATTCTATGAAGCTCCAGGTATTTGTTTTTGGTATGTAGGACTGCAGCACCCCCGCCGCTCTTCCGGCCTCGTTCACCCCACCAAACACGTAGATCTTACCCCCACACACTGTGGCAGCAGCAGAATGTACAGGTTTGGGGAGGGCAGCCACTGTTTCCCATTGGTTAATGATGGTATCATACCTAAGGAAGAAAGAGCACACCAATTACAATTTAGTGTGTCATACTTTATTCAAATGGACATTGATGGTACCGTTAACAATCGGACTTAAAGGAGAACTAAACCCTAAAAATGAATAAGGCTATAAATGACATATTTTATATACTGAAGAAGATGGGGCATCTTTGGAGACACAGATCTTTACTGCTAAAGGGCTGTGGTTGCCTTGGGCTGGTACACAAGCACAAAACATCATGTACAACATTTATACACACTTCTTTAGTTAAGCTTTAGTTCTCCTTTAAACAGTAAGTAATCCTATGGAACTTTCCTACATAGATGAATGCTATATGTTCCCTGGTTTTGTATCAAGAAGCAGAAGCACGTTCAGTGATTGTTTTAATGACAAAAGGACCATTTGAACATTTTGCAGGTTCTACTTAAACACAGGCAACATTAAACTGGATCTTGTAACCCATAGCAACCACTTATGAGGGCAGTTAGAATCATGAAAGCAAATATCTGGGGTTACTAGCATGAAGTGGCCTCAGCTAACCACCTGTAAACATTCTCTATGCCAATGGCTGTGCCCCAAATAACTTCCCCTCCAAGTCGCCTCCATCGAAAGCAAATTTAGGAGATCCCATTGGACCTCAACATTGACTTCCAGATGAATTGTGGCCAAACCAAAGGTAGATGGAGGCTGGGCCTTAGGACTGGTGACTAGAAGAGGGGCCTAATTACCTGTGTTGGGCATTAACCCTAGAGAGTCTATTTCTGAATCACATCATGGAAGGCTGGAACCCCAATCGCCCTATTCTTATTGTTTAGAAGTCTTCTTCTGTTGTATTCTTTTGGCTTTAATCTGAAATGGCTATGAAAAGATTGCACCTTAATATATGTTTTCCCCATTTTCTCCTTTCATGCTTTATTAGCTATCATTTACACCAAAACATGGTGTCGGCATCACTGATTCTCAAAGGTTGTTTATGATGAGAAAGGAAAATATCACGGAGGCAGTTATCCTAAATAAAGGCGACAGGAGAGGGAATTAAGATGCCACCAAGAGCGGAATATTACTCACAATAATGACCTGCGAGACTCTGATTAATAAAGCCCAAATTCACCAGCTGGAAAATTATAACAATGCACATGAATGAACACATATAGATGCCTCTCCAAAATGCTCAATAAAATGAATATGAATAATTCATTAACTTCTTACACCTTGGAAGGTTGGTGCCATCTTTGGTTGTCTAGGACATTTTTTTTGTCCATGCTATAAACATATTGCACTTCTTGCAAATAATAGAAAATGAATATACAATGAATATGTTCCCCTGTTGTAAATGATAAGGATTGTTCTGTGACCATATAAATGCACAAGGCTGCAGGCTGAGTTATACAGGGAACTCTGAGTATCACTCATGTATTATAAGGGATAATGTACCCCCTACTGTAAATGATAAGGATATTAGAAGTCACTGAGGGGTGTGACCATATAAAGGCACAAGGCTGCAGGCTGAGTTATACAGGGAATGCAGAGTATCACTGATTAAGGGATCATGTGTCCCCTATTGTAAATTAGATGAGGACCTTCATGAATACAAAGGTAAACAGACTGTTTATATAGATCCGAGATCTTCAAGGTGAAATCCAATATTCTACTGTGACAAAGGTGATATAGTATCTTTTAGAATACAAGAGTTTATTAAAGGAACCGTAACACCAAAAAAAGTCTTTTAAAGTTAAGAAAATATCATGTAGTGTTGCCCTGCACTGTTAAAACTGATCTGTTTGCTTCAGAAACACTACTATAGTTCATATAAACAAGCTGCTAAGTAGCAATGGCGGAAATTGAAAAGCGACTATATCGCACAGGATAAGTAATGGATAACAGATAACATTATGTTCTACAGAGCTTATCTACTGTGTAACTTGAGCCTTTTCTCCTTTGAATGGCTGCCCCCATGACTACACAACAGCTTATTTTTTATAAACAATAGTAGTGTTTCTGAAGCAAACACTGCAGTTTTACCAGTGCAGGGCAACATTGCATTATATCTTTATTACTTTAAAACAATTCAATTTTTTGATGTTACTGCTCCTTTAAGCACTCTTTATCCATTTTTTAATGGCATGCCTGAGGTTAAAGTGATACTGACACTAAAAAATGAATTTTAACATATGAATGTACATTAATTGTTACCTATTGATCATGTTGATAATTTTTTGCTGAAAGGTTTGTTTTTGTATAGACTGTAATTGTTAGCTGAAATGTCTAAGCCTGGTTTCTACTAAAGAAGAGCAGCAAGTTGAAATAAAAAGAATTCCCGAGGATTTAGCAAATGAGGAGTCCAGTGTCTGTATGCGAGCGCCGAGACCTTTACTTTGTGTTCTCTACTTGACAATCAATATCCAAAGAATAAACTGTTATTTTACTGACGCTGTTTATCGGCTGATTAGGGAAAGAGATAACATTGAAGCATCTATTAATTAGTGAAAACCATTTTATTGAAAGTGGAAAGTAGGGAAGGGCTCTTTCATGGGGGAAATATTGGAGGTGATGCAGGGAGAGTACATGGCATCCATCTCTTATTTGGGAGGGCATTGTCATGATCAGTTGGGCTGGGCCAGGGCAGGGCTTACTAGTAAGTGGGTGGGGCTTGAGCTAGAACAGGGGTGTGGCTATGTATACCTGGGTGTCGCACAGATTAAGTGGGTTGTGCATTGGGGGGTGGGTGTTAATTTATTGGGATCCTGATTTGGCGCTAGGGTTGCCACCTTCTCTTCCTTTGGAATCTGAGCAGGGGGCGGTACCAGTGACTTCAGAGGAGGAGCTGATGACATGAAGGGATGGGCCAATGATGCAAAGGGGTGGGCTAGTGACGCAAAGGGGGGGAAGTGTAAAAACCTGACTGTCAGTTCAAAACCGGACAGGTGCTAATCCCAGTTGGCGCTCTTCTCTAAAAAAAAAAAAAAAAATGCATCAGCCTGGGGTACAATTGCAGCTGCCATTCTGGGGCAGTTAAAGGACCACTACAATTTTATTTAGTTTTTTTTAGTATGCAATTGTGTAATGGAAATAAAGTTCACCTGGCATGTGAAGACATGCTCCGTAATATCCATTCAGAGAGAAATCTACCCTATAGTATTATTCAGGCCCGGACTGGCAATCTGTGGGTTTTGGCAAATGCCAGAGGGGCTGCTATAAGGTCCTATAGAAAGTCAGTATTTAGTAATTAGTGGGCTGGTGGGGGCTGTGTGGGCTGTGTGGGCTGATTGGGCTTCTGTGTATCTGAAATGCCAGGGCCTATTTTAATTCTCAGTCCAGACCTGGTATCATTTTCTTTTAAGCCACAGATGATCAGCTCGTTGCTTTGGAAATATTAATGCCCGTTATTTGCACCGAGTAATGGGACCTTATGACAGACTGCGGATGTACTGGAAATGAGCCGTCGGCAGATGAATGAATGTAACCAGGCAGGACAAACGGATCAGAACACGCCACCAGAGCGCTAAATAAGTTCTGTGGTCATCGTTATCTGATTTGATTAGACCATAAAGAAGCGCAGTTAATAAGATGAAGATTGATATAGGGACAATGTCATAAGTTCAGCGGCGGTGCTTTAGGTCCAGACTGGAGGGGCGCTGATCCAAACAAGTCTTAGAAAAATGAAGCTGCCAGGCAGTGGAGAATGGTACTGCTTCTAACTGTCAGATAATGGCACTTTATGACTTGTTCTCTGCACAGGGGCAATTAGAATAATGCAACGCTCCTGCTCTTCTACCCTCTCTTATACGTCGGCATCTGTTCAGACTCCATTTTGTTCAAGCAAAGTAAAGAAATGAAATGAGAGGCCCTGGAGAGGCAGTAAAAAGCAGGGAGTAAGGACACCACAAATTTGCTTTATGAAACTTAAAGGGGTAATTTCCATTTAAGGTCTGCTTTACCCTAATAACGAGGCAGTATTATCAGTGCCAGACTGAAAGAGGGAATAGAACTATAAATAGAAAGACAGGTAATAACAATAAAACCTTAGCCTCAGAGAGCAACAATATGCTTGGTTGTTGGTGTCAGTGATGTAAAAAATGATATAAAATAAAGTCCAGCTGAAAAGTTGCTAAGAAGATAGCATTCTATAATACAATATATTGAAAAGTACTGTATCTCCCCGTAAAGGTGGCCACACACAGGATGATAAAAGCTGCCGACAGACTGCGTCTGCATAGGGCCGTCTAATGGGTTTCCCCGAACAATATCTGGCTGAAAGTCGTCCAGATCTCAATTGTATGGGACTAAAGGTGGCCATACCCGGGCCAATAAAAGCTGCCGACGGACCAAGTCTGCAGCTTATTGTCAGATGACGATCGGGCGGGACTAAAAATCCTGATGGATCGCGACTGCATGTATCTCTTCTATTGTGATTCGATCGTTAGGCCCTTGAGGTGGGAGATATCGGGCTGATCCGAGGGCCCACAATCAGCCCGATAACTCCCACCTCAAGGCATATTGGAGAGAGATCTGTTTGTTTGGCAACATCGCCAAATGAGCAGATCTCTCTGTGTATATCCACCTTAAGAAAGAGGTTGGTAGAATGGAGGCCCAGCTGAAGGAGTTTTTGTATAATTGCATATTTATTTGCTAGCATTAGGGCCCTTAAACACGGGCGTTTTCGACCTCGGTTCCGTTCTGGCTGCGTTCAGCCACAGGGCAGTGCAGGTCTAGACGCACTGCATTAGTTTCAACGATGTTGTACCCACTAGACGCGTGTAAGCGCAGGTTCAGATGCAACATTCTGCATCTGAACCTGCGTTTGGCGCTTACACGCATCTAGTGGGTACAACATCGTTGAAACTAATGCAGTGCGTCTAGACCTGCACTGCCCTGTGGCTGAACGCAGCCAGAACGGAACCGAGGTCGAAAACGCCCGTGTTTAAGGGCCCTAATGCTAGCAAATAAATATGCAATTATACAAAAACTCCTTCAGCTGGGCCTCCATTCTACCAACCTCTTTCTTAGGGCTCCTACACACGGGCGTTTTTGACCTGCGCTCCCCTGCATTGCGTTTGGCTGCGTTCAGCCGCAGGGAAGCGCAGGTCTAGACGCACCTCATTTTGTTCAATGAGGTTGTACCCACGAGACGCGTGTAAGCGCCTAACGCAGATTCAGACGCAACATGCTGCATTTTTCCTGCGTTCGGCGCTCACATGGGTTCGTATGAGTACAGCCCCATTGAAAATAATTGAGTGTCTATACCTGCGCTCCCCTGCGTTTGAACGCAGCAAAACGCAGGGGAGCGCAGGTAAAAACGCCCGTGTGTAGGAGCCCTTAAGGTGGATATACACAGAGAGATCCGCTCATTTGGCGACGTTGCCAAATGAACAGATCTCTCTCCAATATGCCTTGAGGTGGGAGATATCTGGCTGATCCAATTGTGGGCCACAATCACTACCACTACGCTAATTCACTAAACGTTTCACTAGCGTTAATTTGTCAGCGCAAATATTTCATAGCAAAAATTCTCTAATGTTCTAGTTAGTGAAACTTCGTTAGTACTCAGGTCAATTATAATGGGGCGGGTACATATAGATCACATATATGTCTTTATTAGAGATGTTGATGCAAATGCTTGAAGTGTCACTTATTATTACAAATGTCCAAGGAAGCAAATAAAGATAAAAGAGATCCTCTAATACCCTAGACATGAGCCCACCCTAGAACAAATGTGACATGCCCCTTAAATGTTAAAATAAACAATTTTTCAAAGTCAGAGTTTTTTAGGACTTCGATCGAACAATGATCATAAGAATTTTACGTGAAATCGTAAAGTGAAATTTGGCCTCTTCGATCATCGAATATCGAATAGATAGAATGATCGTATATTCGATCATTCGATGATCGAAGGAATCAAAATTTTACATTTATTCGACTGCCTACTTCGCTCCATCTGCAATTCATGTAGCCAAGTACATCAAACATGAGGCTTAGGGCACAAGTCAAGGTATTTGCCATTCCCGCTGTTCTTTCCAGTCCATCTCAGATGTTAAGACTTGGATTTACTTTTTATTTTGCATTTTTTTCCTACAGTCTATAAATGATCCTGTTGTTAATATTTCTGCTCGTAGAATTGGATTGGGTGCTAAATCTGGGAGTTAATAAAGATGCCGTTGCTGGTACTTGGGCATGAATTGTAATTCCTTTATTCTGCTTGAAAGCTTCCTTTGTTTCCAAAGAGAAAAACAGGCACAAGCATGAATATCATTGGTATAAAATGTTCCAAACGGAACTCTGGCCTCACACCGAATGTGTTTTTCTCCCCTCACCAACTGCGGGCTACTATCCCTGGGGAGGGTGGAATATTCATCTGTTTGTCCAAAGACTGTTTAGGCCAAGAACAAGATGGCCAATGCAGCGCTTGCAGCTCTTTCAGGTGTTGGATATGGAACAAACCCTTGACCCCCATCTTTAAAGCTGAAAGAAAAGGAACACCACAGATTGTATTTTTCTCTTCAAAGCATGCCTGGCCCATGAGCTTGGCTCGTCGTTTATTATTCACATTCACGCAGGACCAGAGACCAGGGAAGAAACTCCAGCCAAGTCTAAAGTCCGAGCCAGGCAGAGCCTCTCCAAGTGTCCTTTGCTGCTTGATGGCACTTGGGCTTTCAGAAATGAATAATGTCGTTGGTGTGATTTACCCTCTACAATTAGATTTAACTCACTATGAAACAAAGGAAACCATAGCTGATTTTGTTTGGAAAAAATAAATATGAAAGCCAAATATAATTTTAAATTCAAAATAAATTCAAAATACATAGGCATCATTCATTTATAATCATAAAGGCATGTGGAACTTTTTAATAGGGATTTTGAAGAGGTTATTAAAAGCTGCACACTTTGTACCAGGTCTAGTAACCCATAACAACGACCAGTAAAGGCAGTCTGCTGATTGGTTGCTATGGGTTACTAGACCAGTTCCAACTTTTATCACAACCTCTGTGTGCCATAGCTTGTGCTTTTTTAGGAAATCTGCAAAAACAAATAAAACGGTTTGTTCAGAATGTCAATTTTATGGCTCTGGACACATCAAAAAGTAAAGATTAGAAAATGCAATTAAGCCCCCCCCACTTTTTTACTCTGCAAAAATATTTCAAAGAATAAACCAGATGGGGCATTAGTTTGTTTTCTCACCCCCCCCCCCAGTCTGTGCTCATAAATCACTGCACAGATAACTGCAGATTAATTATAATTTCAAGCCCCTCAGGAAGGTTTACAGTATCCCCGCAGAGCCTTGCAAAGACATAGAAACAGGGCCTCTGTGGGATTCTTTGCAGAATGAACAAAAGAGGGGGGAGATCTAATTGGCCAAGCTTATCACTTCAGCCTCTTGCAGAGAACTTGTGAGAATTGAGTCTTCTTCATTATGATGATTTCACTGGCAGGAACCAGACACATTGTTGGCCAGAGTTGATGCATAAAGGACAGTTCTGGTTCCTAAAGCTGGCTGATGAAATCATGCAAAATACAAAAAGTACAAAATACAAAAAGTTTCTGGCATGTTTGTACCATGCATATTGGTCAGATCTTCCATCAGGAGGGGCAGTGTTGGACTGGCCCACTGAGAGTCCAAGACAAATCCTTGTGGGCCCAGTCCTTGAGGACCTCTTCTATTCTGGTGCTTGGATTGTGTGCTCCAGTTTTGCACTTATAAATACTTATTTGCCACAGTGATACTACCCTACCTGGCAACTGCTACTTAACAGGCAATGCTACTCCTTTGTCCCTGCTGGGCTCCAGTTTTGGCCTTGATCATGCCACTGATTGGCATCCTTCTCATGAGGGATGATCCGAGTACTGGTTCCTGTCTGCAGTTGGAATGGTGACAGGTTCTGAGTAGCTTGTTGAATGTTCTGACTACAACATGGGGTACATGGGTTATGTGGGGTAACTGCTGGAAGTGAAAGGAACATTGGAGGAGATTGATATGGGTAAAGCAGAAGAAACTGGCAAGTGGGGAGGGGACAAGCCTGGACTGAGAGTCAAAATAGGTTCTGGCATTTCAGGTACACAGAGGCCCAATCAGCCCACACAGAGGCCCAGCCCCCTAAATACTGACTTTATATGGCACATTATAGCAGCCCCTCTGGCATTTGCTACAACCCACAGATTGCCAGTCTAGGCCTTATACATTGAAATAGCAGAATGGACATTAGTAAGGAGAAAGATTAGTGGGTAGGTGGGTAAGGATGAAGGAACCATGGGACATGGGGAGAAAAGACAGAGAAAGAATGGCAGATATAGACAAAGGAAAGGAGACATGGGGCATATGGGAAAATAAAAGCATTCCATGTAAGAAACTGGGGAAAGAAACAACATTACATAAAAAATAAAGATAGCCTGGACAAGACAAAGGGAAGGACATAGGAAACTAGGAAAATGCAGAACAAGAATGGAGGAACAAAATAACAGCAAGGAAGGGAAGAAGGGAGGCAATGAAACACTAAAAAGGGGAAGGATGAGAGACATTAGCAGTGAGAGGCCAGAATATCAAAAATGCTTTCGCAGGCTGGGGAGAGAACCTAGGCCTGGGTGGGGGTGGGTTAGGTGACGTATACATTTGGTGGGCCCTTGAGCTAAGGTTCTCTGGTGGGCCACAAGTACCCCAGTCCAACACTGAGGGGGGGTTGAAAATGTCATCTACTGATGCACCTTGCACTGGCCACCTTTAGTTCCTATAGCTGTTGTTTAATGATGCATTGAGGACCCATTATCTAGATATCCAGAAAGCTCTGAATTACGGGAAACCAGTTTGCTATAGACTCCATTTTAATCAAATAATTTGATTTCCTTTTTCTGTGCAATAATAAAACAGTAGCTTTTACTTGATCCCAACTAAAATATAATTAATCCTTATGGGAAGCAAAACTATTTAAAGTTTATAAGATTTTTAGTCCAAAGTACAGTAGGACCCCTTTTCCGGAAAACCCCAGGTCCAAAGCATTCTGGATAACAATTGGCAGTTTGCTTCACTATTGTCTATAACCCAAAAAAGATATTAGTGACAGAATGACTCATAATTGAAAAGAAATTCTAAACCTTTTTCCGGTGTTCATGCTCGGGGAAAACATTTCATGCAACTTACTAGTGTAATTATCAGGATATTTCAATATTTAAAATGTTTGAGTACCATGAAACTTTTGTATGGATGCACCGAATCCACTATTTTGGATTCAGCTGAAACCCTGAATGCTTTGAGAAAGATTCGTCTGAATATCGAACTGAATCCAAATCCTAATTTGCATATGCAAATTAAGGGTGGGAAGGAAAAACATTTTTTACTTCCTTGTTTTGTGACAAAAAGTCACGTGATTTCCCTCCCTGAACCAATTTTACATATGCAAATTAGGATTTGGATTTGGTTCGGCCGGGCAGAAGGAAAAGAAATTCGAATCCTGCTGAAAAAAGGCTGAATCCAGGCTGAATCTCAAACCAAATCTTGGATTCGATGCATTCCTACTATTTTGTCCAAAGGTTGTAACCGTTTTTTTGCCACCGAAAAAAATTTAGAACATTATTCAAAAATTCTGAATTAAAAAAACTGAAAACAGGCATTTACAAAAAAAAAAAATTGTCTGGTTGTAAAACAAAAATCAACAATAACTTTACCGAAAGTACACATTGAGGGACTGACTTACTTTTTTTTCTCGAAAAACACGAGAAAAAATGCAGTATTTTCTAAAACCTTCATTAGTCTGAAATAATTAAAGTAAAAAAAAAATTTTTGAAAAGTCACAAGAAAAAACATGGCAAGGGAAAGCTGGCGAGATTGTACAGAAATTGATAGGAATTTTCTCTAACAACTTTATTCATTTTCTTTTTCCAGTTTATTAACATTCGAGACTCATTGAAAATGAATGGGAGATTCTCAGTGGCATGCAAATTTTTTCCCCGAGAAGAAACAAGCACAGGAATATTATGTTGCATATTTTTCTTGTTAGCATTCGAGAAAAAAGTTGTGTTGCTGTTATGTTTCTTCATGAACACGATTTTGATAAAACAGCCCCTTAGTAAACAGGGAAAAAGTTGAAGTGGGAGGAAAATTGACCTTTCGAAATTCTGCTCAAAGCTGGAAAAGGTCAAAGTATTGATGCGTGTGTTAACCCAAAGTCAATGTGTGTGTGTTTCAGCAAATAAGATTATGTACAGTATGTTCCAAATGTTGGCAAGATCAGTAAGATTGATATGTGTGTAGGGAGATCAGAAAGATCAATAAAGGGGAAAAGCCGACATTTACAGTATAAAGAACAGAGAGATTGGTGAAGGTTGGGGTGAATATGAAGATCCCCTTTCAAGTTTACCAGTAGGTCTTTCCAAGTGATGAGAGGTCACCCATTCCAATTAGAAAAAAGGAGGTTCTGCCTAAATATTCGGAAGGGGTTTGTTACAATGAGAGAAGGCTGATACATTAGATAGGTATAAGAAGGGGTTGGATGCTTTATTCACCAGTAGCTCCTCCCAGCAGACAGGAGGGAGCCAATGAGATTAGATGAAAGGAGGGAAAGGGGAGGGAGGGAAGTGAATCAGTGGTACAGGCTGATACATTAGATAGGTATAAGAAGGGGTTGGATGGTGTTTAGCAAGTGAGGGAATACAGGTTATGGGAGATAGCTCATAGTACAAGTTGATCCAGGGATTAGTCTGATCTTGGAGTCAGGAAGGAATTTTCCCCCCTCTGAGGCAAATTGGAGAGGCTTCAAATTGGTTTTTCGGCTTCCTCTGGATCAACTAGCAGTTAAAAAAATGTTACTAAGTTCAGATACAAACAAATATAAGGCCTTTGTTTCAGTATAGATGGCAGAACACTCTGTGGAGGACACTGACTCAGTATAGTCACACAACAAGCCGGCAGACTGTGAGGGGGAGGCGTGAATCTACTGATGTTTACCTTCTCGCTCTCCCAACTTCTGCCGCATTCTGTGTACAAACTTTCCCTTGAGGTCCTTTAAGTCTGAATTTATGCGGTGGATTGAACAAGAGACATTTTCAGTGGATGACTATTTACCAAGGGAGATATATGCTGTGACAACTATAGAACAAGCTGATTCATCAAAATGTTGCTGGGAAAAACACGCTTAATTACTCCCCGTTCCATGAACATTTCCTAACCTACTTTTCTCTCTAAAGGGAGAACGGAAATCTGCATAAACGAGCAGTAATCTGGCCTTATATGAGCACAAACTCTCTGAAAACCACAATTATACCCAGTATACGAGGGTCAGATTGGATCTGTCGGCTTGCCTCCATTAGCTTCAATTACTCTTTATTAATGGACTGCACCCTTCTGTGCTGCGGTGCTCCATTCTTCATCTTCTTAGTCTTATTTTAATTATTAAGGAACGGAAGCGTCTGAAACGCGTTAGGCATGGTAATGCTCTGTGTCTTTTAAACTGTGAGAAATAAAGGAGATCTTTTTTAACTAAGTTCTGTGCTGCTCCATTCTTCATCTTCTTAGTGTTATTTTAATGATTAAGGGGCAGAAGCTCCTGAAACGCGTTAGGCATTGTGATGCTGCATGTCTTTTAAACTGTGAGAAATAAAGGAGAAAGTTTTTTTTAACTAAATTCTATGTTGTGGTGCTTCATCTTCTTAGTCTTATTTTAGTTTTATTTTAATTTCTTATTTTAATGATTGAGGTGTGGAATTGCATGAAACGAGCTAGGCTTGGTAATGCTGCATGTCTTTTAAACTGTGAGAAATAAAGGAGAAAGGTTTTTTTTAACTAAATTCTATGTTGTGGTGCTTCATCTTCTTAGTCTTATTTTAGTTTTATTTTAATTTCTTATTTTAATGATTGAGGTGTGGAATCGCATGAAACGAGCTAGGCGCGGTAATGCTGCATGTCTTTTAAACTGTGATAAAGTTTTATAACTAAGTTCTGTGCTGCGGTGCTCCATTCTTCATCTTCTTAGTCTTATTTTTATGATTAGGGGGCAAAAGTGCCTGAAACGCGTTAGGTATGGTAATGCCATGTGTCTTTTAAACTATGAGAAATAAATGTGAAAGTTTTTTAGCTAATTTCTGTGCTGCACTGCTCCATTATTCATCTTCTTCATCTTATTTTAATGATTAAGGGGCAGAAGCGCATGAAATGCGTTAGGCGTGGTAAAGCCGTGCGTCTTTTAAACTGTGAGAAATAAATAAGAAAATTTTTTAACTAAGTTCTGTGCTGTAGTGCTCCATTCTTCATCTTCTTAGTCTTATTTTAATGCCCAGGTACTTAAATTCTCCAGAATTTTGAAGAACACAAAACTCTCAGTGGCCTGATAGGAGTGAGGCTCCAGACCATTAAGTTTATTAGTCACTCCAAAGTCAATGTTATATTGCCAATATACAGCAAATTTAATAATAGTCAAATTGGTCTTACCTTTCAACGTGGTCTACATTGCCAGCAACACCAAGTCCACCAATGGTGTAAATCTTTCCATCGTACACGACGCTGTTGTGCCGACACCGTGGAACAATCATCCTGGACACTAAACTCCAGTTGTCCAGTAAAGACATATAGCACCAAACATCGGCAAGGGTGACGCCAGCTTCCATGCCACCTACAGCCAAGTAAAAGAGGAATGTGAAAGTAAAGAAATAAATGGCAGTATTCTAACGAGAAAGATGGAATCCTCGGAAAAAACCAAATACACTGAACAGTTGTTGAGTGAAAGTAAAGATTAGCTGGGACATAAAGTGAGTGGGGAGTAGTGATGAGCAAATATTTACATGGCGAAAATTCTGCATTCGCCCATATGAAAAAACACCCATGAATAATAAATTTGGGCAAATAAAGTTGTCATAAGAAAAAGCTTTTTTGTTATGGTCACTTTGCAATTGGAGCGTAAAAAGAATTTTGACGCCCACTGACTTCAATGCATTTCACAGATTTTTCGCTCATCACTACTGAAGACTTGTAAGGGGGGCGACAGGGAGATTGAGGGCAGAGTTTAGCAAAAATCAGCTCCATAATAACAAAAATTACACACATAGACTCCAATGGGTGAAACAAAAATTGTTACACAACAAAAAAAAATTATGTGCTGCACCGCATGTCCATAAATGTAGACACCCATAGACTTCAATGCATAAATTTTCGCCGTTTCACGAATTTTTGGCAAAGCGAAATTGGTCAGATTTGCCCATCACTACTAAAAACCCCTCCAATCTTGTAGGAAATAATATATGCTGCTGGTTTCACTCTGGGCTAAAAATGATCATTGTCTTTAAAAATGGCCCCTTTATTGAAGTTCAGTTTACAGTAGATCTGCTGCGGTCCCTGTTTTAAATGAGTGGGTGTGTCCTTCAATGAGAGTCCCAGTTTATCTCTTTAAATGTGGCTCCATGATCTTGGAGTTGGAAACATTAAAGCTGACGTAAAAGCAAAAATAAAATCCAATACGTATCTCTGCACAGTCGCCGACTGATCTACAGGGAAACAAAAAAAGCTGCTTGAATTCTGCATGGCTGAGAAGTAAGGTGGGGGGTTGCCCCCTGCTGTTTGTAAGTATGATTGTTCCCTGCAAAGCAGTTAGGGACCATCTGAAGTTTCCTATCGACAGCAGCCACAGCAGTCAATGAAGGGAGAATTTCACTGCATACAGGTTTCTTATAGAAACGGTAGACATTTTTTAATTAAAGTATATTGGAGATAGATTTCTTTTTCATTAAAGAAAGCAAAAATGGGATTTAATTTTTTTGCCTTTACATGCCCTTTAATGAATAGCTCAAATAAACTGTGTGCAGGGAGGCAGCATGCATCTACATGTACATGACTCTCACACATTAGCCATTTGCACACAGGCAATTTATTTACATTATAATTAGGGATGCACAGAATCCAGGATTCGGTTCGGGATTCGGCCAGGATTCAGCCTTTATCAGCAGGATTCGGATTCGGCCGAATCCTTCTGCCTGGCCGAACTGAATCCGAATCCTAATTTGCATATGCAAATTAGGGCCAGGGAGCTAAATCACGTGACTTTTTGGCACAAAACAAGGAAGTAAAAAATGTTTTCCCCTTCCCACCCATAATTTGCATATGCAAATTAGGGTTCGGATTCGGTTCGGTATTCGGCCAAATCTTTCGGGAAGGATTCGGGGGTTCGGCTGAATCCAAAATAGTGGATTCGGTGCATCCCTAATTATTATAATACAAGACTTGGCTTTTCATGCAGAATATTCTCTCTCTCAACGTGGCACCCAGTGACTAAGAGCAGATTTGCACCAAACTCTTAAATTGTATTTTGTATTTGTAATATGAATCCAGTCTTTAGTGAGTCCTTAATGCTCCGTGAAGTGTCTGCCGTGTGTTTCTTTGTTCAGGATTGTTTCCAATGAGACATCTCCCACTTGTTTATATAAAAAGAGGATTGTTCTGAGCTCGTAGCACCATTCTTATACATCCCTGTCTATTTTAGGGGGAAATAAGTGGGTGATAATCCTCACTTACTGACAGAGGTTTAATTTCTCTTTACGTATGAGAGCAAAAGAAAGAAAAAAAAAAAAGATTTTCGGAAGTCAAAGCAAACAGGGCCAGGGCGCATTGCAAACCAATCATTTCTTGCACAGCAGTGGGGCTACACCGCTCTATTTAAGCCTATGTTAAAAGCTAAATAGGATTATAAAAATGGGAAATAATGTGATTATAGCACATTTCTAACTTCTTCTCTCTGTGTTCTCAGTGTGACACATACAGAAGAGGCCCATCTAATCCCCGTCTGTTTATGTTCTCAGGACACTGGATTTTCAATAAAATCCTTTCTAGCTTTAGATCACATAGTAAACTATGAAAATGCTTGTGTCTGGTATTTGTAGTATTTGTAGTGCATACTGATGCTCACATATCCATTATACCTTCACTAAGGGACAGGTTGATCAAGGGTTGCCACCTAAAACCTGCCGAGAGATAAACTTGATTTGTACGTTTCAAATATAACTTGAATTCCTTGGCTTGGAACCATTCAATAGAATATTAGACTAGTGATGGGCGAATCTCACCCGTTTCGCCGAAAAATTTGCGAATTTCCAGTGAAATTTGCGAAAAAATTAGCGAAACGAGTCAAAAACAACACGCAACTCGTTTTTTTTTGGCGAATTTTTGCTGGCGTTTTGCGAATTTATTCGCCAGCGCCGAACCGTGGGAATTCCCCTGCGAATTCGCCCCTGGCGAATAAATTCGCCCATCACTATATTAGACATTCAAATGTTTTCTTAAATAACCTCCCAGTCGAATGTTAGTATATTCAAATTAAAACAAATTCACATGAATTCGAAATTTGACCTTTGATAAATATCTTCTCTATAGATTGGTCTAATTGGAACAATGTTTATATTTTTTCTTTGCCCCCACCCCGATTCTACGAAGACCTTTGATAAATATCTTCTCTATAGATTGGTCTAATTGGAACAATGTATATATTTTTTCTTTGCCCCCACCCCGATTCTACGAAGACCTTGCCTAGGTAGCCATTGGTTATGGCTGGCTGGCCTCAAACTATCTTATCCCCTTGTAATCCCTCTACAATAGCCCTTTTACCCAGCATTCTATTGAACCACACCTCGCACCTTTCAAAGGACACGTCAGGCCAGATTTCATGCCTGTTTCTTCTCTTTAGTGACTTCAGCAAATGGTAACATTGACTTGCTTTGTCTAAGGCAATGCCTTGTACCTATCACATTTAGGGGGTTATCTATTAAAGTCTGAATGCAAAAAACTTAAAAATTACCATGAAATCTGAATTTTTATTGAAAAAAAATAAAATAAAATTATTTTAGGTTTATTATACCGAGGACAGAAAAAATCTGAATCCAAAAATCCTCCTTCTCAGACGTTCCGAGATTGTATATAAGTCAATGTGAGAAGTCTATATCATATTTGAAAGTTTCTGTAGTCTACACTGGAATTAGAATAAATCTGAAAAATTCTGAGTTTTTGCTAAAGATCCTAAAAAAATCAAGAAAACTCAGATAAAATCAAACAATTTGGATTTTCACTCGATTTTGATATTTCTTGCTTTTTTTTTATTAATAAATAAGGTTAAATTGTGGATTCTAGTTTGCTTGGACTTTTGTTTAATAAAATTATCAGAAAGATTCGGATTTTGATAAATAACTCTCATAATGTATTGATGAACGTAGGGTTGTCTATAGAGATTACGC
This sequence comes from Xenopus borealis, assembly GCA_024363595.1. Lineage (NCBI taxonomy): Eukaryota > Metazoa > Chordata > Amphibia > Anura > Pipidae > Xenopus > Xenopus borealis. Next base: position 127,408,076 of record CM044440.1, on the reverse strand, counting down.
AATGGAAATTGTCACCAGGCCTTGGCTTAATGAATATCTCTCTTATATTTTACTGTCTCCTTTGCCTGATCTGAAGTCAACAATTGAAACATTTAAATCCAATGTGACACCTGCTCTACTACAAGGACCGCAACATATAAAGGACCACTACCATGGTGGACAAAGACGGTTGTGTAGACTGGACCTTTGCAAAGGTTGTGGCAATAACGCGAATGAGATAATGCTGATACCAACTGCAAACTACAGAACAATACATTTTTTTGGATGTTAGAACCTTTGGAATCTTGGCCACTCTGACTAAACCCAACTCAATGTTCTCATACCTTCTAATGGTCCAAGTGGAACAGCCTGCAATCATGAATCCCAAAACAATAGGTGGTTTTAGGGGACTTGAGGTCTTGGCATACCTGGCTGTGGTCAGGACTAAAATGGCACAGTCACAGGCACCTCAGAAAGATAACGGATGACTCTTGGAGTGCCAGACAAGAAAGGCCACCATTATCTCACATGAAATTCATCCTGAGTCAGTCTATTTATGCTCCACGTAAAGCTGCAACTTAAATGGCAAAAAAAAAAATATTTATCTGGGATAGCCGCTTCACCTCTAGTCACCACTGTACTGTTTTTTTGGCTACTATTGTCCATTCTGGATTTATCATCACCCATGCCTCAACTATACCTACATTCCTTTCATTCTTTCGTTATATGAAGAGGAAAGTAAGAAGTAGGTTTCTCCTTCCATGAAAGTAAGATTTTGATTTCTCCTGCCAAGTAACTCCTTCCATTTCACATTCCATGGATATGGAGTCATGCAGGTGAGTCGCTACGCAATATGTCGGCGCTATAGAAATACATGTTGATAATATTAACAGAAAATTTGGTTTCCCTTAAAAACCTCAGAGCAAACCATGCCTGCTAAATGTGATAGTGGATTCTGCTGTTCGGTGGAATGAAGCCATTCCTGCCAAGTGAACATTGCAGGAATGCTCTGACGCGTGGCCCCTGAACCTCATAAAATCTGTTCCAGCCAAGTGAGTTCTACGCTACATACTCACCTCCTTTCACTGCCCCTGTTCAGCAGCATATGGCTTCCCATGCAGAGCTGTCTCATTACTCAGGTTCCTTTCCTTTACACAAATCAGTCTAGAGCTGAGGTTAAGTTTGCTCTGGAGATAGCTCCATACTTTTGTCTGTTTAACTATAATTTAATCATCCTTGTCCAAGCTATCCTATTACAAACCCAAAGGACAGACCTATTATTTGCTGTTTATTCCCTGGGATCAGTCCAGCTGTAATGGTAAATTCTATTTACTTTTAAGGGGACTCTGCAAAACGGATCCTGTTTAGGATTGGTATAAAGTATTTTTTCTGATCCTGTTACCTTTATACAGAGGAAAAATAAAATAAAATGTTTGGCACTAGGTCATACACAAATACAAATATTCTCCAGAGTAATAATATCTTTAGATTTGATCTTTGTCTGTGTTTCCTCTGAGCACTTTCAATGCAATCTCTTTCCAAGAAGTGGATTCATAGAAGGTGATATGCAAAGGAAACTGCTCGCCCTACTGCCCTGTTGCAGATTAGCATATTCTATTTATAATACGCAGAGAACAGCGTTTTCTTTCTTCACATATTACACTATTCATTTCAAGGGAATCTTTCATGGTTAAAAACTGACTTTTCCCCCCCCTTATAATTGTTACCGCTGATGTCTTGCATTAGTCTTGAGTTCAGTTCCAACTTGGGCAATACAGGTGTCTCCATAGTATGCTCTCCATGCGTCTCTGTGGATTTCACCTGAGTTGTTAAAGATGCCCCGAGATGGTGAGCAAGATGGTGTGCCAGTAAGATATGATGGAGACCGTAGAGCAACATGGTGTCAGGAGGACATGATGGAGACAGTAAGGCAAGATAGTGTAGGTAGGACAAGATAGCGTAGTGCAGTAGAGCAAGATTGTGGAAGTAGGTTAAGATAGCATCAATATTCAAAAGATTAAGAAAGCAAAGGTAGATAAAGAGTCTCACTGTTGCGCAATTTGTGTATTTGTGTGAATCAACTGAGGTGGACCATGTTTTACCCAGGATGCAACCACCACTATGGTTGACCTTTTGCTGATTTTTCTTACGAAGATGTGCTGTTCTTATGCTGCCCTCATTGTTCTTATGCTGCTGTGGCAAAGTCTTCTAGAAGTCATGAGGCCATGGGCAGGAGCCTGGGAGTATAGGTCCAGCCCAAAGGCCAGTTAGGGTGAGATTTGGGGTGAGTTCCTGGAACTATAGTAGGGTGCCTGTTACTCCAATGTTTCTTTATATCTGTAACCTTGTTATGAGCTAAGGGGGCCCAGTCTGAAGGTTAGTTAGGGGGAGATTTGGGGTGAGTGCTTATTTGTACCCTGGGTAACACTGGAACTATAACAGGGTGACTGTTACCCCAATGTTTCTATACATCTGTAACCTTGTTATGAGTTAAAAGGGACATTAAATATTTGGGGCAGGTGGTTATGTGTGCCCTAGTTTTCCCTAAAACTATAGCAGGGCAATTGATATTGCTCTGTTTTTATATCTGAAAACTTAGATATTAGTGGTATTTGACCAAATGTTAAACTGAATACCTTGGGCTAGAAACAGGAGGGATTGGCATGCTCTGTAGCCAAGGAACTCTTGGAATTTCAGGGTGATAAAAACACAAATCTGAAAAAGACTTTCACACAAAAACAAAATGTTTTTTCTTCATTGCATTCCTCTTAGCAATGTAATGTCCAATTTTCCATTTAAATAATAAAAAGGCAGTAAATGACCGGATTGGAAAAATATTAATATTTTCATTGTATATATCTGGTTTAGCAATCAGCTAGCTAAAAAAAAATCAAACAACCAAGAAATAATTTCCATACATATTCCAAAGGCCCCGATAAGGTCATTTTTTCAAGCCGCTCCGTGACATACCACCACCACAAATCTCACAAAATTGCTTTTGATTTTTTTTTTATATTTTTGCTATTAACATCCAGTATAAACAATCTTGTGTTTATTAACAGCTACAGCCCAACCGGAGCTAATGACTTGGTGAGCTGATTACCTCAGGGAATCTCTCTTGGAAAATGTTACATCCAAAGAGCTATTTAGCTAATGACTGAATGAATAAACCCAAGGCTTGTATGGAAACGGATCCAACACTTCTCCGCCGGGCACTATGAACCCTCTTGGGCCTAATGCAAAATCTACAGTTGTCGTTTTGTGAGACTTTTAAGGGGAAAAATAACAGTATTTTGGGTTTATGTAAATATAATAGTATTTTAATAAGTACTGGGAGTCAACTGCAGCACAACACACAAGGGCCACTCATGCTAAATACAAGAGGAGATCTGAAGGGAACATAGAGCATTTTGCTTTATTATACTACTGTTCTTCAAAGATGGCATAAAGGACATGCATTATGAACTTTTATTATGTTTTTATTCACTCTCTCTCTTTGCTCTCATCCTTCATTGTCATTCACACAAATAGCCTGTTGATTTAGGACACCATTGTTTCGCTGGCAATATACTGTTTCCATCAAACTCACATGCCGAGATGTTTAAAGGATGTTTAGATCTAGGCAACTACCCAGAGACCCCACACACACTTGTAGATAGGAAGACAGCAATTATAGTAGGGCAAGATGAAATCAGTAGAAAATATGCACAAAGAGCAAGATGGTGACCATGGTATTGGATAGCATCAGTAGGACATGATGGAAGACAGTAGAGCAAGATACTCCTTATAGGTGTAAGAAAAAAGACTAACCCTGGTGGTCTAGTGGTGGTGCGGCGGGGACGCCCTACCCACAGCTTCCTATTAGAGCGGGCCGCGTGCATTTCCTATATTTAAAGGCGCAGACGCGCAAATGCCGCCTATTTTGAAAATATTTAAAGGGGCATTTGGGTTTTTAGCATTGCCCATGATAGGTTTTCTCCTGGTGCCTTTTGACTTGTGCTGTATAGCTTCTTGTCTGTCTGATTCCTGTGTTTGACCCTGGCTGGCTATTGACTACTCTGATATCTGAAACCTGACCCGTGCCTGATACCTGACTACCGATTCTGCCTTATCCTTATTTGATTGATTACCCGGTTTCGACCCTTGCCTGCCTGACGATCCTAGCTACCTGCCTGCCTCGACCCGGCCTGTTTGACCATGAGCCTGCCTAATTCCTCCTGTACTGTGACCTTTGGCCTTTAAGACTTTTCATACTGTCGTGCCCCATTGCTGGCCAGAACTCCTGCCCTGTACCTCTCATTTGAGTCCAGGTGGCATCTGAGTAGCTGAGGGCTCCTCCCGAAGCCAAAGGCGGTCACACTACTGGTGAAGCACAAGCCGAGACCAGGGTGCTTGGCATTGGTTCTGGTATTGGGTTCCGACCGTGACAGTAGGATAAGAGGAAAGCAATTTTTGGCCTTTTAGCCATATGAACAACTAGGATGGAAAGTGCTTTATGCAGGATCAAACCACCACTGATGTGAACCCTGTTCTTATGTTGCCGTGACTACTATCTTTTAGACTGATGAGGCCATAGGCAGGAGCTTCATTTAGAAGTCAGTTTTACATTCTAAACTGTACAAAGAAAACTGTACAAAGCAGATTTAAAACAAGCATAGTACATTGAGCCCCTTGAGAAATAATATACTAAAAATGCTCTGCAGACGGTGAGGCACAAGAGATACCCTGGACTAGTAAAACATATGGTGCTGTGTTGCTCCACAGAAACCAACCATCATTTTAACCTTCTTTCTCCTGTAAAAGGCACATATTTTCATTTGTATGAAAATGCACTGGCTGAGAAATCCAATCCTCTTCCTACTACTGTAAACCAAAACTCCCACTGCAGTTGACAAGACAGAGTTCTGGGATTTGTAGTCCACAACAGCTGTGAGCTACAACCTTAAACCAGAAAAGCAACCTGCAGAATCCCAGATGCTGTTAAATGACGTTACCTAGAGGGACGCAGATGTTCAACAGCAGGTTACTCAGCCATATATATATGAAACATTCTCTCTCTCATTAAAGGAGCTGTTAGAGCTGCCCTTCCTGAAATAATATATGTTAATTTAAATACACAGTATTGCTTACAGTAACAATTATTCCTCTTTCCTGTAAGGTTTCATTTCTGAACTTCCCCTGTTAAATTGAACGGGCATAATGTATCGGCACCTATCACAGGCTTGTGACAATTTAAATCAATTCGGTCTACTGCATATTGAACACGTATTGATTACATTGTTTACTAAAACTGCACTAAAACATCAAAAAGAGTATTTGGGTTGTGCCGAGTTCACTTCAGATTTCTGTGTTGTAGTCCAATGATCTGTTCCAAGGAACACAAATGAGCCAAATAACCAGTGTGACCAGTGTACAAAAACACACAACAGTTCGGGGGTCCCCAAACCTATTTTTTACCTACAGTATGAGCAACATTCAAAAAGAGTTGTAGAGTAACACAAGCATGGAAACTTGTTCCTGGGAGGTACACAATAAGAGCAGTGATTGGCTATTTGGTACACCCATGTGGACTGGCAGTCTACAGAAGATTGTGTTTGGCAGTACACCTGGTTTTAATGCACCAAAAACTTGTTTCCAAGACAGGAATTAAAAAAAAGCACAAGCTTTGAGAACACTGGGAGCAACATCCAAGGGGTTGGTAAGGAACATTTTGATCATGAGCTACTGGTTGGGGATCACTGCAGTAGATCATATATGAAAAGGTTCAGTGACAGACTGGGACACCAGGGGCCCAAAAACATTAGATCAGGGGCCCACCCAAAAATCTTAGACCAAGGGCCTACCAAAAAACCTTAGACCAGGGGCCAACTCTCAGTACTATTATCCTTCCTCTCCTCACTCAACCTCTAGTTTCCTAGTATCTTTTCTTTACATGCTATTATCCATTATTTAATTTATTTATAGTTATAGCGGCGAATTCAAGCGATTCACTGCTGGCAAATAAATTCGTGAAACGGCAGCGAAAATTCGCCAAAAAAACAAGGCGCGCGTCGTTTTTGACGCAATGCACCGAAAACGACGCGACGCGCTTCGAAAACGACGCAACGAAAACTACGCGATGCGTCAAAAACGTGCGACGACTAGTTTCGCAAATTTTTTCGCCAATTCGCGAATTTCGCAAATTTTTCAGCAAAGCGAAACTGGGTAGATTCGCCCATTACTATTTATTTAGCCTCTTTGTTCTCATAGAAATAGGGAATGGCCATGAAATAGGCCAAATGTTTAACAGCATGAGGGCCCACTGATACCTGGGCCCACCGGGAGTTTTCCTGGTATTCCAGTGGGCCAGTCCGACACTGAAAGGGTAATTTGTAACATGCTGAAATAGAACTTGACAGAACTTAATATCATATACACATTGCATTTATTATAAACACGCTGGCACAGTTAAGATTTGTTTTGGGTTAGTATCTCTAGTTAGTGTACTGCCAAACACAGCCTCCTTGAGACTCTTAGGGGGCAAATTTACAAAATTCACGTGAAGAGATCGAAGTTCGATCGAATTCCGATCGTGCGATTTTTTCGGAGCATAGAATATGCAAATTTGGCCACTTCGATCATCGAATATCGAAAATTTGAATGATCGAATAGAAATTGAATATCGAGGAAAAAATTGCCTAAAACTATTTGATAAGCATTCCAAAATCGAATGCTTATCGAATTCCAAGGGGATTCGAGGGATTTTTGGAAGAATTTTAGTAAATTTGCCCCTTAGTCTACTCTACATAGTGCCTACCAAAAGCCCAAAAAAGCCTTGTTTGCACACACACACACCCCAGAACAGTTTTCATGCTTGTTTTGCTCTCCATGTGGCTTACCTGTGGCTGATGGGTAAAAAAGGTTGGGGATCCCTGCTCTAGGGTATTCCATATCAATGGAAATGTTAAAACTGATTCTGGGCATTTTTTCCTAGAATTACTTGTGCTTTGCATACAAAGAAGGAAGGTTGCTCTTCAACCAAAGTGCTTTTCTTGTAGAGCCTTGAGGTCAACTAAAGTTGAGGTATCCACAATGTGAAGATCATTGTTTGGAAACCATTCCTTTATATACTGTATGGTGAATCAAAAGGCAATTTATGCAGTACCACATTGCCATCCCACAAAAGGACAAGAGAATCATTCTTGGCACAGTATAGTGTATGTTTCTTGTATGTAGAGAAAGTTTTTGACCTTCTTTAGGTTTATGGTGGGACAAAGAAACCTTGAAAAAGCATGGTGAGATTGATATAAACATTCTAGACCCCTAAACATTAAAAAAAGACAAACGGCAAATAAACCTAAGCATTAAAAAAAAAAGGCCTTTGGTCATTGTTTAATGCTTAGGGATCTCACCTAAAATGCTATTCTTGTGGAGCCCTGGAGAAGACAACCAAAGTTGTGGTATCCACAAGTGAAGAACATGGGTTGGAAGCCATCTCATTATATCTGGTGAATCAAAGTGAAATTTTAACCAGCACTCGCATAAAATGGTCCACATGGCCATCCAATGAAAGAACAACAGAATCATCCTTGGCCCAGTACAATGACCTTTCTTTTATGGAGAGAACATTTTTAACCTTTTTCAGGTTAACGGCGGGACAAGAAAACATTGGAAGTGCACAGTGAGATTGACATATTATAGATTTCTCAGCATTACAAAAGGACAAAAGGGCTTAGCCGTTACAGTACATTCCATCAAATCAAAATTATTGACAAAGATACTGATACTCAAGTAGATATTCTTGTGTTATCAATACTGGAGTCACCTCTATGTGACTTACATCTCACTTCTTGAGTCATATTTACACAGATCTGGTAATTACATGCTCATTTGCATTGGTGACACAAAGATCCAGATAAGAACACAGTCTCCCTATATCTCATTAACAAGTGTAACGATATGACACGGTGATTTTGTAGGGCAGGGAACACGTCAGTGGTAATGAGCTTTCCCATAGTATCTGTCCTAGCTTGTAAACAAGATTCTGAAATGAAACAATTTTGAAAAGACTAGGGAGTAAGATACGGCAATGAGTGAGATTGGCAACGTCACCAGCAAAATGGAAGTCAGTATCACTGAGCATATGCAAAGAGGTAAAAACCCTATTCAACCCAACATGATTCCTTCTGTTTCTTTTAATATTTAATTTAAATAGTGAGACAACCAATATAGAATCAGATCTCATTAATGAGTGGAACATTAAGGACATTCCTATTTTCATTTCCATTTTTACCCAGTACACCAGGTGGTATACCCAGTAGTAGAACCAAATATCACACATGCCTTTTGTTTGCTACACTACTAGACTGAACCGTGGATCTCTTTAGAGTTATTCCTTTGGACACCCCTTCATATCTGGCTTTTGGGCCTTATTAATTAGGCTCAATATCACATTTGTTCTATTTCCACTTTACACAGTTGGAACCTTGTAAACCTCACCTGATCTAGGGTAGGCAGTAGGTACAACATATTGGATTTATGAAACAAGCAGAAATGACCGCTCAAAGCTCACTCCAAAACTTGCCCGATCAGGTGCTCAGTCAGCTGCGTCCCCCTGCTAAATCACTCCACAATATCCAAGGAAAAGGACGGCACTCTGATCAGGAACAGGTTTATTCAGGACACAATGCCCTACGCGTTTCGGGATACAATCCCTTAATCATAGGCATGATTAAGGGATTGTATCCCGAAACGCGTAGGGCATTGTGTCCTGAATAAACCTGTTCCTGATCAGAGTGCCGTCCTTTTGCTTGGATGTTGGATTTATGGGCCAGCATACAATAAACTGGGTCTGCTGTAATTATACCCCTAGGGGTAGATTCATCAAAGAGTGAAGTTCCGCCACTAGAGGGAAATTCCACAGCTCTCAATTCATTTCCATGGAATTTTGCAAGGCGTATTCATCAAAGGGTGAAGTGAAAGTTCACCCTTTGATGAAGACGCCTTTAAAAATCCCATAGAAATTAATTGAGAGCTGTGGAATTTCCCTCTAGTGGCGGAACTTCACTCTTAACTTCACTCTTTGATGAATCTACCCCCTAGAGTGCTCTAAGGGTGCTTTTACAGTATGTCAGGAATTCAATACTGCCATTAGTTTAACACTGAGTGAGGGCAACACTATGTAGTGGGGAATATGAAGAAGGAGTGCTGTATAGCTCAATTTTATAAATCAATGCATCCATGAACAGTTGCTTGATTTGGCTAAGAATTTAAAAGGAGTGTTAGTCTATACTATTTCCCAAAGTGTGAAGCTGGGGGGAACCTGGAGCAGTGGTGAGTGAGGTTCAGCCTGAAGGCTAGGTAGGATGAGATTTTGGGAGAACACCTACATTATTTGTCTCATAGGTAAACATAAAAGCCAACCTAGAATATAATGTTTTGTTTTTGTGGTGAACACTGCTGCCATAGATATTCTAGGAACTATGGTTAGATAACTGATACACTAATGTTTTAACTTTTTTATAAACTTAGGTGGAGATTCTGATCAAAGGTTAGACCTCCAAGGGGGCTTGAACTGTGTTAGACTGATCAGCCTCTGACTCCAGCTGGAGACCTTGATTTGTATGTCCCTATGAGCAAGGGAGGATGGTGACATTTTGCTTGGAGAGGCTACCAGTAGAAGGCTTTATATTTGAGATCTGGAGACTTATCAGTATTAATGTATATACAGTATATAGCAATTGATCTTTTTTGGGGAGGCCAAACCTTCATTATTCTCCATCTGTGCCTCTAAGGTGTTTTAAACCTTTTGGTTTGTCAATTTATTTTTGGCTGCCTGGATGGATGCAAAGCACATGGATATCCACAAATACTTTGAAAGAAATCACCTCAATTTTATAAAGTAGCTTTTTCTTTTCCTTACCTGAAAGGTAGATATTGTCTCCAGCACTCACTACGCTGAAAAACTCCCGGTCATAAAATGGTAGACTGGCCAATGGATACCATTTGTTGATTTGTGGATTTAAACATGTGACTGCTGTGAGGGTCCTCTGATTCATTCCTATCATCTGCCGACCACCAACTAGGACAATCACTTCCGCCACACCTGCAGAGGTCAAGTAGATGAACCCATCAGTAACCGTAAATATCTAAGATGAGATGTATCTAGACTGGCTTTCCCATGAATAAGGATTATAATGATCCATATGTTGTAGTTTGGTCAACATGGGTTCCAACACATTTCACCAGTAGTTTCTCATTACCTGCTGAGAGCCTTGGCCTGGTCCGAGGAGTTTGCATTTCTTGGCGGGCGTGTGGGAGCATGTGATACCTCTTTGCTTCATTGACTAAGTCTCGGCATGCCTCCGATGATTTTATCAACTCTTCATTGTCCACAATGTTGAGGAGGTAACTGGGATGAATGAAGGGGAGGCGAACCACAGCCAACAATTCAGCAGAATGCTATAAAATACAAACAAAAATGTGCGTTTAGTGTTCTGATATTTTTAGAGGCTGTGGGACATCACATTTCTACAGCCTGGTCTTCACTGGTTGAACACTAAAGTAAGAATGTCTGCTATAACATCATTTTACTAAATTCAGGGAAAGGGAACGTTTATCATCAGCAAAAAATGTAATAAACTTTTTTAATAAAAGAGACTTTCATGTGTATTTGTGACACCATCATTAACCATAATGTAGCTGATCAGTAGTGTTCAGTGACATTCAGTGCTTTTTATATGGAATCATTAAAAGTAAAATCTGTTACATAAAAGACAAATATACTATCCCACTGTTACTATAGACGCTATCTCTCCCTACTATACCTGCTATCCCACAGTCACACTCCCTTCCCAGAGACTATTATCCACTGTTACTATAGACACCATCTCTCCCTACTATACCTGCTATCCCACAGTCACACTCCCTTCCCAGAGACTATTATCCCACTGTTACTATAGACACCATCTCTCCCTACTATACCTGCTATCCCACAGTCACACTCCCTTCCCAGAGACTATTATCCACTGTTACTATAGGCACCATCTCTCCCTACTATACCTGCTATCCCACAGTCACACTCCCTTCCCAGAGATTATTATCCGACTGCTACTATAGGCACCATGCTTCCATGCTTTAAGCAGGGCCGGGCCATGGTAGTTTGGCTCCCTAGGCAAGGGCTTCAATTATTGCCCCCCCATCCTGTATTACCATTTCCCACCTTACCATTACAATTTTTTAAATAAACAAACCTTACAACATATTAATGACACTTTTTATTTATATAAATATTGCCCCCAAAGCTGTACCTGTGCCAGCAGCAAACAATAAGCCCAGGCCCAGCCAAATTTATTAGTACCGTCACTGTGTACTGCAGCAGGCTCCAAGCCTCCCCCCACCTGAACCTGTGTGCCCAACCCAATGCCCCATGATCTATCCTAGACTGTACCTGTGCCAGCAACAGCTAGCGTCACACTTCAATGTAAGGATAAGGAGGATTAGGAAAGTATTAAAAGGCAGCTGCCCAAAGGGCTCAGGGGCCCCAGCCAGCAGGAGTCAGGACAGACAGGTCTCTCTTAAGTTACTGCTCCCTCTATTACATACAGGCACAGCAGGTCCTCCCTGCCCAACCCCAACTGATCCTTTGAATGACGTCTTGTGCAGCCCACTGTGAATGCACGTCAGAATGGAAGGCACCAACTAATAGTCACGCTCCAGGGTGGGAAAGTGCTTGCAAAATTTTTAAAATCCAGACAAACCCCAGAGGGGTGGGGGCTATGGGGGCATGCACATTTTTTATTAAAATGCTTTTAAAAAGGACAAGTAACTGAATTTTAAAAATAAAAAAAAATTCCCCCAGAGAAATGCACCCCCCCCCCCAGTGATTGTGCCCTAGGCGGTTGCCTACCCCTTGGCCCGGCCAAGCGGTAATGTAGAATAGATGCTGCTCCTCTAAAGACGGCTCTACCTTTATTCAGGTCATATAAAAACCATCTACCTTGTCAAATTACTTGTAAAGGAACGAAACTCCAAAATCACTTTAAAGCCAACAAATCCAGTTTGATAACACAAAATAAAAAAGGCGATACATTTAGGCATTCAGAGTAGAATTTATTCCCTTTTGAATTGCTATTCTGCACAACCCCTGCTCTATACAATAGAACAATAACAGCTAAACAACATGCAAATGAATGTAATTTCAAAGGCAGAGCCATTACAAGGGCACATTCTCTCCATTAGAACAATATTCCGCTGGCGCATATGCCAATCTCTGTGGCTTAGATCATAATGGAGGCTGAGATAAACCCTGATGCCAGGAGCCTGCCCTTTCCACTACATTGTTACCCCTAAAAAATGATTCCCAGCTAGTTTTGCTGCGTTGTGTCAGGAATTCAAATCTCCCACAAGGAAAACGCTGAAATGCTGAGTATACCTTGTGGTATCTGATCCCAGACAAAGCAGCTTTGGCTACTGTAATAAGAGTCTGAAAGTTGCTACCAGTTCTTGTAACCCATAGCAACCAAGATTTTAAATACAGGTTTGCAAACCTGTTATCCAGAAAGCTCAGAATTACAGGAAGGTCATTTCCCATAGGCTCCTATTTTCTAAAAATAATTTACTTTTTATTTGTAAAAATAAAACAGTATTGTGTAATTAATCCTTATTGGAGGCAAAACATTTCTACTAGTTTTAATGATTGTTTAAATTATTTTTTTAGCAGACTTAATTTATGGAGATTAAATTACAGAAAGGATTCTGATCCGATTTGTGTACAATCAATCATTCTGTAGGTACAGCCAGACATCCAATTTCTCCAGGCAACCTCTCACCAGGTAAGTAAGATTCTCAGGTGGGGGGAGTGTTAGGGTCAGACTGGGCCGGCCCAGATCCACTTATGTTGCTGTTTCCTTGACCTCCCTCCAGGTCCGGACTGAGAATTAAAATAGGCCCTGGCATTTCAGGTACACAGAGGCCCAATCAGCCCACACAGAGGCCCAAACAGCCCCCACCAGCCCACTAAATACTGACTTTCTTTGGCACATTATAGCAGCCCCTCTGGCATTTGCCAGAACCCACAGATTGCCAGTCCGGGCCTGCCTCCCTCTCTGGCCCAAGTTCCAAGCTGGAAAAAGGTACGCAGGGGGCTTTGGCTGGTACAAGGGTCCTGAAATATCTTTGCAGACCCCCAGTTGGACCCAGGAGGGTGTCCTGTACCAACTTAGGATTGTATCTATGTTTGCCACCTGTCCAGATTTCATCCTGGTTCCAAATATTGACGTGAATGACATGGCAATGAGCCAATCGCTGATCACCATGTCATCATGCCCCTATCAACATCCCGAGTACTACATCACCCCCCCAATGTCACCCAGCCCCCACATCACAGGCGAACCCCCTGCCCGTTTTACCCCAAAAAAGGTGGATGATTCTAATACCAGTGCATGAGCAGAACAAAACAACTGTAAGTAGCCTATCCAGGAGTAAGACTGAAGTTGTAGGTAGGGTTGCCACCTTTTCTGGAAAAAAATACCACCCTTCCTATATTTTTATAGTTTTTACCCATCCATAACATTGGCATGAAGCAACATTTTTACCAGCCAGGCCAGTAAAATACCAGCCACAGGGCCGGATTTACATAACGGGCTCCTGTAGGCCCACAGCTACTCATCACCCCCATACTCTGCCCTTTATTAGCAAACGTTCATCATCAGGACCAGAGCAATGGGGATTGGCACATGAGAAATTAAAAAAAACTATCGTATCTCCAGCGTATCCCCAGTGTTTCTGAACCAATGTGAGTGTGGCTGGGCAGCATGCCGCCCCCTAAAATCCTGTCGCCCTAGGCCCGGGCCTAAGTGGCTTTTCCACAAATCCAGGCCTGACCAGCCAGGTGGCTTGCTGGACTAAAGGACGACAAGTATGTGCCCAAGCTTTGTGCCTTAGGCACGTGCCTCTTCTGCCTGCACCTAGTTCGCAGCCCTCGCTTCTCTTTTACAAACCAGTTTCTCACCCCAGAATCTCTGAATTAATGGACAATTCCAAAAACTGTGGAACAGAGAACTCTGGATTTAGGTCACTGGTCTGATTCAGTGTCATCATTTTTTTCCTGGTGGTAAAGAGTTTGTATGCCCTGTTTAGGAGTATTATTTGGATCTATTTATCCCTCATAGAGATGGACAACTCCAGAACCTACTTGAGAACGTCTGTGAACTTCTGCTCATCTTGTTCATCGTTGTCTCTTTGTCACTTATTCTTGATTCTTTATAGGGGTTTAGTCAAGCCTTGTCTGCGTAAGTTTCTGGGGTTGTTTCAGCTTAACTTACAGGTTTTAGGGGAACTGTATTGATTTGTACATTTTGCTTCAGAACGCACTGGCGTCTGAACTTCTACATATTGTTAATCTGAATCAATAACTAATCAACCTTGTGACTTTTATATTGTCTATATATACAATATACTGTGACATTTCTATTCTACGTGTACTGTATATTGTGACTATATTTCTATGACACTATCAGGTGTATATTGTGACTATATTTCTATGACACTATCAGGTGTATATTGTGAGTGGGTCCCTAAGCTCAGTAAGTGACAGCAGCACAGAGCATGTGAATCAGTGAATCAGTAGAAAAGAAGATGGGGAGCTACTGGGGCATCTACTGGGGAGACACAGATCTTTACTGCTAAAGGGCTGTGGTTGCTGCGGGCTGGTACAGTGTTTTATGCATCTTGCTACTTATCTTTACTTGTTACACGTTAGTTCTCCTTTAATCTCCAATCTCCATTGAGAATCCCTCAGAAGTGGCAAGCACCAAACACTAGGGATGCACTGAATCCAGGATTCGGTTCGGGATTCAGCCAGGATTCGGCCTTTTTCAGCAGGATTCGGATACGGCCAAATCCTTCTTCCCGGCCGTACCGAACCCGAATCCTAATTTGCATATGCATATGCAAATTAGGGGTGGGGAGGGAAATTGTATGATTTTTTGTTACAAAACAAGGAATTAAAAAATGTTTTCCCCTTCCCACTCCTAATTTGCATATGCAAATTAGGGTTCAGATTCGGTTCAGTATTTGGCCAAATCTTTTGCAGAGGATTCGGGGGTTCGGCCGAATCCAAAATAGTGGATTCGGTGCATCCCTACCGAACACTGTATCAACTTCCACTCAAATGACTATGACTAATGCAAATACTGTATATTGGAAATCTATAACTATATATACTGTATATAAATGTATTTATTTCCTTATGTAGGTCAATAATATTGGGGCTGAGCTTACATATACTATATAACTTTAATTTCATATAATAGAAACTTTTGCATTTTTTTGGTACAACCGAGTTTTGAAGCGGAATCTGCATGGTTTGACACCCAGCCATTGCAGCCATTTCTCCAATCTGCAGGCAAGAGATTTGTCTGGCTGGCTAGTAAAGCAAGATTGCAATTATAATACTTCTCCAACACTCCTCTTCTGTCTTTATTCCCAGCAAGAGGCGAGCAAAAAAAAAAAAAAAAAAATCCAGTTCCTGCAGCAAGCTGGGACATTAACCAAGCAAGTTCCTACTATCTCTCCTTATTAGATTAGTAAGGAAATATAATTATATTTCTATTGCAGACTCCTCGTGAGCCAGCCGCTCATTGTGAAAGCTAATAACAGAGGACATCTAACTATCTCTCATACAATCCCAGCTATTAAATCAACGTCTTCTCCCTTCTGTTGTGTTCTTAAATTACTCTCACGTGGAGTTAACCCATTTAGCTGGTGTGTAGCAATAGAGAAAGTGTTCCCAGCAGCTGTGAGGGGGACCTGTTTCAGACTACTTGTACGGAATATTTAATCTGAAATGTTAAAGAGCCCTAAAAATGATTTGCTGTGGGTGTGTATTTGGGTCGGTATGCGGGAGGATGGCAGGTACAGACGGCAGTATCTCCATGTCCTTTAAATGTCATCCTCAAACTGGACTTATGGTCTATATGGTCTATGGTGGAGACAGGTCCAGGCTAGGCTCAGGTTGTTAGCATTAGAAAAAGGCTACAGTCAGCCTTACATACTGCATGTCACTAAGGCATCTGGAATCATGGAACCTGCACGGAAGTGCTGAACTGAGTCTACTAGGGCCCAATCAAAATATTGTACAGTAGTAGAATGCAGGACAAATCCAAAGTGCTTTATTGGGGAAAATGCTCCACTACATGTTTTCGGCTAGGCCCTTTATCAAGTTACTGCCTTGGATTTGTCCTGCATTCTACTACAATATTTTGATTGCGTCATTTTGGGGTGTGGACACAGGACACCCTTGTAGGAGAATCCACAAAAAAAAAAAAAGCCACTGCTGAGCTACAGTTTACTCTACCTTCTCATTTGTACTCTACTAGGGCCCAGCCTATAATTAGGTATAGATAGTACCACATAGTATGGAATTTTATAAATAAGTATAGGCTGATAGGAATTGTCTGGAGAGTTTGGGGACTGCTAGGGCCACCAGGAGATCCTTCAGTAGCAGCACAATAACTACAGCACCATGGGTGCAACATTTGCATGAACACCCAGTTATTGGGTGGAGATACCTATTAGGTCACTAGTTGCGGCTAGTCATGTGTGAGTTGCCCTGAAATCCGCAGGAATCCAAAGGTTTACCTCTGGTAAGATTTTTGAAATTTGGCCAACCATTGCAGATTAGGGTTGGGTGTGGGTCAGATTGAGGGAAGTAAACAACTTGTCTACTCCCAAAAGTTCATAGGGGCTCATTTATAAACTTCGCTCATGCCAGATTGGTTCGCAAAGTGAATATATTTGCCCTGCAGATGGTTATATTTATAAAGCTGAATAAGAGTGTGCATACAGATTTGCGAATTTTGTTTTTCACATTGTGAATGTCTATAAAAGATTTTTAAATATGGCAAAAATCGCAATATTTATGCGCACACTCTGCGTTTGAATTATGCCACAACTTTGGGGGCGGAGAAAATATTTGCAAAGCAGTTTAGCAAATTGCGAATTTCAGTTACTGTCAACGCTATTTTTGAGCACAACAACCTCGCAAAGTGACTGTACTCACGCAAAGACCTGCCTCGTTTTAGGGTTATTTGCGAAAATTTATTCACATTGCGAATTTGCAAAAACCGGAAAGACGGCAGAGCAGTGCAATATTTCAGCATTCAGGAAAAAGCATGGGCGAAACTACCGTTTGCAAACAAGAAGACACAAGAAGCAAGAAGACACAGGTACTGGTTGGTTTGCAGGTCCTATCATGGCAACATTTTGTGGGTTATGATTGGTTACGGGTTGCGTTTTTTCCTGACCTGACCAACTTTACTCTTTCCTTGTGGTACAAAAACCAAGGCCCCATTTATGTCAACTTTTCCATTCTCTTGAGAAGGAAATACTCAGAGGTGTTGACCGTATGTAAGGAGTTACTTATTGTGGCATGTACCGGTTGGTTTGCAGGTCCTATCATGGCAACATTTTGTGGGTTATGATTGGTTACGGGTTGTGTTTTTTCCTGACCTGACCAACTTTACTCTTTCCTTGTGGTACAAAAACCAAGGCCCCATTCATGTCAACTTTCCCATTCTCTTGAGAAGGAAATACTCAGAGGGGTTGACCGTATGTAAGGAGTTACTTATTATGGAATGTTAGGACAGGGACCTGGCACTGGTCAATATTGCCAGACTACTGAACAATGAAAAGCAGAATCTCAGCATTTATTTTTCTGTAATTAAGAAAGAATTTGTTCAAAGTTTGGTCTAAAAATATCTCATAATGAGAAGATGACCCCATTTTTGAGCAGGAAGAACCTCCTAAAAATCAATGCCTTTAAGTGGTTGTATTTGCAGCCTTTCCTGGATGTCGCATGCACAAGTAGTCACGGTGGCAAGGAAAGGGCTAGCAAATTATTCCCGTTATGGAGCCGATTCAGCATAGGTCACAATATAGAACACCTTCATAGCCAGCCTCTTCATTATCACTGAAGTTATGAGTAAATTGTCATCGCATACTTTTCACTTCTCAGACATGGTACAATAGGTGAATAGTGCAGCTCTGTTGACTATTAGAAATGCAGCAAAAATCAATGTTCCCAAGACAGAGGCACATTAATAAAAAAATTAATGGACTAAGCGCTCATTTAAATGAGATCACATCTGATTAAATTAGTCGCAGGATTTTCAAAGCTCAAGGATTAGGCAGAGAGAATCTATTTCCTTGTTTCGTACATCTAACCCGCAGCTCAATATCTACAGGAACGGCTTAACATCAATGTAAGGACATAAAAATAAAAAAAAATACAGAGAAATAACTCTAAAAATATATAATGGTTATATATAACTCTTAAAAATTCTACCCAGTTTTATTTCTGCTCTAGCCAGGATCTCTCTTTATGGATGGTTAAGATAATCATGAAATCAAGAAAACATGGAAATGCCCTGCAACCAACCAAAATGTCCCTCTTGGTGTGATTCTCAGCACCTAGATTAAAATTTGCTGTCTTGCCGACTTTCGTCTACATGTTGAATAGTGATGGACGAATTCCCGCGATTAAATTAGCGAAAATTCACCAGCATCTCGTTTTGGACGCCGGCGCCCATTGGGGCCATTGGCCAATGGGTCCTGTTATCCAAAAATGCTTGGGACCTGGGGTTTTCAGGATAATGTATCTTTCTGTATCTTCATAGCTTAAAGGACCAGTAACATCAAAAAATTAAACTGTTTTAAAGTAATAAAAATGTAACGCAGTGTTGCCCTGCACTGGTAAAACTGCTGTATTTGCTTTAGAAACACTACTATTGTTTATATAAATAAGCTCCTGTGTAGCCATGGGGGCAGCCATTCAAAGGAGAAAAGGCTCAAGTTACACAGCAGATAGCAGATAAACTCTGTAGAACATAATGTTATCTGTTATCCATTACTTATCCTGTGCCATATAGCCGTTTTTAAATTTACGCCATTGCTACTTAGCAGCTTGTTTATATGAACTATAGTAGTGTTTCTGAAGCAAACAGATCAGTTTTAACAATGCAGGGTAACACTACATAATATTTTCTTTACTTTAAAACACTTAAATGTTTTGGTGTTACTGTTCCTTTATGTTGGGGTAAGACTTGGGGGGCCCAGAGCCCACCGGGACTGCTGTCCATGGCCCCTCTCCGACCCTCCTACTGAGACACGCTGCCTGGTGCGGACATCACCGCACGCATGCGCTAACAACACTACTTGGCGTGCATGTGCAGAATTCAATATTGAGAGAGGGGGGTCTGGTCCGGCCCATGGTTTTTTTCTGGTGTCCCGCCAGGCCAGTCCGATCCTGGTTTAATACTACTAAAAATCATATAAACATTAAATAAACCCAATAGGCTGGTTTTGCTTCCAATAAGGATTAATTATATCTTAGTTGGGATCAAGTGCAAGCTACTGTTTTATTATTACAGCGAAAAAGGAAATCATTTTTCAAAATTTGGATTATTTAATTATAATGGAGTCTATGGAAGACGGCCATTCGGTAATCCAGAGTTTATCGGATAACAGGTTTTGGTATAAATGATCCTATACTTTTACACTGTTGGCTTTCTGGCCCTACCGATGTACCTTGTGAAACAGCAAATCATTG
The DNA here is from genome assembly GCA_024363595.1 of Xenopus borealis. Taxonomy (NCBI): domain Eukaryota; kingdom Metazoa; phylum Chordata; class Amphibia; order Anura; family Pipidae; genus Xenopus; species Xenopus borealis. The sequence goes on along the minus strand of CM044440.1, from coordinate 127,388,509 downwards.
TCAGTGAAGCTACTACCATGTTCCCTCTTTCAATCAGGCTTTAGTTCACTGGCTTTAGATTGTTGGACCAGAGCTAATATTCGGGCTCAGTGACCCAAGTCACATAACCTTTCATAAGTTGTAATTCTAAGGCTTTTCTGGAAATAAGTCTGTGCTGTAAAATAACTTCTTGCAGAAGATTTTGCAGTACATATAAGCTAATATTTATTGGTAATTATTCTAGGCCCTAAATATTAATAAAAAGACTCATGTTTGCCTGGCTGCTTCTATTTTACTCTACTGTCTCCATTTTATCTTGCTGTTGTCATCTTATAGTGCTTTAATATATCGACCACATCTTTATGTTGCTATGCCTGCAACACCTCAATTCTGCCCACCTAAAACTACTGCTCTTTGGATTTTAGTCTAGTAGCAATTCCCCCAACTGCTGCCCCCAAGAATGCTTTGGGAAAGTTACTAGAAAGCCTACCCAAGTCCAAATCTGATCAATTCCCATAATCCCCAATACTTAGCGCTATAGGGCAGTTGCTGATAGTATCCAATCAGATATTAGAGTTTAGCTTTCCTGACTCATAGGGGCAAATTTACTATTTTTCACATAAAATCCTACAAATCCATTCGAAATTCGTTAAGCATTTGACTATCGAATGCTTATCGAATAGTTTTAGGCTATCTTTTTGTTCGATATTCGATTTCTCGATGAAATCATACGATTGGATAGAGATCGTTCGATTTCACAAAAAAATCGTACTTTTGCCTTCGAGCCTCCGAACAATTTGTACGATTCGTATGATCGAGGTGTTTGATCTTATGAATGGTATTCGTCTTAACAAAAGAAGCCTATGGGGGGGTTCCCATAGGCTTCTATTGGTATTCGGTAGGTT
>CM044440.1:127344669-127368217 GCA_024363595.1 Xenopus borealis | reverse complement strand
GGGGGGGGGGGGAGCGAGTTTGCTCAGAGAGGATGCAGAGCGTTTAGCCCAAGCCTTTGATTTTCCACGTCTAACACATTCTTCAGTGGTGCTATCATTCCTCGGGTTATTCCTATTGTACCATATTGGAAATCCAATCAATGACAAGGCTGGATTAATGACCCTCACTAGGAGGTACACGCAGGGGGAGAGGGGGCTAACTGCAACAATTAAAGTATTTATTGTGCTATTCTTTTTATCAACAAAGTATAAGGCTTTCATATAATAACATTATGTGCGCAGAACATTCTTTCTCTGCCTATTGCTGATGGCACAAAGATTTAGGCGCAGTTTTACTGCTTCCCTTGGCTACGACATAATCCATAGATCTCTATGAAACAGCATCTCTTATGGTCACAAGCATATGGTGCTGAGTCTAGGAAAAGTGCTTGACCAGAGGTGACAATCAGAGAAGCACTAATATTTAACAATACAACTGAGCAGAAAGGAATACTTGCTCCATGCTCCTTGTGCCTTGCCCCACTGGATGCCTCCACTTAGAGAGAAAATGCAAAGCATGGGGTGACTGACTCTAGGGAGTCCTGGAATGAGAGCATTCCAGTGTTTTCAGTGTATGCACTCCTAGCGGAAAAGAACAGATGTGGGTCAATTTTTTAGATACAATAGCAAGAGGACTCCATAGTCATGTGAATAATCATGCCTTTATTCTTCAATGCAGATCCAACATTTTGGGATAAAGTGCATGTGAATAGGTGCACACTTAAATACATTTCAAAAATTGGCGCCAAGTATGACATCATAGGCAGTAAAGGCTGTACACAGAAAGTCTCATCTATTGTATAAATATAGTTGCAGTACATACTTTGTTCAGGTGGGGAGGCAAATCACATGACTGTTTGTTACAAAACAAGGAAGTAAAAAATGTTTTCCCTTCCCACGACTAATTTGCATATGCAAATTAGGATTCAGTTCAGTATTCGGCCGAACCTTTTTCAAAGGATTCGGGGGTTCGGCCGAATCCAAAATAGTGGGTTCGGTACATCCCTAATATATATATATATATATATATATATATATATATATATATTGTCCATTTAGGGCACTTGAACCCTTTTTTTGGTCATAAAATGGACTAAACATACAGGCAAGATGTTCCAATTATGTTTCATTGCAATCAACTGAACGGCTCTCCAGCCAGACCTGTTCAATTAAGGAATAACATCAAGGCTTCATATAAAATTTCATCCACGGTCTAATCCTTTGCAATCTCTAGTGGGAGATCACCAGAGTCGGACTGGACACTAGGAAAAGAGCCTGTGGGCCCTGGTCTTCATGGACCGATCCAACCCAGACCCGCTCCTGCCTGAGACCCCTCACTACCCCCTGACGGGAAGGCAATGAAAGGCAGTTCAGGGAGATTTTCGCCCTGAAGAAGAGGAGATTTGTTGCAGGGGTGACTAATCTCCTGGAATCTGCCGTGTGTCTAAGGCCTTAAGGTCAGAATCTGACCGGGAGGAGTCTATGGCTGGAGAATGTAAATGTTATTCTGTGTAGACTCCAGCCTAGGAAAACTCATGTCGCTCAATGTAAAAAGCAGCTTTTAATCAATATATCATTCATTATTTTCAGCAGGAATTGCTGAAATACATGAGTCCTAATTCTGAAAAAAATAAATTACAATAGGAGTCCTGGTTAACGTTAGCCTGTGGCCTCCTCCCAGCAATAGCGCTATCATAAATAAATTATAAATGCAAACACCATTTATCCCCAGAGCTTTTTTTTCCCCTAAATACACAATGGCCTGGTAAATGTATATTTGTTTCTTTGATTCTTCTTTTTGCAGATTTCACGAGTCAGTGAAAGGACATTAACATGACCAGAGCTTACCCTCAGAGTTTACTGATCTTTTTTGGAAGATAATGGAATAATCTCGATACCTGCGCCTCAATAAAAGCCATCAGCACTGATCTGTGTTACAAACTATATGAGCCAGTGTTTGCGTGATGCATTCAATTCTTATAAAATCAACTGTGACAGAGTTTGTGAAAGGACCTTACGGACTTGTACATTGGGTATCTGTCCTCGCCATAGATGACTACAGCTAATTAAACTCTCTAGCAGGGGCCGGCAAACTTTTTTTACCCATTATTTTATACTGTAAAAAACAATTGGATAGCAACACAAGCAGTCACGAAATTCCTGGTGGTGCCCAATATGAGCCGTGATTTGCTATTGGTAGTTACTATGTGGACTCGCAGCCTACTGAAGGCTTTCTTATATATAAGAAATCTTTCTTAGCAAGATGCTCCTTGGCATAAAACTGGCTGCTTCCCAACCCTTTCTACTGTAGGGGGTCATGAACAGGTTTGGACTAAGCAGGTAAATCAGGAAAAAACCTGGTGGGCCGCGCTGACCCAGACCCCCTCCACACATTAGATTTTTTTGCATGCCTCCTGACCTCTCTCCAGTCCAATTGTGGCTGCAGGAAGACTAAAAGGTACATGCCGGGACTCCATTTTATCCAAATTATCCAACATAAAACAGCAGCTTGTACTTGAACCAAACTAAGATATAAAAAAAAATCTTAATTGGAAGCAAATCAATCCTATTTGGTTTATTTGATGTTTGAATGATTTTCTAGTAGACCAAAGATATTCAAATTATGGGAAAAAAACATTATCGGAAAACCCCAGGTCCCAAGCATTCTGGATAACAGGGCCCATACCTGTACTTGGACAATATCTGTGCATCTAGGGTTAAAGTAACTAACAAAACTCACCCATTTTTATCCATTTAAGTTGTTAATACCCATCTCCAATCCTTCTACTTTCTTGTTAAATTCTTGAGATGATATCCTGCTATTTTGTGCCATATCTCGGAAGTGGCAAACCCCTATTCTCAGCCATTTCATTGGTCAATCCCTAATGAGCTAATCAGAAAAATACATGCAGGAGCGGTAATAAGCCAGAAGCAGAAGATGGGAGTTCATATGAAGCTTCTCCAGATGCACCAGAGGTGCTGAAGGCGCCCAACACAGTAGTTTGCTTTCATTGCCGTAGGAAATTACCTAATCGCTGCTATTTCTCATCTGCTTATTTTTTCCTTCAGACAGTTGTTGCTGAGACTGTTGACATCAATGTCTAATTGGAAACAGCTGTAGATCTTTATTGCTGAAGTATAGCACCGGCTCACGTACTATCTCCACAAAACACTAAATATATACAACTAAATATATACATAATAGCAACCACAGAATACAGTTTTATATGTTTAGGTAATGCAAAATTTGCTACAGGATTAGTCACCTGCTGTATACCAACCAATCAGCAGGTAAAATATTGTGGTCACCTGTTTGAAAGCCAACATCTGATAAGGCTTATTTTACCTGGGCAAATTTTACAGTTGTTTTTACATTTCACCCTGCTCCACCATTCCTGGATTCCTCCAATCCCACTGGGGACAACCCTTAAAGGAGAACTAAAAAGAAGTAGCTAGAAATGTTGTACATGATGTTTTGTGATTGTGTACCACGGCAAGGCAACCACAGCCCTTTAGCAGTGTAGGGACCCATAGGGTTAATTCCCTGATGATCTCTTGTCACTAGTTGTAGATACACTACCTCATCTGATTGGAATCTTCCACTTAGCGAAGGCCCTGATCCTTAAGTTTGAGTCTAATGTAACGCATGTTCCTCCACTAGCTGGACACTCTAACTATTTTGTGCGTTATAGCCCAAAAAAGCGTTACAGCAGTAAAGATCTGTGTCTCCCCAGTAGATGCCCCAGTAGCTCCCCATCTTCTTTTCTACTGATTCACTGATTCACATGCTCTGTGCTGCTGTCACTTACTGAGCTTAGGGACCCACTCACAATATACAGTACACATAGGGTAATAATGAAGATGAAACTTTAGTCTGGTACAATAAGTTTAGTATATAAAATATGGTATTTTTAGCCCTATGCATTTTTAGGGTATATTTTTCCCTAATAAAAGGGAATGATTTTGTGATATTGATCTACAGTATATACTGTATTAGTGAAGAGTTGCCGGTCCTGGCAATAGGCTGGTTATTGCCTAACTGCAGCTATAGGTTGTACCCAGAACCATGACTATTGATCAGCTCCAGGCTGTGCCATGATCTCTTTTCTCCGCTCTTGAGCACTTTAAACTGTGATCTTGTCTTAAAACTGTCTCCCTAGCTCCAGATTTTCAGAACTACCCATCCCAATACTTTATGTTTGTATACCTTTAGAGCTGTGGCAAGTCATCTTCGATGGAAGATCATGGCAGGTTGCCTACAATGAAAGTAAGCTTCCCCCCCCCCATTGGTGCAGTTTGGCCATATTTGTTTAGAAGACCAATAAAAAGAATATATGGAAGGGTCTCTCAAAAGAGAAATAAAGTCTATACCAATCTTACTGTATCAGTCCAGAGGTTCCCCAGCTCTATAATAGTTATGAGCTAGGTCTCAAAGTTATCCAGAAAAGACATGGAATATTAGAATATAAGTTTTTGGCAAAGGCATTTGGGAGCTGTAGCTCCTCAACACATGCAGTGCTAAATGTTGCTGATTCCTGCACTAGATCCAGATACCATGCATAGCAATAATGGAGCTACAGCTCCTCTGCAATGGTTGGTGCTCTCTCGGGGATGGGTGTACAAGACAGCTGGGCTGGTCTATAGAATATTATCTGTATTTCCTGATGAAAGTATAATTATGCTCAAGATTTCTTTGCAAACTGATACGGACAGAATCCAAAGCTGGGTAATGTAAGTGGATGGATTTCTTATCTCTAGGCTGGCATTGACTTCACCAGTTCAGCACTGGCACTCACCATAAAGAACATTATAGTAATGAATAAACACTGTGCAATCACCGTGTGGCTCCAGCAGAACAGAACAAATAATTATACTTAGATGAAGAAGAATTCAGACTTAATTAACTATACAAAAATATTTGTTGTTTTCCTTAACTAATTCCAATCAAGAGCGCACTTTCAATCTATGCGTGATTACAAGATTCCTCGATCATAAACCTGCCCTTTAGTTTCTCTTAATGAGGATTAACCATTTGTGTGCTACTGCAGTTTCAACTTTAACTTAATTACAGCTTTCCTTCTTAACCAATCAAGCCAACCCTGTAGGGACTGGCCAATTTTGGAAGAACGTTCATAGATAGAATAGAAGGAACATACACTTTTCCTGAGCCTCTTTAGTCACTGTTACAATGTAATAATTAGCCCTTTCAGTCTAAACAGATGAATATTTGAAAACATTCTAAATGCTTTCTATGAGCATTGCCAAAAATATTATTAAAAAAACACTGGAATTCAGTGACAACTGTGGTTAAACAATTCCAAGTCGTTGAGAGTGGGGGGGAGGTCTGCTTGGATCCAAAGGCGAATGTTGACCTTATTGATGGCAAATGGTGCAATTATGATTGGCAAGACAGTTTTATTGTGCGGGTTACTATGGTGTTGCAGAATGCCATTAAAATGTTAGATTTAAGGGGTCACCGGTGATCGAATAATAGTGAATGCAATAGTTTGTTGCCATGGAAATGTGGCAAAAGTTCAGAGAAAATAATTAGTGCTTTGCAGGTCTTTAAATTATGTCTTTTATACGATGTGGGAAAGGACAAGCAGTAATAAAGGCATCACAGCTCTCGTTTTATTATCCTGTTGATTGAAACAACATTATAATCATTTAATGAATAGGATTGAGATATCTTCATGGTTTAGCAGAGGGCAAAGAAGTTAAATGCAGCCATGGATTGTATTTATGTAATATTATTGGGCACAGGGATCGACAGGTGAAGCCATGACTACTAGTGATGTGTGGGTAGGCCTGATACAGTTTACGCCACACCCCTCCAACCGCCACCTTGAACTGCTGGCTTCTAACTTCCAGATTAATTTTTTAAAGATGCGCGCCTCCTGCCAAGACTTTTTTGTGACGTCATCTGCAGGGTTGGTTGGCACGGCTCCTAAAATGGAACTGGAAGTGGCTTGGGCGGGTTGAGGGAGGGTGGGTTAAGGTTGGGTGCGGGTCGGGTTTTACTTCACTGGTAACTACTGTGCATTTGGCATTGCATGAAGGATAAGCTCAGCCAATATGTTTGTTGAATCAAGTAGACTTGGCTTAGAACCTGTGCCAACAACTTTGTCCTTAAGGCTTGGGGAACTTATTAATTTATAGGCAGAATTAAAATAAATAGATTTATATGCCACATCAAGGATTCAAGGATGCTCCATCTGTTTTGCTTTGTGTGTTGAACCAAGGGTCAGATGCAGTGCTAGGACATGTAGAAACCAAGGAGTCCTACCTAGAAGATTTGTATGAATTGTATGAAAATCAGAATTGTTCAGCCAACTCTGGACAAGTAAATTCCATATCAGGGTAAAGGCTTTATATGCCTTATACCATAATTTGAGGCACCCAAGGAGTATGGTAGAAACTAATACCTTTTACGGTCTACTGGCACCTTCTGTGAATAATATAGATATTCTAGGGCCTCTTTGTGAACCAGTTCAAATATTCTTCAGTCCTACCATCGGCTACTTTGGGCCCCCAAACAGGGCCAGCTCCACTGTTTGGTAAGGTAACTATTGGTAATTTGCAATTACAATGAATGGGGGGCGATCCAAAGTGCTTTCCTTCCCACTCGCAGTATGATCCAACAATTGGCATCTCTGTTTCCAACCTGTTTGGTTGTCAGAAGATGATGTGAGTGGTACAACAACTGAAAGGACCTACTGCTGCCATATTGCAATATTATACTTACTATCCCCCCTGCTGTTCACTTGTCCCTATAGTGACCCCTTTTTTCTGCACAAAATGTCAGTACTGTTGGATCAAACGCACAGGAACCCCTTTCTCTGATTGTATGAATACATACAGTATATTTGGGGACCATTCTCCCAACATGCAGTCAATCCTGTAACAGCTGTAATGAAACTCTAGTGGCAGATGAATGATGAAGGGAGCAGTGAAATAGACGACAGGAGGGGCGCCAAGCCCACAGCTAATAAAAGTACAGCTTGTGTATGCAGAGAAAGGCACAAGGGCACCTGTGGAACTGTAAATAAGGATCACATATTATTACTCCCACAGTGTTCTGCTGGCTATTCTGTCAGCACAAAGGGACTTTAATCATGGCTAACTCTCTTTCAATCAACTGCGCAATCCAAAGTTTTTGGACATGTATGAGAAATGGAATACTCAAATTATTCTTAGGGAAGGGCATTTGCTTTGGGCCCCATGGACCTACGGAATGTAATGCATGAAAAAAACAACAACAACATTGTTATACCATGCCTCTACTGATAAAGGGCATGTAAAGGCAAAAAAAAATAAAATCTAATTTTTACTTTCTTTAATGAAAAAGAAACCTATCTCCAAAATACTCCAATGTGTACCATTTTATAAGAAACCTGACTGTATACTGTGAAATTCTCCCTCCCTGACTGCTGTGGGTAGGAATTGTCAGACAGCCCCTAACTGCTCTGCAGGGAAAGAAACAATCATACTTATGAACAGCAGGGGGAGCACCTCACCTTACTTCCCAGCCATACAGAACTCAAGCAGCTTTGTTTGTTTCCCTGTAAAGCAGTTGGCGACTGTGTAGAGATTTGTTTTGGATTTTATTTTTGCCTTTACATCCCCTTTACTGTTTCCAACTCCAGCTGCAGGGACAAAGATCATGGAGCCAGATTTAAACAGATAAACTGGGATTCTATTTGGAGGATTATTTTGCTGCAGCCACTGGTTCTGCAGAGTTGGAGAAAGTTTGTATTAAACAATACAACAACTATAAAATCCACATTAGATTACATGACAACACAGGACCCAGTGCAGTCTGCCTATTCTTATTAGGGATGGCGCGAACTGTTCGCGCGAACATCCGCTGTTCGCGCTCGCCAAAAGTTCACGAACGTCGCGCGACGTTCGCATTTTGGGTTCGCATCAATTTGCCGCATTTTTTTTGCCCTCTCACCCCAGACCAGCAGATACATGGCAGCCAATCAGGAAGATCTCCCTGGACCACCCCCACACACCCCCTGGACCAAAAAAAACTGTTTTTTGGAGGGACAGTCCCTCTTTTGAGAGCTCAACCCTCTGTCCCTCATTTCTACTGGAAAGTCCCTCTTTTCTCTGCACTGAACAGCCAGAAAAAGAAGCAAAGATTTGAACTTAATTGGCTTTTGGCAGAGAGTCCAGAACAGCTAACAGGTGCAGATAAGATACTTTGTAACACTTTTGACATAAGAAAATAATAGATTTCCCTTGATCCCCCTCTGGCATGCCACTGTCCAGGTCGTTGCACCCTTTAAACAACTTTAAAATCATTTTTCTGGCCAGAAATGTCTTTTTTAGCTTTAAAAGTTCGCCTTCCCATTGAAGTCTATGGGGTTCGCGAACCGTTCGCGATTTTGCGCAAGTTCGCGAACATGTTCGCGAACTTTTTTTCCGCGGTTCGCGCCATCCCTAATTCTTATTATTCTTATTATCAGTTTTGCTGTATCGGCTTCTGATATTATTTGACAGACCATACTGAGCATGTGCAGTGCCAGTGTCAGACAAAGATGTTTAACAAAGTTACAAGATGACAGCCCCCTGTGGCCAACTTTGAAAGCATAAATCATTTGTTTGATTAGGCTTGTGGTGCAGTAAGTTCATGTTTATGTTTAGTATACAAAATACACCATTTCTACCCTTATTCTATTTTACACTTTACTTCCTCTAAAAACTACAAGTCCTGGATTGGCATTGGTTCATTCCCTCAAACTGATTACCAACAATAAAAAGTTATACATAAAATTATAGGGTTCAAATGTTTTAGTCTACTGACATGTTTATATGTATATAAAAGGATGCTGATTTGTTACTGAGATTGCCATCTAAACTACCAGCAGCTCCTAGCAAGCTTACAAATAACATCTAGAAGTCTGACTTTACAGAAAGCTACCTGCGTGCCCTGCACTGCACTCTAGGGGTAGAGCGGAGAAGCAGAGTGCCTTACTCTAGGGCAGGGAAGGTACTACAAATAGGCATGGTATTTGGTTTCTATTCCTAGGAAGCAGCACTTTTATGAACATCAGCATGTGTAGAGGGAATGCAGTAGATTCCACGCTTAAATATCATACATGCAAAGTCCTCAAAACGGTACAGTGTGAATGTGCAAAAGAGCTTTAAAGGGAAGGGAAAGAGCATGTGGAAGTGTGCAAGTGAGTGTGGCCTGGGGTTGGCAAATCTAGGCTTGGTAATATTACTTGGCCTGGCTCTGTTGTAGGAGTCTCCCTTCAAAGACGAAAAGAACTGAGGTAGAGCAGAAGGGGTAGAGCAGAGAATTCTGGTGGTTAAAGAGAGGAAAGGGGTAGAGCAGAAAAGCAAAGTGCTTCACACTAAGGGCTAAAAGTTTCAAAGTTTCCAATATTCTGTCAATTCTACTAATGGCAATGCTGACAATACAATGTACAGTCTCCATGGATCTCACACACTCCGAGTAAGGTAGATGTTATTGTAGCCATTCCAATAAGGACGGCAGAAAAGGCTTTGGGTCAGGGAGAACATATTTGCCCTAAATAAAGTTCTTCAACAAGCTTAACATAATCACATAGGTAGATGGATCCACCTTGCCATGAGAGTATGACAATTTGAGAGCATGGAATCAGTCGTACCAGGGTACCATCAGGATACCTAGAGTTCATATCTGCTGGTCCTGTAGCAGTCAGTACTGGTGTTTATTCATAAGCAGGTTGGTCATTTACTTTCCCCGAGGTGTTACAAAAAATATAAAGCTCTTGCCTAACCAGCCCCATCGTATAATGTCAGAGGAGGCAGATACATCAAAGGAGGCACAGGTCATGGTGGTGATGTCCTCAGCAGGTTTGGCCCTGGACTATCAAAGCTGTGCAGAATATTATTAAATATTCACAAAAACTGAAAACAATCCATATTTATAATAAGTGACATATTTTTTTTTAAAGCACTGCCAAGGTAGGAAAATAACAGACGTGTTCATTATCAGAATTGTTTACAACCAACATATCCATTCATTGTAACTGATCAAGCACCATCATGTCCCTAGTGAATGTTGCCCGGGGAACTAGCTTTATAAATCAGGCAGAAAGATGAGTTAAAGGACAAGGAACGTCTAAAACAGAATAAGGGTAGAAATGCTGTATTTTGTATACTAAACATAAACATGAACTTACTGCACCACAAGCCTAATCAAACAAATTATTTATGCTTTCAAAGTTGGCCACAGGGGGCTGTCATCTTGTAACTTTGTTATACATCTTTGCAAGACCAAGACTGTGCACATGCTCAGTGTGATCTGGGCTAAGCTTAGGGATCAGGGATCAAAACAGGGAAAAAACAAAGCTGCTTGAGTTCTGTATGGCTGGGAAGTATGTTCATAAGTATGATGGTTTCCCTGAGGGACCATCTGACAATTCCTATCCATAGCAGTAAATGAAGGGAGAATTTTACTGCATACAGTCAGGTTTATTATAAAAATGGTAGAAATTTTAATTAAAGTATATTGGAGATAGGTTTTTTTCATTCATTCAAGTAAAAATTGGATTTTATTTTATTACCTTTCCTTGTCCTTTAAATAGTGTAATAATGAAGCAAAATCAAAAAACGAATGAGCAATTTTTATGCAAGAACCCTCCTTACACACACACAAATAACAAGGAGATATTTGTGGTGTAGTGACAGACTGGCATTAGAAGGGTCCGACCTGCTTTGCTGCATAAACATTATCCAAGCTGTTGCTGAAGGAGCCACATAGCAGAGAATACACAATGTATAATCTTTTCACTGGGGGTTCCAGAGCCATGGAGGAAGGGAGGCGTTGGAAAGCTTTCTATAGCAATAATAAAAGCTGGAGTTATAGACCTGCTAAGGAAAAATATGACTGATATATTTCACCATGAAGGAAAGTTTAAAATGGTGTGAAAAACCTACGACTAGCTATGGCTTTTACAACTATTATTCTTGGCTCAGAGAAGTGAAAACAAAAACACATTATAAATAAGTGAATGGAAGTTGTACATCGGATGATCAACCACAATGCTCAGAATCATTTAACCACTGGCTTCATGTGGATGGTGGGTATTTAAGGCCAGAGAACAGGGACTTGGACTTTGTACATTCAGGTGTCCCACAATAATCCAACAACCTACAGGTCTGTTTCTACTGGCCAAGGATTTGGCTACAAATTAAACTGATTGGCTCCAGGTTGGTCTAACTCTGTGCAGCTTCTAAGGCTCAGGCCAGATGGGAAGATTCAGGGAGATTTGTCGCCTGGTGACTAATGGCCTGGCGACTAATCTCCCCGAACTGCTTCCCCACCGCCTTCTAGTGGCTTAAATGAATAACCGCCTACGCCTATTCACACGCGGCGATGCGCTTTCCCGAAATCGCACTAAGGAGGCAACTTTGAGCGACTTCGGAAAAGTCAATGTTGCGTGTGAATAGGCGCAGGCGATTATTCATTAAAGCCGCTGGAAGGCAGGAAGGTCTGCATTATGTTTGCTACATTGGTATTCATTCAATAGTGTTGCTCCCTCAGACTTCTGCACTGAAATCTGTTTATAAAAAAGATTTTTTAATATTTCATTTTGAAATCTGACATGGGGCTAGATATATTGTCAATTTCCCAGCTGCCCCAAGTCATGTGACTTGTGCTCTGATAAACTTTTACTTTTTACTGCTGAACTGCAAGTTGGAGTGATATCACCCCCTCCCTGCCCCCCCCCCCAGCAGCCTAACAACAGACCAATGGGAAGGTAACCAGATAACAGCTCCCTAACACAAGATAACAGCTGCCTGGTAGATTTAAGAACAGCACTCAGTAGTAAAATCCAGGTCCCACTGTGACTCCTTCAGTTACATTAAGAAGGAGAAACAACAGCCTGCCAAAAAGCAGTTCCATCATAAAAAAGTGCTGGCACAAGTCACATGACAAGGGGCAGCGTGGAAATTGACAAAATGACAAGCCCCATGTCAAAATTGAATAAAAAAAATCTGTTTGATATTTTGAGAAATGGATTTCTGTCTGTTGGAGTAGCACTATTAACTGATGCGTTTTGAAAAAACATGTTTTCCCGTGACAGTATCCCTTTAAGTCATACATGTGATATCATGAAGCCTAATAGTTTACATTTCTAACCAAACTTCAAACACATCGATTGGCCTACAATTTCATCGATCTCTCTTACTTGGGCTCTGTTTCCGGGATCCTTCTTTATCCACTTTATCACCGTCTCATAAACCAGTTCCTCAGCTTTTGTATTCAGGCTGTCGTTGGAGATGTAGGAGACAAAATCTTCCTTGCATATATTTAGGATCTCATCCTGATTGGCCGCCTCAGGGAAGTTTTGCAGGGCGTAGGCCTTGGCCATGTTATATAGTTCCACACACTGCATCGCCTCGGCCATAGCTAAGATCCCCAGGCAGTTGTTGGCAGTCAACTGTTTTTCTAAAGGAAATAAAACAATTGGAATCCCAGTATTATTCGCCGGCTGAGTGACAATATGTTAGTAAATTCATGTCAACAAAGATTATAACATTTCCTTCCAATATATATTTCTCAGTTTTGCTTTGGTCTTTCTTTATCAAATGAGCAAAAACTTCCACTGTCCAATATCTCACGATAATATACTTTGATGCTCATGAAAGTTCCTTATAAAATCTTCCCTAAAGCCTTTGGGGCAGAGCCACCAAAGGGCAAAGTGGCCATCGCTAGTCACAATTTGCCCAAAATCCGATCCATAGGGACATCGCCATTTTATTAGCACAGACAACAATTCGCTAGCGAAAGAGACAGACGCTAGCGTTCATTCGCACACTATTGCCAGGTGACTGGGACATTAGAGGATTTTTTCCTTATTATTGCTCATTGGACGTGTTTGAAAAAGTTGCCTCGTCAAGCATTCGCACCAACATTACTATGAAAGACGTCCATACGACTTTTATCTACCCACCCTATTTAAATGAACCTAAGCTCAAAGCAGAAATGAACGCTAGCGAGAATTGCGTATGAAATGTGGGCCAAGCTGAATTAATGCTAGCGAAAAGTTGCCAGCATTCGGCAGCCGAGACCCAACTTTGCATTTTAGTGAATTAGCATAGTGGTAACGAATTTGAACCTGGTGAAGTGGTCGCTGGTGACAGTTTGCCCCTGTGTCTACATTGTTCCCACCAACTGCAATCATTACTGCTCTCCTAACTTGGCCACCAATATGCTCCTAGACCTTTAGCTTCCTCAGTTCCCATTCAATCATCTCTCCTCTCATTCTGTCCCACATTGAGCTATCATCAGGTAAACAATACACTAAAAACATTGTAAACCTAATTCCATCCTGATTGGTTGCCGCACAGATGCAAAATTGTCTAGAGTCAGTTTGTTAATAGTGCTACTTTGAGACAGACCAGTTGTAGTACCACAGAAGTGGATGAATGGATTCTTGTTGGATAAGAAATGATTAATAAAGTCTGGTCAGCAGCAGAGTGACCATACGGCACTTAGATGGGGGATGGTCTCTAGAAATATGGCACTTTCCAAGGAATCTATAAACCCTCTCACAAGCTGCAATTTGAGACAACTGAGGAGGGTCTTTTGTTCCTGGACAAGAAAACGGATATGACGTAAAGTGAACGGGGAGGAAGAAAGAACTATATAGTGCAGGGGAATTTGGATTTTTTCTCTTTGGATACTGACCTCCTACAGCACAGGACACTGCAACAATGCTAGTATTTGGTAACCACGCAGGTAAAGTTAGTAAGCCTTTTAATAAGTTGCCTCAGTAGTGTATTTATTAATGTTGAGTATTATGCCTTATTGAATAAAGTAGTGGCTGTAGAAAGCAAGAACTCAGTCTTTACACTTATTTTTGGGTTAATATAAATAGATATTTAACACAGTTAATGGTCAGCCTGAATCTCACGTTGATGCCCTGCCTGCACATTCAAGAAGCAAAGGTGTTGCACCTAAGAGAGATTTCTCATCTGTTCTTCTTATATTAACCACTCTTGGGGACTCCAAACTGTATATACTACTCAAGATATCTTATACCCAGTAGTTGTTTGCTTTCAAAACATTTCTTATGTTCAAAATAAACTGTTGCAATATTACCAGGACCATTAGTTTGGCAACGGTCAACTGTGGAGTCTAGGAAAGCAGTAGGCCCTACTTGTAAGCATTTTGTAAGTAATATGTCATATATACGTAGAACACACTTAGTGAGATTGGATGTACTCGTTTCGCTTAGTTCCGACTCTCCTGTTCCTCGATGCAGAAAAGCATTAAACAAACCATTTTTCTAAATAACTGTTATCATAAGATTAGAGCGGGCGGCGGTGTAATAGCAGATCTTCTTAGCTCCTCGGGATGGAGGCCTTAGGGATACATTTTACTTATACTCTCCAGTCCCTCCTCCACCTCGCCCAGTAATTTCTGGTGATTTATTATTGCATATATCTGTTTTTATTCTGTAGACTTAGTAATTTGATGAAATAGATCATCACCAAAAAATAGCTTGGCTTTATTGAATGTAAAGTGCCATCTAGATTTTAAGATGTATTATTTGGGGCATTGATTATTTAGAACACTAAGAGATGTGTGGTATTTTGTATGGATTAATGGTGTATGTACAACACACTTACAGTAAGTCTCCATATCTAAACATCCTATTTAAAGGGATACTGTCATGGGAAAACATGTTTTTTTCAAAATGCATCAGTTAATAGTGCTGCTCCAGTAGACTTCTGCACTGAAATCCATTTCTCAAAAGAGCAAACAGATTTTTTTATATTCAGTTTTGAAATCTCACATGGGGCTAGACATTTTGTCCATTTCCCAGCTGCCCCGGTCATGTGACTTGTGTCAGCACAAGGAGGGAACTGTTTTTTTTGTTGTTTTTCCTTCTCAAAGTAACTGAACAGAACACAGTGGGACATGGGTTTTTACTATTGAGTGCTGTTCTTAGATCTACCAGGCAGCTGTTATCTTGAGTTAGGGAGCTGTTATCTGGTTACCTTCCCATTGTTCTGTTGTTAGGCTGCTGGATGGGGGAAAGGGAGGGGGTGATATCACTCCAACTTGCAGTACAGCAGAAAAGAGTGATTGAAGTTTATCAGAGCACAAGACTTTGGGCAGCTGGGAAATTGACAATATGTCTAGCCCCATGTCAGATTTAAAAATTAAATATAAAAAAATCGGTTTTCTCTTTTGCGAAATGGATTTCAATGCAGAATTCTGCTGGAGCAGCACTATAAACTGATGCATCTTGAAAAAAAATTTCTTCCCATGACAGTATCCCTTTAAATAGGGTTATATAGGCAGCTTACTCATTATGCTGTAGGAGTGTAAGTGAGCAAAGAAAGTCTCTTTGCTACTTACCATCAGCACAACCGTGTCATTGATTTACCTGTGCAGTCAAGGAACAATGAGGCAGAGTACTGAAGCCTAGTAGACTTCCTTCCTACACCTTGATGATGAAACTTTAATTATCAAAAACTACAACAAAAAGAACCCATGTAACAGGTTCCATTAATATATACATATTACATTACATACAGTTATATACAGTACATATAACTGAAATTCATTAAGGTACTTAATTCCAAAATGCTCCTGCACTTCCTCGTGGTGTCCCATACACCATCCTACATCTTGTGATGAATGGTCCGTAGCTACAGATGTAGGAAAGCCCTGGAACTACTGCCTCCCTACACCTTGCACAAGCTAACAAAGTATGTTGAGTCAAGAGATACAACCCCACACCAAAATGGAATGCAACTTGCCCCTCATTTGCACCAAAACACAAGCACAATAGCAGCTGGTGCAATTCAGAATGATGTCACAATTACCATGGGACCCACTGCATTGTGGGTGATTTGCTTCCATAATTGCCCATTGTACAATGAACTTGAGTTCATAAATGACTCCTCAAAGATACAAAGGAGTAGTGCTCTTCAATAAGGTTCCTCTTGGCCTTGGCCTTCCCTACATATAGATGTAAATACAGTACAGAATATTTCTTAAAGGAATCAGTAACGATGAAAACAAAAGGATAAACTATAACAATCTTGATTATGTGATTTATTCCTCAGAAACAACAAAGTACTGCAAGGTTAGGGAGGAGAATGCAGGGAATGCGGCTTACCAAGGAACGAGATGCAGACTTTACAGAACGTATGTAACTGAAACTTGTTTGCAGCCTCCAAAAGGATTTTTGCATTTGCGGAATCTATTATGAGAGAGCCCGTATAGACAAACTCCAGCAGCAATTCCAAGACTTCAGCGTTTATGTTCAACATAGTCAACTCCAGCTTCTCTCCATTTTTGGCCGTCTCTCTCGATGACCTGGCAATATCAGACAAGGACATTCTTAGAGGTCGTCCCTCATCGTCTTTCAAACCAGCTCTCTCAATATTGGGCAAGTCGAGAGAGAGAAAAAAAAAATACACTTTTACACTTCATTAATTTCTTTCATTTATAGAAGTAATTTGAAGAATATTGTCATTTTAAATAACTGATCTTTAACAGGATCTGAAAGAGAAGCAAGATTTGAATTCATTCAAAGGAAATAAAATCACAAGACTAAAACAAAACACAGGCTTTATTGCTAGTGGTTTCTGCATTCTCATGCAAAATAAAAAAAGGAGCAAACAAAAAAGTATGAGCCGGAGTTAATGAAAATGGTGCATAATGTTAGTTTTCAAAGGGAAACAATACATTTTTATACCAGCATTAATTATGCAGCAGAAATTTAAACAATTGGTGCTGATATGCTCAGGAAGTCTATTGTTACAGTAAATGAGAATGGAAGATATTATATACTTCTATGATTCTAAAGCTGTTTGTTAAATTTACATTTTTTGATGCTCTTTTTGTTCTTTGTATGGGAATCTATCGCCCACATTCTTGCAAAATCTCATACAGATCTGGTAATTAGCCTAAGACTACATTATGCAGCCTTAAGGTGACACATGAATGATTAGTAGAGTGGAGTTGAGATGATTTTGATCCTATCAAACTTTATGGATTACAGACATGCAACCAAGTTAAAGAAGCTCCAAGCCTTAAGTTGACTAGGTGCCTTTTAGTTGATATGCACAATTACAGTTTCAACACCTGATCTCAAAAATATCTTAATATATGTACATTTATTTAGAATACACACTATTGCAACATAATCCTTAGTCATCAGCTGCACTTTGGAATGAATGCATGAAGAATGTGACTGATAAAGAGGACAACACAACAGTCCCAACAAATATAATGGAGTAAATATGATATAATTTGATTCCAAGTATAGTTGGATAAACCATTCTTAATAGAAGGCTGTTGAACTTGCAATGCTACTACTATTGTCTTCTACAACTCCTACCTCCCTTAAGGGCTTTCCCTTTTACTTCCTCCAGCTTTTGTTAAAATGGTACCAATACAGTTCAGAAGTATATTTGGAGCAGGAGCCAGGATAAACCATGCTGAAGCCCATTCTTAATAGAAGTCTGTTGAACTTTCAGTGCTACTATTGTCTTCTACAACTCCTACCAAACCTAAGGGATTTCTATTTTACCTCCTCCAGCTTTTGTTAAGCTGGTACCAGTACAGTTCAGAAGCAGATGGAGGATCCAGGTGTAGCCCTAAAACATATGCCATTCGGCCCTATCCTTCCTGTGACATTTGTCAACCCATTCATACTGATAAAACCTAAATATGAAATGGAAAAGATTCAAGTTGGAATGACCACAATCAAGAAGTTATGGTCTAAAATTATATTGTTCCCTTCAGGCACTCAAATGAAGACCTTGGTGGAGATGCTTTGGAAAGGGAATACAAGACAACGTTGACAGACAAAAATAGTTAGAGCAGAAGGAGGGGTGGGGAGGGAGTCATCCCGTTCTGCCACAGGAAGCCAGCAGCCATCCTTTTGGAGTGTTCAAGACTTTTCCTGCATAAAGTACTAAACAATTTGGAATCAGAATTAGGCCTGCATTTGGAAGTGTCAATTAGTGTCAGCTACTGAGGCATTTGGCCAACAATGCATGGGGAAAGCTGCAACGTTAGGATCAGATACTCCTGAAATAGTAAAGAAATCATTAAACAAATGGTAATGAGAGAGGAAAGGGAAAAAAGCTTGTTATTTGTAAGAAAATATATATTTATTTGCTTGAATTAACGCCACCAACCTTTAAACAAGTGCATTAGG
This sequence comes from Xenopus borealis, assembly GCA_024363595.1. Classification (NCBI taxonomy): domain Eukaryota; kingdom Metazoa; phylum Chordata; class Amphibia; order Anura; family Pipidae; genus Xenopus; species Xenopus borealis. Next base: position 127,349,987 of record CM044440.1, on the reverse strand, counting down.
TACAAACCCTTTCATGTGTTCAATTAACCTAACAAATTATTGAAGACCTTAAATCATCAGCTCGTGGGAGGCAGCACGTTTATTAGTCTGTCTGGTCTCTCTCTGGAGAGGAGCCATGGACAGAATTGAACAAATACACAATGAAACAACTTGTATAAGAACGACTGGCTATAAAATGTGGTTTATTGATGCCTATTCTTGTGATTGGACTGCAAACTATGGCGACTCCCTATTGCTGTTTCATTGTAACTGCCCAGTTGTTGACCAACTCAAACAGTAGAACAATAAATGTTGCCTGCTGATTGGATGCAATGGGTGAAAAGACTTGGAAGGCCCCCACATAGGGTTTGTGAGACTCAATTCCAAGTCAAACTATTACAAGAGAGAAAAAAGTGGAGAAAGCGACATGTCTAAAGCAATATACTTTTTTTCAGTGGATGGTTTTTTTTTGATGATCAAAAACAAAAACATATACATAATATAAGTTCTGCCAACATAGATGGATGGCTGCCATGTTTCTAACTAACTCCTCCCTCATTCACACAAACCATAAATGGAGGGGGGGGGGAATTTAAGCAATTTAGCATAAGCTGGAGGGACTACTAAATATAAATCAATAAAATATTTAGAAAACTGTGGAAACCCTTTTTTTAAAAGACAGATTTATCTATATGAAAATGATACTCCCCATCCTCCAGCCCCAGCTCTCTCACAGCATCTACACGTGCCCAATTACCAAGCTCTTTAACCACGAAGCATAAAGCTGAAATCATAAACCAACCACTAGAACACATCAAACCCACCTTCCAGATAGGTGAAAGCATTTCATGGTTACAATACAGCACTCAAAGCCAACCATCTAATTTTGCTAATAATTTATGTTCTTGAAGAGCTGGATTGTTATTTGTAATAATGCCAATAAAATGTAAAAAGCCATTGTGCTACCGGCCAATTTCCTCTCTCTGTAAAATCAAAGAAAAGAAATATTTACTAATGCGCACCCGCTTCCTTTTGTGTGATATTACAATGCACATTATTCCATAAATTGCATTATGAGGCCATCAGGTATTTTTTCCCTTTCTGGTAGAGCATTAATCTGCTATTTTCCAGAATGTGTAATAGGTTAGAATTTTACGAAAATGCCTGTTCCAGCTGTGCACAGCCAATTAAAATGACAGAACCACTTATGGATCCACCTGTGCACATGCGGGGTTCTGGGGCACACCATTGGAGTTTCTTGATGAACAAGAAACTGCTTTAAAATAATTTCGTATTTTTCTCCCCATGTGAAGTACAGAAGCTTTCTAAAAGAAGACATTTCTGATAATAGAGTGGAAGTCACGCATGGCCATCAGCATCAAAACACAACCCCATGCATTGGGGACATCACAATGTCAGATAAAAGATGCACTTTTATTCCATAAACACAAACTGAAAAATCCATGTGTTCCATGAAAATATGGAGCTGACTGAAGGCTCACGCAGTGAATATTAACAATTCAGAAGACCCAGTGGTAAAAATGCCTTCATCCACCAAAGGAACAAATGAAAAAGAAATTAAGCAAAAAGGAACAAATGAAAAATGCTTTTACTGTAACCCCCAAAAATTTTTAAAATTTTATTTTAGTGCAACATGTGTAAGAGTTCCCGTACACATAACAAGCACTCAATTAAAGCATGTATCACACTCACACTCATAATAACCCAACTTTTGACTAATGCCAAGCTGTGTAGACTTTGAGTCATCTAATAAAGATATATGATAAAGCAATTGGGACATTTCACAAGTGGAAACCCCAGAGCTCTCTTTAGTTTGTGTGGCCAACTACAAGCTTCACCAGTTCCTCCATGTCCTTTAAATGTAAACACATTTTAGTGTCATGCAAGACAATTCCAAACCGCAAGGGAATCCTTTGATTTCAGTCTAGGGGTGCCCTTCTGTCTATAACAGCCTTTGGCTTAGGCCCTGGTCCTTGGGTTCTGCCAAGTCTTACTGCACAAAACTCCATAGACTCCCACTGGAGTGAGTGTGAGAGACAACCTTAAAATTTAGGAAAGCAGTCAATATGGACAGAGCTAAGCATAATCAAATGAACTGGTCAGAACAGGATAACCAACCAAAGAATCATGAGAAAAAATCATAGCAAACCAGGAAGAAAGCCAGGAAATCGATGCAAGGGGCAAGACTATGGCAGGGCAGGAACCAGAATAAATGAGTATGAGGTATAGACCGGAATCAAACTCAGGACTGTGTCCTGAACTATACCTGCATTAATTCACAAAGCCAATTAGGGTTTTATGAGTTGGTGTGGGTCAGTTATCTGGATGATCATGTTACCTTTTCCTGCTGCTTTCTTACTCCACCCACCTCGTTAACGTCAAGTGTTACCAGTTGATCAATTAAGGGGCTTTATAAGCCTGTTACAAACAACTCCCAGTTGCTCGATCATTAAAACCTTAGGCCAGAGACACACAGTCAGATTCAGGGAGATTAGTCACCTGGGACAAATCTCTTCTTCAGTGTGATGAATCTCCCCAAACTGCCTTCTCCTGCCTTCCCACTGGCTTTTGCAGAACATTGCCCTTAATAGCACACTGCCAGGGAGGGGACACACACACTCACAGGCTCCCACTTGGGCCCTGGCCGAATAAATCAGGATCTAGCCTTTCCTCTTAAACCCTGGCTGGGAACATTATGCCCACTCACTCCTATTTGGGGCCATAGCTGCCCATGCTAATTACCTCTCTAATAAACTCCATAGAGTGGACACCACTAGGCCTTACACTCACTAGGCTCCATACCTCTTCCAGGAGATGACTCTACTGCTGCAGTCCCCTCAGCTTGTCTTGCTTCCCATGGCAGATTTCTATTAGTTTCTGAAACCTTCCCTTTTATAACTTGCTAATCTCCACCCACTGGGGACTTTCCCTCACAACTTATTCTTTAGCTCCCCCTAGTAGCCAACCTAAATATAAGTATCCATGAACCTTTTATCCTATTACATCACACCCTCCTGAAAACAAGACAGGTACTCATCTCTGCCAATTAAACTATTACTTTACATCTTCACACGCTCCCCTCTAACAGTTACCTTGAACGTGCATGTTATAAGCCTACCACCTCTCCTCCTACTATTGTGTACGTGTGTGTATTACCTCAGCCTCCTCATTTCCAGCTCCCATCCCTATCTACCTAAGAAATAATCATGAAAAATGTTTATCTATTTATATTGTATCTTATCCAGGTCAATGGTCCCCGACAGCACACATCCACCCAAGACAGACAGCACTTGCTTAACAATTTCTAGGCTGTCACATCTAATGGACAATCACAAGCTGAAGAGTTATCATCTAAACAGATTTTTGCCTTTCCGTGTGCTGAACCTGGTGGAGTGTGAGTTCAACTGTAGTGTGTTCTAGGTAATGCAAAATGACAGTCTAGAACTGTGGCCTCTGGAAAATATATATTGCATTAATAGGTTATTCTGTAAATAAACAGTAGATTATACAATCCTAGCTTATTACATATACAGAAAGTATTTATTTCCCCCAAAACAACACTATTTTAAAAAGGTATTCCATATTGGTTTAAGTTATTATTTATATCAGCTTCAAAGCGGATCTGTCACCTACACGCAAAAAGCTGTATAAGTCCTTTGCAAATTAAACATGGAATCCCAATTCTCTTTTTATATAATCATCCATACCTGTTGAGCTGTCAATCAAATATTTCCTGCCCCGCCTCTATGCCTGAAGGATAGAGATGGGGCAGTCAATTACTTTCACTTTTGATTCAGCCAGGCCCGGATTTACAAACAGGGCGCCCCTTCCCTTCCCATGTGTCTCTTCCCCTTCCCTTCCCGTGCTCTCCTCCCATTCCTCCTCCCTCTTCACACACTAGAATTGTGTATGGCCCTGTGCATGGGTATTAGGTCCCCTATTCTGGTGCATACACAAGATTTTAGGGTGATACACAATTGTTCCTAATAACAAATTGCCACAAATGGCTCCTGCCTGTTTGCAGTGATTGTGTAATTCCAAGACTGAAGGAAAGAAAATGTAACAATAAATATAGTGTAAGTAAATTTTATTTTGATCAACTAACGATAGAAAAGAATTTGAAATTATTCTGTAAGATGACAGGTCCCCTTTAATTTAGTACTTTTCACTACTTCATAACTGCACTGATGGCTCAGCTCAATCTAGTCAGTGGCTGACTCAGGATATGATTCAAAAAGCTTTAATAAAAATGAATGTAAACAAGGCTCCAGGGCCTGATGGCATACACCCCTGGGTTCTAAGAGAGCTTTGTTCAGTTTTAGACCAGCCTCTATTTCTGATTTTCTCAGATTCTATTTCATCTGGTATGGTGCCTATGGACTGGAGAAAAGCTGATGTCATTCCAATATTTAAAAAGGTATTACGATCTCAGCCTGGCAATTATAGGCCAGTAAGTTTGACATCTGTGGTGGACAAATTATTTAAAGGCTTGTTAAAGGATCACATTCAAAAGTTTGTCCTAGAGAATGGCATTATGAGAAACTATCAGCATGGCTTTATGAAGGATAGGTCATGTCAGACAAATTTGATAGCTTTTTATGATGAGGTGAATAAGAGGCTGGACTGTGGGGGGGGGGGGCAGTAGATGTGATCTTTTTGGATTTTGCCAAAGTGTTTGATATCTTACATCTTACTGTAGGACAGCTCTCTTCTTTTAAAAAGAAACTCACAGGTCCAGGGTAGTAATCAGCAGTATGGGTGCTGCCATCTTTCCCTAGCTTACCAGGAAACCATTGCTTCTCAAGCATGGTGCAGGTGAAGAACACAACTCTCCAAAAAAGGTTGTGTACTGCACATGTGCCAAGTCTGGGAGTATGTCTAAGGCACAGAGAAGGCCTGGGAAGCTGAGGAAGATGACAGTGGCCCACCACAGCTACCCAAGGCCAAAGAGAAGAAGGACTGGTCCAGAGTAAGAGGTAATGGGTTAAAGTAAGTGGGGGATACAAACAAACACAAAAAGATGCAAAGTAATGAGTTCCCTGCATACATTTAACTGCACATTTAACTGTGCCAGCCAATAGGTGCTGAAAGAAAATATTTTAAATTACAACAAATAAAAGAATGACATTTTAAGTTTCCCATCCCAACTAATTTATCCTGAATGAAGTTCCATGGCAGGTGCCACTAGTGATAGTCAAGTATGTAAGGGCAAATTATCGAGTAAATTCAGGAAAACGTCAATATAAAACAGAGTCAGCACAAAGCAACTCAGAGCGGGAATTGTACAATTGTAGACTTGATGGTGAGTTATTCATTTT
>CM044440.1:127311284-127338697 GCA_024363595.1 Xenopus borealis | reverse complement strand
GGATAATTGGATGGGAAGGTGCAGTGATATAGATCCTTCTTGTTTTCTTTTTTGTTCTAATTTATAAATATAACCATGGGCAGGGCAAATATATTCACCGTGTGAATCATTCTGTGCTGTGCGAAGTTAAATCAGGCCCAGTATGTTTAGAACTATTTACAACTTTAACTACTCAAACAGTTCTTACTTTAATTATTATTAGAGATTCATTCACTAATTTTCTAAAATGAGTTATTTCGAACCATGAAAAAAAAAAATTGAAGGGTTTTCCCCATATTTTTCCATTTGATATATTTTTTCATAGCTTATTTATAAAACCCCGCTAACCTAAAAGACTTGATCACATTAAGAAGCAATAAAAAAACTCAATTTCAGATTTGCTTAATAAACTGAAACTTACACCTCCCTTTGGAATCTCTAGATTCTTGCCAGGTTTCAGTTGCCAAATGTTTTCAATTGCTGAATTAGGAAAACTCTACAAAAACCATAGAAAAATAAAAGCTTCACGTATTTACCTCTAATTGCTTTATGAAATTTGCTTTTAAAATACTATATCCAGGAAACGGTGCAATATATTTCTTAGATTGGATTCTGATATTATGTGAAATGTCTGCAATCTATCAGTTCTGATGAATACATCAGCGACATGCATTCTTGGTACACGTTTAGCTACTACGGGGGCAGAGTTCAATAAAAATCCTGTAATATCTACCAGTCGCTACCGGAAGGTCTGCGTTATAAAACATTTGTAATCCCCCAAAGGAGATCTTTAAGCAGTAAAATTGTTACAGTCAACTGAGTCTAAGGCTGAAATTTTCTGTATAAATCCATTTCTTGCAACTTGAGACTCTGATTTCAAGACCATGGGGGAGATTCTGGAAAAATGCACATATGTTCATAAGTTCAAAACACATTGAAAGGAATGCTATGAATTATACACGAATATGCTTTTTAGCTCCAGCAGCCCATTGCAGTGTTCAAATATGTCACTGCCACTGGACTGTAGAATTGTGGAAATGGGTTTTTGTGAGTGATTGGGTTTGGTTGGTGCCAGGAAAATCACTAACTGATGAGCTAATTGCCACTGTTTGGTGGAGAAAATTTGCACTGGTCTGTTTATGCAGACACACAACTAACCCAGACCCGCATATCTGTGCTCTGACCCTGACCTGTGTGCCCGCTTTGGCTATGATGTTTTTCCCTTACCAGAACCTGAAGAAGAAGTGCCTTCCCAAACCGCCCCACACCCTGCTGAACATCTCTGCAAACCTGAAGTGATTTCTGAATTTCAGGGCACCAAAAGTGACCTTTTTGTTTCATTAAATTTTTGCAGTTGTCCACAGCCTTCCCAATTGTCTCCACTGGGTATATCTGATTGAAACTCAGAATTGTATAATTGTTTCTTAGTTTTTTCCCAAATCACTTGATTTGGGCTTTTTCCCAAAAAGCCCAATTTTTGCCCAAAAAGTCAGAAGTCGGATTTTTGGGCTAATTCCAGCACAGACTACAGAAACTTCCAAATAGGATATTGAACTCTCCCATGGACTTACTGTATAAACAACCTCGGTAGGTCTTAGACCTACCTCAGGGTATAATAAATCTCAAACAATTCAATTCCCACTATAAATTATGTTATAGTAAAAAATACTCCCAATAACTCCATGTATGTCAGTGGCTCTTCATTTCTTGTTCAACTCCAACCCCTCATTTCAATAACAGACTATTGGTCAGACTGGTCTACTTTATTTTTGGGATGCACCGAATCCAGGATTCCGTTCAGTATTTGGCCATTTTCAGCAGGATTCGGATTCGGCCAAATCCTTGTGCCTGGCCGAACCGAATCCAAAAAATCATGTGACTTTTCGTCACAAAAAAAGGAAGTAAAAAAAATGTTTGCCGCTCACTTCGTGCGTGGCACGCCTTTACCCTCCACCGTGCTAATTTGCATATGCAAATTAGGGTTCAGATTAGGTATCCGCCCAAATCCTTTACAGTGGATTGGGGGGGTTAGGCCGAATCAAAAATAGTGGATTTGGTGCATCCCTACTTCATTTATTAATTTTTTTGCATTTATTATTATGTAGTTATTCTATTACTGAAAAAGCTATTTGAAATGTCTGTTTTTTATTGTGTTATTTTAAAAGAATGAAAAACAATCTAAGCTCAATTCAGCATGGTCGCTGTTAAATCCTTCACACTGAGCATCAAGCAATTTCCTCAGAGAAAATGGGCAGGAAGTTTTTAATAGAAAAAAGGCCACAGGAGTCCAGTCCTTTCATTCCAGCTACTATTTGCCTTCTCATAAAGTAAACACGAGGTGTCTGTGCTCAGACCTGGACAAGTCTTCCCTTTTTAATACAACTCTGACATTAAAAGACCTGCCCCATCTATAGTTCAATTTTCCTGGTTCTTCTCACAGAACGAATTAGCCTGTCAGCACTGAAGTGGCTTGGAATACTTTGTATTGTAGACAATACCAAGCCAGGGATTTTTGGATGATCTGAGCCACTGCTTTTTGATTAAAAAAAAAAAAAATCAATTTGCTAATTTCTCATGGAGGAAAGCAGAGATGACAAGGGGGAGAGCTGATAGTAGGAAGAGTGAGATAAAAGGAAGGGGAAAAGAAGGAACCTTAAAGAAGTAGAAAAAATGAAATTTCTTTATCTAAGTGATACAATAAACAATATTTGAAGACTATAAACCCAGAGAAGGGAGAGCATTTTGTTTTTACAGAAAGGTCTAGAGGGCTCCATCCATTGATTTTATCTGGTAAATGGCTTGTCTCTCTATTTGGAATGATAACAGTCATGAAAGACAGCCTTGAATACTAACTATGACTATATGCGAGATATGAAATCTGTTTTCTCTATTTATATGATTACAGTCCTATTTATATGATTAACCACTTTCTATTATCCCATAAATTCACTATAAAGTATGACAGCACAAATGATGCTACAGTATGTAGGCAGAATTGTACTGTATAAACTACTTCAAGTATTCCAGATCTATAGGTGAAGTAGCCATCAAATCCCTTAATCCCTCAACTGATTTATTGAGTGCTCCATCTATACAATCCTAAGAATTGCTTCATAAGCTTACCTATTGGAAGAATATTGGATTTTCTAGCTCTAAGACAACTGTCCGGTGCATGACTTAGCCCATGCTGACAATGAAGTTACTACACAATATAATGACTTCAGTGCCAACCATGGGCAGATGAGGCAAGGGACTGTATTATAAAATGAAAAGCCTACAGTCGTGCGATGACCCTGGAAGAGAAGGTCCCTGCAACAATGTTAGTGGGTCAATTTTAGAGTGCAGTTTAGAAAGCAAGCGAGCAAGCGGGTTTCTTCAGTGCAAGGGTTACCAGGTTACTGCTCCCTGCGAGTCTGCTCAGGGACATGCTGAAAGGCAAAAAAAGAATGTGGTTGTGGTTGGAATAACTGGCTGGTGATTGAGAGAAGGTGAGAGTTATGGAATGCTTTAATATGAAAATTAAACCTGATCAACCTGATGAAAAACACACATTAGATCTCAAAACTGGAATGCTTGGCACTGGAGGGGGGTAGATCATTATTAACTGATTCTTAGATTTAACCTAGAGAACTTTCCATGACTACCATAGAGCTGGTATCAACTACACAAATGTGTGTCATTTAACCAAATACAGGATCATATCAGGGATCCATCAAAGAATGACAACTTCCCAGCCCATATCCAGCATCAGGCTGATAGCAGGTTCTGGGATTAGCGATTCATATCAATATGAAAGCCATGAATTTGGCATCAACGGCCACTCTTTGGAACTACTCCATTTGCTTATTGTGATCTCGCAAAGGCGCCATTGATTTTAGATGCTACCCATACTACTGCTACAGATAATTATGCTGACGGATACCAGCTGCCATAGTTTAACCTCCAGCAGCTAAATTATCTGATAAATCATCTGCAAGACAAATAGCAAGGGATCTATTAAACATCACCGTGACAAAGGCAGATAGCAGGGGCTTCTAACATTGTATACAGAACAAACTATTTTGATTTAAGTCTTCCTTTTTTATCTTTATGGAGTTAAGAGAGTCCCTTTAGGCTTCTGATCATGATAATGTGAAGTTCCTACAGTTTTTTTTTACCATCAATAGAAAGCTTTTGTCTCAGCCTCAAAAGGAGAAGTGTGGATGAAGGCTAGTAAGGGTGTGATCAGAATATATCTCTCTATAGGAGTCTGATATGTGATAAAGGTATTTCAGGACTCTGTTTGAAAATACATTCAAGAGAGGTGGAGAGAATGGCTACTGGCTTTGTGACAGGAGATTCGCTCTTCAAAGGCCTGCAAGAAAGGGGAGGAAAGAAAAATAAAAGAAGCCACACATATGGGCCCTACAAAAGAACAGACCAGATCATAGCTGGAAGGAAGGCAAACCTTTTAATCAGGTCCTTGAAATACAAGCTGCAGGAGGCTAGAACATTTTGGTGGACTTCAAACTCTTTGCCTTCAACAATAATTTTCAGGTCTGTAAACTCTTTCGCTCTGCGTTGCTGGTTCAGTTCCTTCAACATTTCTGCAGAACAGAGAAGACAGACATTGCCAGGGGGTCCCATGAAGTCTTTTTTTAAAAAAAAATTTTTGTATATCAAGTTGAAAATGAAGAAATCACAGATATATGTGTCTTACAATTTGTTTTTGGCAAGACCGGGTTAAACAATAACAGCAAAAGAGGTCACGGACATCATGTACATGGTAAGCAGGAACCTTGAATATTTACAGATAAAAAACAGTCTGTATAAAAAGGCAAGTCAAACAGTCAAACAAGACACACTAAAAATCCATTACATTCGAGAACACAGATGCATTTTTTAGAAAAAAAAATCATGATCAGTAATTATTCTGTTAAAATACGCCATTAATTGATGTTTGAGGGGGACAAAAGATTATGAAACATTCCTTCTATCAAAAAGCATTTACAACACATTTGATTCTTACCAGGTAAACATGAACAACATTATGCACAGTAGGAACGTGGAGAGACTCAATAGAAATCAGGACTCGTCAGAACAACACAGTTTTACCTGGGAAACTTAATGAATCTGTGCACACCAAAAGCAGACCATTATATTTAATGCAAACAGTCATTTTCAGCTTGTGGAATTAATTGGGAGGAAGGAGGAACCTTGCCAATCATTTAACGGGCCTGCGGTGAAGCTCTCCAACCATTAATGATACTTATGCCCTGAATGAGGAAAGCAGGCAGCTTTGAAATGTAGATTATATAGTGATTTTTCAGACAGAAGGACCTACCTGAGTAGTTAGTCCTCTCTCATAGATACCTTGGAATGCTACCAGTGCAACAACTGGACTCTTAAAGTTAACGCATTGAAAGTTTGTCTCCTACCCCTACATGACCACACTTGAAGCTCCTTTTTTGTCCACATTAAATGATTGAAATTGATTTCTGATTTTCATCAAAGAAAAAAATGGAAGGAACCTTGCAAAAAGAGCAATCACAATCTAAAAAAAAAATTATCTTAAGGTGAGATTTTGAACCCTGTCATAGATTTGCACAGTTCTAATGCTCCAGTTGTAAGGTTCTAAATGGCAAAGGTCCTTCTACTGGCAAAGAGAAGATATGAGATGTCCATGACCATAAGACATTTATAATTCACCACCTAGTGTACAAGTGCAAAAACAGGCAACAATTGGACATTTTTTGCAGGAAGAGGGGTCATTTAAGAACCCGAGGGGTGCAAGAGCAGGCCCCTTAGCACTTTGCCTCCCACCTGCTGCACTCTGTCATTAGCAAAAGACAGGTTACAGATGTGGGTGCATGTTTTTGCACCTCTAAATGACATGCAAGGTAAGGGGCAGGTAGGAACCATGATAGGTGCCCCCCCCCATCCCTCTCAGATTGCAGGTTTTTTTTGCACTTTGCACAATGAGTGGAACATTGTAAATGACCCTCCATTGAAAGATACCATCAATTCCAGCTACACTGCTGTTCCAAGAGCTAGAATAAATGTTGAATAGTTTGGTAAAAACAATAACCATTCAGTTTTGGGGAGTTTATAAAATATTTAATTGTATTTTTTTCTATGGTCTGGAATATGGTCTTACAGAGAAGTTGGGTAATGCCAATAAATGGCTTTGCTGGTTCATGTGGGACATGGAAAACCCATGACCCAATTCAAAGGCATAAATCATGGATGTAGGGTTCACAGTTGCATTGTCCAGTGTGAAAACAGTGTCCTTCAAAGAAAGAAGTTTCATAATGGGTAACCACAATAAGTTTTGCAATAGGTCACGGTCTTCAAGCAAGTGTTTCATACACAACCTTACATTAAAATTAAACTCTTATGAAGTAATGTAATAAAAAAGAGGCAAAGTTTGCCCAGTTCGAGTAACCCATAGAAACCAAGCAGATATCTGCTTTCTACCAGCTGACTTGTATGTGTTAGATGGGTAAACGGCACCCTTTGTTACAATTAACCTGCTTAAAGGGATACTGTCATGGGAAAATTTTTTTTTTTCAAAATGCATCAGTTAATAGTGCTGTTCCAGAAGAATTCTGCATTGAAATCTATTTCTCAAAAGAGCAAACAGATTTTTTTTATATTTCATTTTGAAATCTGACATGGGGCTAGACATATTGTCAATTTCCCAGCTGCCCCAAGTCATGTGACTTGTGCTCTGATAAACTTCAATCACTCTTTACTGCTGTACTGCAAGTTGGAGTGATATCACCCCCTCCCTTTCCCCCACCCAGCAGCCTAACAACAGAACAATGGGAAGGTAACCAGATAACAGCTCCCTAACACAAGATAACAGCTGACTGGTAGATCTAAGAACAGCACTCAATAGTAAAATAGTCCCACTGCGTACTATTCAGCTACATTGAGAAGGCAAAACAACAGCCTGCCAGAAAGCAGTTCCCTCCTGAAGTGCTGGCACAAGTCACATGACCGGGGGCAGCTGGGAAATTGACAAAATGGCTAGCCCCATGTCAGATTTCAAAACTGAATATAAAAAAAATCTGTTTGCTCTTTTGAGAAATGGATTTCATTGCAGAAGTCGACTGGAGCAGCACTATTAACTGATGCGTTTTAAAAAAAAAAAACATGTTTTCCCATGACAGTTTCCCTTTAATTTATAAATGTCAGAAAGCAACTACTCCAGAGCTCATGATCTACAGATGGATGACAATCTGTTTTGATGTCTAGCATCTCACGTTGCTTACGTGCCAACACGATAAGTCCCGGCACACCACAGCAGACCATGGCACAAAACATCAAAGCATTCGTTCCAACTGGAAAAGCTGTGACGATGATTTGTATTAATTAGGGCGACATGGTGGAACCCGATGAGCCTTAAGAGTCAAACAAGCAGATATCACTGTGATAACGTCAGATAATGGAAGAGATACCCTGTTATGTAGCCTAAAAAGCATATTTTCCTTGATCGTAAGTAAGGCTGACCTGTTGCTAGGCATTGTGCATTATTTTAATACCACATGACCCAACTGAATGATAGTGATTGATGATAGTAGACCTACGCTAATTGGATTCCCTTACGCACAAGGGCTTAAATGAAGCATTAATGGTATTACATTAACAGAGCCTGATATATGGGATTTCTGTTTCTAGTGAATTAGAGAAAGCAGGTTGCTTTTGCATACTTAGGACTAGGGGTAAATAACTGTGACCAGCTGTGGATGAAGTATAGGTTCTAGCTCCCTGCAAAGGCATATCCATGACTCCCATTGTTGAATTATACTAAAATTTTGCTTGCTGAAAACCAGGAGGGACTCCAGGATGGATATTATCTTTGGCTCCACAAGCACAGATTTATAGGAGCTGCCAATATAATAAGCTGATTCCTGGATAACCCAGTGGTTAGGAAGCTCTGCAAAAAATGCAGGATGCCTGCTGAGGTGTAAAATATAAACATACTGTATTTATTATGTCCATATGTCTGCATATAGTAACACTCACACGGCAAATATAATATGATGTAAACAGTGTTATTCTGAGACATTCATCAAATGGCATGCATTTTTATATTTAAAGGGGAACTATCACGAAAATGAATATTTTATATCAGCGTACTGAAATAATACGTTTTCTAAATATAACCAATTAACAATTCTGTACAGTTTCTGAAATAATCAAGTTTATCTTCACTATCCCTCTCTCAGAATCTGTTTCTCTTCATTCTCTTGTCATGCAGCAGTTGGGTGTCAGATGAATGATCCAATATATCTTATAGGGGGACTTCCTTTCCTAGAGATGTATTAGATCTCACTCAAATAACTGATTCCAGTACAAACAAAATCTAACAAAATAACTGCCTTTTGCACAAATCCTGCATGTAGAGAGACATGATGTCTGGTGAGTTTAATAGAGTGAGCTCTAATACATCTTCTAGGCAAAAGGAGCCCCCCTATAAGATATATTGGATGTAACTGTCAATGAATATCTGACACCCAACTGCTGCATGTAGAGAGACATGATGTCTGGTGAGTTTAATAGAGTGAGCTCTAATACATCTTCTAGGCAAAAGGAGCCCCCCTATAAGATATATTGGATGTAACTGTCAATGAATATCTGACATCCAACTGCTGCATGTAGAGAGAATGAAGAGAAACAGATACTGAGTGAGGAATAGTGAAGCTAAACTTGATTATTTCAGAATCGAAGCTGAATATTGATTTATTGTATTTAGAAAGTTTCTCATTTCAGTATGATGAAGCTTATATATTTTCATTTTCGCAATAGTCCCCCTTTAAGACTCTTAACTATTTTGAGATGAAAAAAGAGGCTCAGGGCTTGAGCAGTTCAGAGCTGAGGGCCCTTAGGAGAGTACTTGGCCCCTAGCTCTAGGTGATGTCCCTGGACCATCCCATCCCTTTGCTAATGTCAATGTAACATCTCAAACTCTCTTTCGGTCGGCTATAGGCTATAAAAATGGTGGAGAAAAAAGGGTGCAGCTGATAATGGATAGGAAGAGGCATCAGAGAAGGATTATGGGCCACTTGGGTCAGATGGGTCTTCGTCTGTATATTAAGGCTCAGGTAGTGCCCATAATAACGAATGCATATCTCCCAAACTTTATGAAATAGAAAGAGAGACAAAAAGATTTTCCGCAGAATTTTTAACCATGCCCATTTTGTGGCCACACCCCCTAATTACCATGCTCGTTTTGTGGCCACACCCCCTAATTACCATGCTCGTTTTACAAAATTTGTCAGGTTATGAAAGTTTGAACACATTTCTGTGGCTTTATGTGTTATTACAATTATGCATGAGGATGAATTGCCCTTTAAGCTGTAAGTCACCGTTTCCCCATGAGACCTGCTCATCTTAAATTGTTACAATTGCTTATCTTAATTTGTTACAAATGTATCCAAGTGCACCTGGCACGTATTCTGGGCTCTCTGCCAAAAGCCAATTAAAGGGGTGGTTCACCTTCAAGTTAACTTTTGGTATATTGTAGATGGGCCAATTCTAAGAAACTTTTCAATTGGTCTTCATTATTTATTTTTCATAGTTTTTTAATGATTTGCAATTTTCTTCTGTTTCTTTCCAGCTTTTAAATGGGGGTCACTGACACCATCTAACAACAAATGCTCTGTAAGGCTACAAATATATTGTTATTGCTACTTTTTATTACTTATTATTATATTCAGTCCATCTCCTATTCATATTCCAGTCTCTTATTCAAATCAATGCAGGGTTGCTAGGTTAATTTGTACCCTAGATACCAAATTGCTGACGCTGCAAACTAGAGAGCTGCTGAATAAAAAGCTAAATAACTATAAAACCACAAACAATAAAAAATTAAAACCAATTGCAAATTGTCTCAGAATATCACTCTCTACATTATACTAAAAGCTAACTCAAAGGTGAACAACCCCTTTAAGGTAGAAACGTTGTATCTTTTTCTGGCTGTTCAGTGCAGGAGATCAAAGAAAAAGTTGGGACATTTCAGTAACAATCCGGGAGCTGTCAAAATCGGGGGAAAAAAAGCATCATGGCTGAACAGAAATAAAGTCAAAACTAAGAATAGAAATCTCTGTTCACTATTTATTTCCTTTTTACTGCCCAGCTACTGGTGTAGTGGATACTGCCACCTACTGTATAATATAAAGGATATTCCTTTATATAAAAATTAAATGCTCCTCGTTAAAAAGCTGATTTCTAAAATACTTGTATTTGTGGGAACATTTAGGGGCAGATTTATCAAATTCACATGAAGGATTCGAAATTCGATGGAATTTTCAAAAAGAATCGAATTCGAATTTTCGAATGTTTTTGAAGGCCACTTCGACCATCAAATTTGGAAAATGCGATTGAATCGAATGAAAAATCTATTCGAATATTCGACAGTCGAATAACTTACCCTTTAAATTTTTATCCGACTGCCTAGTTCGCCAGATTCAACCTACCGAACTGGATTTAGCGATTTTTGATCGAATAAAACATTCCAACGATTTTATCACTGAATCGAATTATTTCTAGTCGATCAAAAATAGCTAAATCCTTCTAATTCGAAAATTTGAATTCGAAGGATTTCAACTCGACCACAATTCAATTGGTCGAATTCGAGGGTTAAATTCACCCTCGAATTCGACCAATAGTAAGTCTGCCCCTTACTGTAACCCATTTCTAGTGCCCATAAGGTACATTTTTATTGAAGTCCCAAATACAGGTATGGGACCTGTTATCCAAAATCCTCTGGACATTGGATATTCTGGATAAGGGAGCTTTCTGTAGTTTGGATCTCCATACCTTAAGCCTACTAAATTATAATGCAAACATTGAACAAACCATATCGTTTTGCCAAAAATCATTAATCATATATTAGCTTGGATCAAATACAAGTTCTCGTTTTATTATTACAGGGAAAAAATATTTTTCAAAACGTAATTTATTTGATTAAAACTGAGCCCCTGGGAGACGGCTTTCCCGTTATTTTGAGATTTCTGGATAACAGACTTCTGGATAACGGATTCTGTACCCTGTGAGCCCATTTCGCCTTATTAATATATGTATAAAGCTACTGAAAGTTCAGTCCGGTGTGAAACCACAGAAGATTTTGTATTTGGTCTGTATTAATAAAAAGAATAAAAAGGGAGAAGCAACAGAAATGTTTCAGTGTATAATTACAAAGCGCAGGTAATAAATGTCACCCTGTAAGCTTATATATATATATATATATATATATATTTAATGGATACACGGCAGTGCTGGAAAGGCTAATTATTCTGCACTGAAATGGGTCAGAGTACTCCGGAGAGTGAGCAGATGATTAGGCAGACTTCTGAAATAACATCAGCCTTTTGTCATCCTTATAATAAGGGGACTGCTGGCTCCGTACCCTTCTTATTTTCTTTTGTTTTTAAAAAAAAATATTTTATTGTGGAACCTAGCATAAACCATCTCGAATCTTGTAAAAAAAAAAAAAATCCTAGTGTGAAAGCAGAAGCAGCTTAGGCGTAACAAAAGCCAATGGCGCCTATTTCATTATAGCGGCACAAAAGATGTCTGCGTTCAATAAACAATACCAATACAAGAGGTCCGACGGCAGATGAACAGCGCCTGATAAAACCCCCCCCCCGACAAAGTTCTATCGTTTCAAATTAAAAAGAAATAAAATACCAGGTAAAAATGAAGGTATAAAAAGATGAACAGAGCCAATTTGGACTTTCACTGCGGATTACAAAGTACACACACACCCAAAAACATTATCGGCTTCAGATAAAAGTTTTCCCTCACTTCAATGGAAAGTAGAAAGAGAAATTGGTGAGCTGTTAATTCTGGGCTCCATTTATCATACAGGGATGAGAGGGCTCGTGTGCCAACGTTTGTTATGGAGAGAAAGAGAAGGTAATTACTTTGCCAACTCAATGCTAATAATCCGTCGGAGTTGGAAAATAATAGTCTATAGAGGAATGAGGTTTCAGCACCTGTTTCGTGCCTTACGGCAGCGATCGTCAACCTGGGCTTCTTCAGATGTGGTTGAGCTACAGCTCCCGGCAGGGCACAACACAGCTGTTAGCTGACAGGGGATTCTGGGGGATGAGGATAAGCAACAGCTGGGCAGCCACAGGTTGAAGATTCTCCCCTTAGAAGCAACTTCAAAACAAGGCACATTACCTTCAGCGCATTTATAAAAAGATGCTAACTCATAAAAGTATTATTATACGAAAAAGCTCTTTATTCTGGAATAGACAGACTGATACAATAAACAGACAGATGGATAAATTGATTAATTGATTGATAGATAAATAGACAGATAAACATTATAGATATACAGACAGACATACATGTAGATGAAAAGATAGACAGGCAGAATAGTCTGCAGACATGTATATAGACAGATTGACAAATATGTTTTGTATTTTGTATACTAAACATAAACATGAACTTACTGCACCACAAGCCTAATCAAACAAATGATTTATGCTTTCAAAGTTGGCCACAGGGGGCTGTCATCTTGTAACTTTGTTATACATCTTTGCAAGACCAAGACTGTGCACATGCTCAGTCTGATCTGGGCTAAGCTTAGGGATCGTCATAAATTATCAAAAAACAAAGTTGCTTGAGTTCTGCATGGCTGGTAAGTAAGGCAGGGGCTCCCCCTGCTGTTCATAAGTATGATTGTTTCCCTGCCAGAAGTTAGGGACTGTCTGACAATTCCTATCCACAGCACTAAATGAAGGGAGAATTTCACTGCATACAGTCAGGTTTCTTATAAAAACGGTACACATTTTTTAATTAACGTATATTGGAGATAGATTTCTTTTTCATTAAAGAAAGTAAAAATGGGATATTTCTTTGCCTTTCCTTGCCCTTTAAATAGATAGACAAACAGACGTAAATAGACAGGCAGACAGATAGAGAGAGAAAGGTAGATTATAGATAGATAGATAGATAGATGACAGTGATAGATGGATAGATAGATAGATAGTTGATAGATAGATAAATAGTTGATTGATATATAGATGATAGATAGATGATAAATAGAGCGTTGATAGATAGAAACATAGTTGATAGATAGATAGTTGATAGATTGATACTAGATAGTTAATAGATAGAAAAGATAATATATAGATAGATGATAGATAGATAGATAGATAGATAGATAGATCAGACATCCCACATCCTCATTATAGTGGAAGTCAAAAAGATAAACAGAGGGGTGCATTTTGTTGCAGATGAAGGTTGCTGTTGAAAATAGATGGCTACATAGATGGCAGATTGATAGATACACATATTGTCAGGTACTCACTTTTGCTGGAACCTTTGTGATGAGAGAAGCCTCTCCTACACCTCCCACAGTGAGACAGAACCCGCGGTTGATAACAGGACTGGGCACGTGGAGGAGTGGTAGAAGTGCTATGCACAGGAACACTTCCGAAAATCGCGGTACAAAACGTCAGGCAGGGCAGAATCAGGGACAGGCCGAAGTCAGGAGGCAGGCAGCGGAGAATCGAAGAACCAGAAGCCAGGCAGAGGTCAGATGGGTAGAGAATAATCAGGAAATCCGTAGAACAGGCAGGGTCACAACAGGTATTCAGGTAAGGTACGGCTTAGAGTCACACAGGAAAAGTAATGATCACTTCGCAGGGAAGTGCAGGCCTCAGCGTCTTTTAAAGCGCAATGCGCAGGCGCCAAAACGTGCGCGCGACGGACGCGCGACCGCGCCGCGATGGACGCGCGCACGAGTCGCAACGGACGCGCGCACGCGCCGAAGCGGACGCGCTCGCTCGCGAACGCCACTAACGCGGCCAGGCTTACCCGTGACAACCTTACACATATAGATAGTTGATGGATCAATAGATAGACAGAGGGACACAGATCCATCAATGGATAGATACATTTTGTTCATAACTGATAGACTAATGCAAAGTCCTCTGTTGGACTAAAATGGTACAATCTACTGGGGAGAGGAGGTCACGTCTTGGATGAAAATAGTACAAACCAGCAAGTCATGTGTTGAATGTATATGATACAAAGCACTTGGGAGGAAGGATGCCTTGTCATGGGTGTTGCTGCCACAGTGTGAGTGATTTGTTCATGGTATAAAGTCACTGGACAGAAGAGTGATATTTGGTACCATTTACTGGGGAATAAGGAGGGAAAATATATGCAAAGCATTTCAATGGTGAAGTTGGTAGGAGGCATTTGAAAGTAAATGTCAATGTGATATTTTGAGACCAGTGGACATAAATTGTAGCACACACAAAAAAGCTCTAAAACAGATGCAATGTTGCAGGATCGTTGAGAAAGTTGTAAAAGAGAACCAAGATAATAGACACTCTGTTCCTGGAGACAGTACTGGACAGGCTTTGGTACTCAAGGCAAGTGTAGCAATCTGCACCCCTCACTGTCCAACCACCCCCCTGTCCGGAAGAGTTAGTTGTAGACTTAGAAAAGTTGACATGGGAAGGGTGAGAAGAAATATAGACCTGGTCTAATGATGAGCCTTTTAAATAGTGTGCTACAATAAACATGGAGTCCTTATTGGAATCGTGGCCCTCTTTCCAAAACGGCTGAACCCTATGGTGGTGCCTCTACTGCCTAATCCTAACTCGAGGAACTGCACCAGCCTCAGACTGCATTGGACAGACATTTTTTTCTTTATAGTTACTCCATGCGTACAGCACTACCTGTAGTTTTTAGTAATGTATAGGAATCTGTCACGGTCGGCACCCTAAACCAGAACAGATGCCAAGCTCCCTGGTCTCGGCTCTGCTTCACCAGTAGTGTGACCGCCTTTGGCTTCGGGAGGAGCCCTCAGCTACTCAGATGCCACCTGGACTTAAACGAGAGGAGCAAGGCGAGGAGTTCTGGCCAGCAAAGGGGTACAACTGTTGTTAAAGTCAGTTAGGCCAAAGGTCACGGTACAATAGGATTAGGCAAGTTCGTAGTCAGGCAAGCTGGGTCCAGGCAGGCAGATAACAAGGATCGTCAGACAGGCAAGGGTCAAACCGGGTAATCAATCAGAAGGATGAGACAGAATCAAAGTCGAAGTACAAGCTGGGGTCAGGTTACGGATATCAGAATAGTCAAGAACAGGCCGGGTCAAACACAGGAACAACACAAGCAGGATACAAATAAATGCACAAAGGCTCAGGAAGTACCAGGAATCAAATCCTATCACGGGCAATTTCCCATCTCCAAAAGCTCCTTTTTATACTGTTTGAATTTCGCGCCATTGCGCGCATGCGCCTTTAAATATACGAAAGCGTGCGCGCACTAGTAATCAGGAAGAAGCATGGTGCGGAGCCTTGTTACAGAATCATTTACAATAATATAAAAAGATAAAACTTGTGAATATATTTTCAAACCATTTGGTTGCCACACATATTTGTTTTTTCCTCTCGTTTTTTTAAGTCATGCATTTAACTTTCAGCAGAATTTTGAATAAATAGGGAATGAGAAGTGTCTCCAGTGAAAGAATAAACAATATGTGTCAAAGGCTACAGCTTCAAACCCCATAGGACCTTGCAGATCCAGCTAATTTCCTCTCTGTGGAAAGAACTGCTCAAAACGGCTCAGACTGCATGAGACTGTAAGGATATCGTGGGCAAGTTCAGTGGACATTGTTTGAGAATTTTTTTTGACTGTTGAAGACAAATAACAATATAATCTGCCTTCCTTGAAGAAAACAACTTTGATTTAAGAATCTAAAACTATAATCTACACAGTATAACTATTTCTCTTCTGGCCAGTTTGGGAGCTTTTCCTAGACCCTTTGATGAAGACATTTGATCTGTATTGGTATAATAATGTATTGAATTTGTCGCTTCTAGAAATTCTTCATATAGAAATGTAACTGTATCTTAGCTTTCCAAAGAATCAGAATAATGGAAGAGACCAAACAGAATTTACTGGATGGATGAGATGAGGGCTTACCATTTGCATAGTTTACAGGACACTCAATAAAATGAAAAATTTTAATTTGTGATTCAATTTTCAGACCATTTGTTTGCCAGACATGGGCCTCCATTGTCTTCACTCTATTAAATGACTATATTCATTTTTTCCTCTAGTTTTCTTTTTAGTCATGCATGCATTATTTCAGCAGAATGTAGAAGAAATAGGGAATGAGAAGTGTCTCCAGTGCTTGAGGATATTATAGTTCTACCACAAGAACATCCTTAGGCTATGCAGCAGGAATTATGCAACTTATGGCTGCCGAGGGAGAGATAATCAATATGTAGAGCGGAGTTTGGGATGGAAGTAGCTCTAAACTTTGGAAAGAATAAACAATATGTGTTAAAGGCTACAGCTTCAACCCCCATAGGAACCTTGCAGATACAGCTACAGACAGTACCCTGTAGTTATTGACTTTCCACCAGACACATAATGATCTGCCCTGAGCAGGCATCACCCCCAGACATCCTCTCCAAGTAAGCAGATGTCACCTCTCTTGGAGATTGCTCTTGAACAATGAAGACTATTTCTGCATGAGTCATAAATATATAAATATATATATATATATACAGTATATCTCAAAAATGCATGCTTTATATAAAAGGGGTCAAATTACTATTCACAATATGCACCTATAGGTTTTTAAGTGCTACTTAATTTAAGGATCAGCTAAGACTTTTTCTATGGATAAGTCTGATGGATGCTGTAGGGAAACATTGCTAAACCCAAAACAGACTGGTGACAGAGCAATAAGTAGATGCACACAATCTATGAAGCATCAGTCTTGCTATCATGACATACTATCAGAAGTCCAAAAAAATATGGCTTTTAATACAATTAACAACACATCTAAAAAAGAATTAAGGGGCAGATTTTTCAAAGGCGAAATTCATGTGAACTTTTCTTACTGTATACTCGAAATTTGAATGGGAGGTTGTTTAAGAAAACATTTGTTTGAATTCTAAATGACCGAATAGGGACAATCCGAAACTTAGATTTGTATTCGATTCGTATTCAACTAAACCCGAATCGAGTTTTTACTCGAAAAAACTTGAATGTCAGGAAGGCTTTGAAGGCCATCTTCAAATGGGTCACTGGACCTCTGCCATTGACTTGTACATGAAATCGGCAGGTTTTAGGTGGCGAATAGTTGAATGAGAATTGTTCCCATGGTCAAGGTAATATAAATCTCAAGTTTTTAATTCAAATTCGAGGTTGGATTATTCCCAATTTGAATTCTTGAGTTTTGACCAAAGATCCAATTTGAAAATTCAAATTTGAATTTACTATTTGCCCTTAATAAATCTGCCCCTAAGAGTTAAGTTTAAGGATAGGAGGACAACAGTGAACTTATACAACCAACCAATTAGATATAACCAAGGGGCATGATACAAAGTATCTCTCTGTGGAAAGAACTGCTCAAAACTGCTCAGACTGCATGAGACTGTAAGTATATCATGGGCAAGTTCAGTGGACATTGTTGAGAAAATTGTCTTGACCGTGGAAGACAAAGAACAATATAATTTGTCTTCCTTGAAAGAAAACAATTTTGATTTAAGATTAAAAAACTATGATCTACACAGTATAATCATTTTCCTTTAGGCCAGTTTGGGACCCTTTTGTGGACCCTTAGATGAAGACATGCAATCCGTACTGAAGTGTTGGTATAATAATGTACTGAATTTGTCGCTACTAGAGGTTCTTCATATAATATATATATAATTGTATCTGTAGCTTCCCACAGAATAAAAATAATGGCAGACACAAAATAGAATTTACTGGATGAATAAGATAGGGGCTTTCCATGTGTGTAGTTTCCAGGACACACATTTTACATCAGTTTTGTAGACTTCGTGGCCAAGTTACCACTGAGGGGGCAAGTGCTGGAGCACAAAATTGCATATTCTATCCCAGTGAATTCCAACCAGTGGCTTGCGAGCAACATATTGCTCACCAGTCCCAAGGGTTTTGCTCTCAGTTGCCTCAAAGCAGGTGCTTATTTTCTAATTCCTGTTTTGGAGGCAAGTTTTGGTTGCATAAATCCCAGATTCACTTCCAAACAGAGTCTCCACATACGGACTACCAAATTGCCAATCACAGAACTTATTTTGCTCCACTATGCAACATTTCTATGTTTGTGTTGCTACCCAACTCTTTTTTTATTAGAATGTGGCTTATACCTGTAGATCAAAAAAGTTGAGGACTAGTGATGTGAGACCTGTAGGTCGGGTGGGGGTTGGACCAGCTCCTTCACAAAATCTTCAGGTCGTGGGTGGGTCTGGATTGAGCTCTTTTCCTGCTCTCTTCCTGCTTCCAGTGCTTAATTTATAGACTCACCCCACCCCTTTTGTGACATCACTGCCTGTAGGTTCTAGTCTATAAATAGAGGGGGAAGTGGTTTGGGAGGGTGTATAGGTGACCCACACTCACTATTGAGGACCCCTTCCCGAGCACCTTGCTAGTCCAGTCAACCTCCAGCTTTTGCATTGTGAAGAACGTGCAAACTAACCCACTCCAAACCCACTCCACTCCAAACCCACTGAAAGGGTGTCAGGGGTGCAAAATGTCCAAAATTTGGGTGTAATAGTTACTTTAAAGATGAGCAGTGAATTTAACAATTGTTAAGATGATCAATCCTGTTCATGTGTTTGTCAACTGGGTGTTTTTCTTTATACCTTTTTTTTTTGCTTAGAGCAATTAAAAAATTCCCACTTGTTTCCCGTCCTTGGAATATCTATAAATGGAATTTACTAATGCTAATGTCTCAGAGCATTAACAGGGTTCCACATCGGACCAGAACTTAGCTTTGTTGATTGAAGATATTCTCGCCTCCATGCCCGAAGTTTGCTGTGATTGGATTTTGTTTGGGGTCAAACAGAAAAGAGAATGGATGGAGTTGAACAAAAAGCCTTGGGAAGGCAGCTGTTTACATCCAGGGACAACTTGCTTTTCTAAAACAATCCTTCTTATTTTCTTTTAAGTCAAATGGGAGACTTCCAAATGAAAGCACAAAATGCATTCTTGGTTGAGGAGTGAAGTAAAGAACAAGCTGAATAGTTTCAGATTCTTCTTATTTCACTATGAGGAGGGAAACACAATGCAACAAAACACAATGGCACATGATAATACTATTATGTTTTGCTCTAATTAATAGAGCTTTTGTTTATTCTATTAACTATGGTGCTTTATTGTAAATTAAGAAATGCTCTGTGTGCATAGTCTTCTATACATTTGCTCTTCATACTGGAGTATGAGAATGCTCCTCATAAGGTACTGTATGTAGGAGTGCATGTCTGATGGTGTGCACCCAATCTACTCTGTATAGCAGGGGTCTCCAACCTACCCGTGAGCCACATTCAAATGTAAAAAGAGTTGGGGAGCAAAACAAGCATGAAAAAGTCCCTCGGGTTGCCAAATAAGGGCTGTGATTGGCTATTTGGACTGGCAGCCTACAGGAGGCTCTGCTTGGTACTATACTTAGTTTTTATGCAATTAAAAGTTGCTTCCTAGCCTGGAATTCAAAAATAAGAGAGCAACATCCAAGGGGTTGGAGAGCAACATGTTGCTTGCGAGCTACAGGTTGGGGATCACTGCTGTATAGTCTCATGTGATACATCACAAACAATCTTATTTCCTTTATGAGAACTTTGAAAACTTTAGGAGGCCATTTAGTTGTATAGTTTGAGCAGTTACAACCATAATGGTAGACAAGGATAATTCTGATATATACAGTATGGCCTCCTCTGGTGCAAATTAGCTAGATCATGCTGTGGTATCAAAACTGTAGACAGTAATAAACCCATTCAAGTTCAAGATCAAGTCAATACAAACATATACAACAGTTTCCTAATAAACAATAACCAACATAATGGCTTTGAGCTTCTGACTAGAATATAGGCAACAAAACAAAAACAGGAGCAAAATTTCATGGAGGAACCTAGAGTTCTCAATTCATTGCTATCACGGACGAGCCATTTTGGAAGACCCAGGGCACAAATGTTTATAGAATGAAGACGTTTTTGCTCTTTTCAGTGCCTGTTCAATAGAAACTTGTTTCTGGAGTGGTAAGTAAATGGCTCCTTTGCACCCTGCACCCACCAATGTTTACTAACTTGTGTATCTAAATGATGGGTCTAAATGACAGACAAGTAAGGTGATAGGATTTAAGGGAAGTCAAGCAATGGGTGAGGGGGAGAGAGGAAGACTATGCAACTTCACCAGCCTAGAACTCATGAATACAGCAGTAAACCTGCGTTTTTGATATGTATACCTTCCCCCACAGGTGTATATGGATCTACACACACAGACGCTGATGGACCAGCACCCATAGGAGTTGATACTACTGCAAATTGGAATAAAATGTAATATTTTCCAGTAAAATACCAAACTGATTGAGAGAAAGACGAGTCAAGTCTGAGTCAAGTCTCTATGTCTCCCATACTGTATGGGCGTGCAATAAAGGTTTTACCCAGTTATTCCATATAGTCTAACATGATCTTTCTAAAATATGACTTGGTTTAAACATCAATACATCTTTACGTCAAGGGTTTTAAGCCCTTGGCCCTCCAGATTCTCTCTTCAAAAGCTGCCAGTATCTCCAATCAATTGACTTGCTATGGATCCTGGAAATTATAATTCACCACAGCATGTGGTTTCAAGCAACTTTACGCCAAGCTAAATAAAAAAATAAACTGTCTACTTATTCTAGACAGCAATATTACCATAATGAGTAACAATGCTAAATAATCAGTATAAAACCTCAAAATCTTAAATGATAATGAAGGTTTAAACAATATTTCTTGGAATACACTGGAAAGCAATGGAAAGAACACAGAAATATTCATCAGCTTTGACGAGAACATTCTGACTATTCTGAACACTCTGAACAACAGGGCATGGACATTGTGTGGTTGAATAAGAAGAAAATAACTGCTGCTCTTCTAATATCCATGCGGACCATCATGTGTGTACTAACCAATGCCAGTGTGATGCGAGTAAAGTAATAAAAAAAAAACTTGCTTTCAACTGCATTAAAAGGAATTCACTATGGGGTAGATTCATTAAAGAGTGAAGTTAAGAGTGAAGTTCCGCCACTAGAGGGAAATTCCACAGCTCTCCATTCATTTCTATGGGATTTTTAAAGGCGTATTAATCAAAGGGTGAACTTTCACTTCACCCATTGATGAATACACCTTGCAAAATCCCATAGAAATGAATTGAGAGCTGTGGAATTTCCCTCTAGTGGCGGAACTTCACTCTTTGATGAATCTACCCCTTTGAGTGCACTGTAGACGCAGAGAATGGAAGTGAAATTTTGCCAATTTATAAAGTACAAGTCATGTGTATTTTATCCTGAAGATGAAGTTCAGTTTTATGCTCCCATCCACAAAAATGGCAATATAAATTTACGGAAGACTACAGAGAATGGCTAACAAAAAGAGTGTAGAAGAATCTAGTTATGAATACAGGCTGTATATGTTGTATTATTCCAAAAGTACCACATTAGAAACGACAGCTCCAGCAGGGCCTTGTAGTCAAAGTCCCGACTCATCACTTTTTTTTACATCTGCTGCATGAGAGTGCCCATTCACCTCTGAAATAAAATGTTAAAAATCCCATTTTTATCGTAGGCGATTAAAAATCATATGGACAGGTAGATGCATCACCGCCTGATGCGTTTCGGACCTATCTGGACCTTAATACAGGCATGGGATCCATTAAATGGAAACCCATTATCCAGAAAGCTCCAAATTACAGAATGTCGACCTCCCATAGACTCCATTTTATCCAAATAATCCAAATTTTTAAAAAATATTTCTCTGGAATAATAAAACAGTAACTTGTACTTGATCCCAGCTAAGATATAATGAATCCTTACTGGAAGCAAAACCTATTGGGTTTATTTACTGATTTTTTTAGTAGACTTAAGGTATGAAGATCCAAATTACAGAAAGACGTGTTATCCAGAAAACCTCAGGTCCTGAGCATTCTGGATAACAGGTCCCATACCTGTAATAGCTAGTTATTATGTTATGTCATATACTAACAATCCATTTGGAGAGCTATTCACTCATAGGGGGTTATGTAATAGCAGAAACAAAGTTTGCTTCTCTTCTTATCACACGTAGCAACCAATCAGCAGGTAGCATTTGCTGGTCACCTGCTTTAAAGGAAGCATCCAATAAGTTGCTCTTGGTTAATGTTCCTGGGCAAATTTTGTCCCTTTTATTACATTTGAGGGATACAGCTTTACAAGGGGACACAAAAGCTCTCCATTTTGGATTGGATTGAAGAAGTTGGTTTTGGTATTAGAAAGGCAGTTAAAGGGCAAGGAAAGGCAAAGAAATAAAATCCCATTTTTACTTTCTTTAATGAAAAAGAAATCTATCTCCAATATACTTTAATTAAAAAATATGTACTGTTTTTATAAGAAACCTGACTATATGCAGTGAAATTCTCCCTTCATTTACTGCTGTGGATAGGAATTGTCATACAGTCCCTAACTTCTGGCAGGGAAACAATCATACTTATGAACAGCAGGGGCAGCCCCTGCCTTACTTACCAGCCATGCAGAACTCAAGCAGCTTTGTTTTTTGATCATTTATGACGACCCCTAAGAAGCCCAGATCACACTGAGCATGTGCACGTCTTGATATTGCAGAGATGTCTAACAAAGTTACAAGATGACAGCCCCCTGTGGCCAACTTTGAAAGCATAAATCATTTGTTTGATTAGGCTTGTGGTGCAGTAAGTTCATGTTTATGTTTAGTATACAAAATACAGCATTTCTACCCTTATTCTATTTTACACTTTCCTTGCCCTTTAATGCAGAAATTCACTTTGAGAGAAGTCATAGTGGATTTTTGCACCAGAAAATATATGGTACGGTATTTTTGGGGACGGTCCATTTTCCTTTGCCTCTCCAAGGGAATTGAAAAAGCCTAGTGGTATAGTTGTGCACATACTCAAGGGAGCAACACTGGCATCAGATGGACTCAAGTTAAAAATGATACACTGACCTTCCCCAGGCTACAACCGTAAGTCACTCTGATAAAACCAGACATATATTAAATCTATCTGCTGCATGGCATATTAGCAAGGAACTTGCATGTATCTGTGCAGTCTGTAGCGTGCATGGAGAAGAATGCCTGTTTGGGCACAGATGATACAAAATTCACACTTGCCCAGTTCTTAGTAAGGTATGTGGCAACCCAACACAAAGCTCCTGTTCGGAATAGCACAAGAGAGTTCCTCTGTGAGAAATATTTATTCATTATCAGATGCTTGAAAAGTAGCACTTTCCTCTTCTGTTTCGATTACAGAAACATTGAGAAACCCACGAGACTAAGTCCTTGGCAAAATCAGCTCCTGTTCTTCTGTCTCTATTTGTCCACACGCATCTCCTCCACCCCCACCTCTTTCCTTCTCATAGATAATGAAAAAATGAAAATCCTTAATAAATAAGAAGATGGGTTGAGTACAAAGGAGAGCTCCCATTTGAGTGGTTACTAAGTAGAATCATGCAGAACAGGCAAGATGGAAGCTTAGACTGATACACAGCGTTGAGGTTTAATGCTATTATATAAACCTTCTGTGCTTACTCTGAGAGGATTATTGGTTACAATCCTGACCCTTCAAACTCATGGATGAACCTCAGCTTAGATTGGAAGATTGATGTGCATTATCCATTGTGGTGCAAAATCACTAAGATAGGGCCAGTGCTTCTTGACGAGAACTGGCAAATACATGTGCCGCCAAATATCAATTGTCAATAGCAAAAGTTGAGAACATGCCAACCTTTGGGATTTTTGGGGTTCTAATCACTGTTAAATCATAGTAGGAGCTGTATACAACATTAGGATTTTATATGTAAAGCAACATTGCTGAACAACACTGTTCTCAATGGTCAAATGTTCACCAGGCCCAAAGCTTCAAAGACCTGGGCCTAAAGCAGCACAGCTCTTCCTGACCCCTCTGCAATTAATCACACTTGCTTGCAATCTTAGGGAGGCACCTCGGACTCCCAAAGGAAAAATCCAGCTCTGATGGTCACAAGTGAAGCCAAACTAGACATGCTCCTAGTGTGGGTGCTTGCAAATGGACATAATGGAGATGCAAGCTATTAAGGTACTTGCACCCAAACACACTTCTTGGAGTCCTTGTAGACAATAATCTTGGCTGTAGCAAGCAATGCCAGTCAACAGCATCAAGGCCAAATAATGTCTTGAGCACTGATAAGGCCCCATCTAGAATATGCAGTTTTGATCTCCACCACTGAAACAAGACATTATTGATTTAGAGAGGGTACAGAGAAGGGCAACTAAGTTGGCAAAAGCTATGGAAAATCTTAGCTATGAGGAAAGACTGGCCAAGTTAGGGTTGTTCATGCTCGAGAAGAGGCGCTTAAGGTGTGATGTATGTGACTATGTATAAATATTTAATGGGATCATGTAATAATCTCTGTAATAAATTATGTACCGGTAGGTCTTTCCAGTTGACACAAGGTCACCCATTCTGATTAGAAGAAAAGAGGTTCCACCTAAATATTCAGAATACAGTGAGAGCTGTGAAGAAGTAGAATTCTCTCCCTGAATCAGCTGTACAGTTTTTAAGAAGGGGTTAGATGCTTTATTCACCAGTAGCTCCTCCCAGCTGACAGGAGGGAGCCAATGAGATTAGAGGAAAGGAGGGAAAGGGGTGTTACAGGGAGGGAAGTGAATCAGTGGTACAGGCTGATACATTAGATAGGTATAAGAAGGGGTTGGATGCTTTATTCACTAGTAGCTCCTCCCAGCAGACAGGAGGAAGCCAATGAGATTAGAGGAAAGGAGGGAAAGGGGTGTTACAGGGAGGGAAGTGAATCAGTGGTATAGGCTGATACATTAGATAGGTATAAGAAGGGGTTGGATGATTTATTCACCAGTAGCTCCTCCCAGCAGACAGGAGGGAGCCAATGAGATTAGAGGAAAGGAGGGAAAGGGGTGTTACAGGGAGGGAAGTGAATCAGTGGTACAGGCTGATACATTAGATAGGTATAAGAAGGGGTTGGATGCTTTATTCACCAGTAGCTCCTCCCAGCAGACAGGAGGGAGCCAATGAGATTAGAGGAAAGGAGGGAAAGGGGTGTTACAGGGAGGGAAGTGAATCAGTGCTACAGGCTGATACATTAGATAGGTATAAGAAGGGGTTGGATGGTGTTTAGCAAGTGAGGGAATACAGGGTTATGGGAGATAGCTCATAGTACATGTTGATCCAAGGACTAGTCTGATTGCCATGTAGTCAGGTAGGATTTTCCCACTCTGAAACAAATTGAAGACTCTTCAAATGGGTTTTTTTTTTTACATTCCTCTGGATCAACTAGCAGTTAAGCAGGTTATACTATATATATACTATATACCTTGACGTGGTATGGCGGCTTTTCAACTTTATGATCATAACTTTGTAACTAAAAACCCCTGTTTTACAAACTTACTTTGGAGACAGGGGTACAGGGAACGTGCATTAAAACTAGCACTTCCATTATACTTAAATACACTATAACTTTGCCTTTAGAGTGCTTCCACATACCCCCTATTTTGTACATTATACTATATATAGACTTAAAAGGTTGAACTTCATGGACGTGTGTATTTTTTCAACCTAACTTACTATATATGCTACTATGTATGTTACTTACACATGGCTGCCAACATCTCTGTCCTACCTCTTCTGATAAATGAACTGTGCCTACTGAAGCTGGGGAACCCTGAGACTACTACCACCCTTGATCCGTAGGAAGCTCCAGGGTTCCTACAGTGGGTTATGTCAATAGGGACACCAGACTTGTGCCCTGTTTATTCGATGTATAAAGTTCAACTTTATACAACTAATGGGGCTCAAGAAAGTCAATTTTTTTTCCATGTTCACTGCACTAATAAAGACAGTTAAAGTTTTGAATTTTGAGACCAGTGCAGTCCCTCCCCTTGCATTTGTGTTAAAATATATAATTCCCCACTAGCCATTTAATGAACATGTATATGCAAAGCGACTCCTGTACACTAAATTCCCTATAATTAACGGAAAGTTTTTTCTAGGATCCTAAGAGCCGGAGGGCTCGGAGGCTCGCAAGAAAATGATTTTGCTAATCTGTCATTTAAATTAAAACCCGCACAATAGCTGCATGCAAATGCAGGGAGGACTCTTTCCCTTTACAAGCGCAACTTTGAAAGTTAATTGCCAAATATTTGAAGTTGGGAGTTTTAGTTCTCCGTGCCGGCTGATGCCGAATCCACCCTGAGAACAGATCTTTGGAGTCGCAACCTTTACTAATCTTAAGATTTACAAACATGTAATCCCTTCGGTCTACTGAAATCGTAAACGCCGCACAATGCATTCATTAAGCAGATGTGTACCACTGGCTAATTAGTTGTAATGCAGCCCGGAAAATCAATTAATTAATATTTTCTTTAAAAAAAAAGTGTGTTGCTTGTGTTTGTAATAAACAGATCATTAGACAACAAAGGCTATAATACTGCATGTAATCAAGGTTTCTCGCTTTTAGAGCTGCTTTGGGGTAACGAATCCCGCGGCGGTTTCATAAGTAATCAAAGGACTGCATGGTCACATGACACATCAGGCAGCAGTTTGTAGCACTACACACTACCAAAAAGTTTCTTCATAATTCATTTTAAAGAAACAGTGCCCAATCTATGGAGGTTCTAAGGGGCGGGGGTAAGATAACTTATTAACAAAGTGATTAAAATTTCTTTGAAAGCCAAATAAAAAATTAAAAGAACTTGGCCTTTCCATGAAAATATTTTTCTACCAGATATCTACATGTGATCCCAGAAGATTTCCACGTGAGACTATGCAGATTCGAAAGAGGAATGCTGTCATTAGGAGCAGAGCGACACCTCAAACAATATAATGGAAAGATTCAGAAACCCTGCAGAGGTGGAAGGAAAAGATAAAGCAAGATTTGAAGATCTTTCATTATTTAAATGTGGCAAGTATACAAATTATTTGAAGTGAACCACAAACCCCCTTGAAATATAAATTATATAATACTATTAATAATCTTTATACTCTGCATTAGGGATAGTGAAAATTCAGCATTTTATTTTGCTTCGTCTCTGAGTCATAAAAGAATTGCATTCACTTTAATGAGTCAGTCATTTAAAATTTCTGGCTGGAGATTGATTAAACACATGACCTACGATAAATCTTTAACCATGGACTAAAAGAATTTAGTTTCCCTTTCCCTTGAAACACTTCTGTTGATAGATAATTCTTGTTCTCCCTAGTGCCTAGTTGTGCCTAGGAATGTGCCAGAATGTATAAAGGTTATAAAGCTTTGGAAAAAGGAAGACACTGAAGAAGATGAGGAACATCCTGGAAATACCACTGGGAGGTCCTGTAAGGTGGATAATAGTCTCTGAAGGGAGTGTGACTGTGGGATAGCAGGTATAGTAGGGAGAGATTGTGTCTATAGTAAC